>CM072519.1:4469475-4476975 GCA_036898135.1 Oncomelania hupensis | reverse complement strand
TTGAGCTAAAAATAGCATCTACCGGTAAGAGACCAATGATTTAACAAATTGCTCGCTGCGGGTTTTTGTTTTAGGTTGATCAAATAGACCCACACTACGCCAGACAGCAAAGACACTGTTCACGATTCGTGGTTCACTCCAAAATGGGGTCAACGGTCACCCGGCTATAGTATTGATGTACCGTTAATTATGGGAAAATCACCTCCTTTCACAACAGAAATGGAAAACTCAAACTGTAGCGATTGGTTTGACCAACGAAAACCCTCTGTATCATGGTGTAATGGGATAACAAATCCCACTGTATCATGGTGTAATGGGATAACAAATCCCACTGTATCATGGTGTAATGGGATAACAAATCCCACTGTATCATGGTGTAATGGGATAACAAATCCCACTGTATCATGGTGTAATGGGATAACAAATCCCACTGTATCATGGTGTAATGGGATAACAAATCCCACTGTATCATGGCGTAATGGGATAACAAATCCCACTGTATCATGGTGTAATGGGATAACAAAGCCCACTGTATCATGGTGTAATGGGATAACAAAGCCCACTGTATCATGGTGTAATGGGATAACAAAGCCCACTGTATCATGGTGTAATGGGATAACAAAGCCCACTGTATCATGGTGTAATGGGATAACAAAGCCCACTGTATCATGGTGTAATGGGATAACAAAGCCCACTGTATCATGGTGTAATGGGATAACAAATCCCACTGTATCATGGTGTAATGGGATAACAAAGCCCACTGTATCATGGTGTAATGGGATAACAAAGCCCGCTGTATCATGGCGTAATGGGATAACAAAGCCTGCTGTATCATGGTGTAATGTGATAACAAAGCCCGCTGTATCATTGTTTAATGGGATAACAAAGCCTGCTGTATCATGGTGTAATGGGATAACAAAGCCCGCTGTATCATTGTGTAATGGGATAACAAAGCCTGCTGTATCATGGTGTAATGGGATAACAAAGCCCACTGTATCATGGTGTATGAGATAACAAATCTCACTGTCTCATGGTGTAATGGGATAACAAATCTCAATGTATCACGGTGTAATGGGATAACAAATCTCACTGTCTCATGGTGTAATGGGATATCAAATCTCCCTGTATTATGGTGTAATGGGATAACAAATCTCACTGTCTCATGGTGTATGAGATAACAAATCTCACTGTCTCATGGTGTAATGGGATAACAAATCTCCCTGTCTCATGGTGTAATGGGATATCAAATCTCCCTGTATTATGGTGTAAAGGAATAACAAATCTCCCTGTATTATGGTGTAATGGGATAACAAATCTCACTGTCTCATGGTGTATGAGATAACAAATCTCACTGTCTCATGGTGTAATGGGATAACAAATCTCAATGTATCACGGTGTAATGGGATAACAAATCTCACTGTCTCATGGTGTAATGGGATATCAAATCTCCATGTATTATGGTGTAATGGGATAACAAATCTCACTGTCTCATGGTGTAATGGGATATCAAATCTTTCTGTATTATGGTGTAATGGGATAACAAATCTCCCTGTCTCATGGTGTAATGGGATATCAAATCTCCCTGTATTATGGTGTAAAGGGATAACAAATCTCCCTGTATTATGGTGTAATGGGATAACAAATCTCCCTGTATTATGGTGTAATGGGATAACAAATCTCCCTGTATTATGGTATAATGGGATAACAAATCTCCCTGTATTATGGTGTAATGGGATAACAAATCTCCCTGTATTATGGTGTAATGGGATAACAAATCTCCCTGTATCATTGTGTAATGGGATAACAAAGCCCACTGTATCATGGTGTAATGGGATAACAAAGCCCACTGTATCATGGTGTAATGGAATAACAAAGCCCAATTTATCATGGTGTAGTGGGATATCAAAACCCACTTTATCATGGTGTAATGCAATAACAAACCCACTGTATCATGGTGTAATGGGATAACAAACGCGAATTTTAGGGTAAGCCCATTTTGGATATAAAGTAAACATTGTTCTCGAATTGGGTCCTTTTAATGAATAATACAGGTTGCTGTTAACGCACTGTCGCTTCACTGGAGATCAAAGCCAGACGATCACATGAGATAGCTTTTAAATAGAACTGAAAAGGAAATCCATTTTCAAAGTTGAAATGTAAGTTGACCGCGTCTGAAACCATTATGAAAATGTTTCCGAGGTCGAAATCAAACTTGCGCGAAACGTATAAAATGTTTAATTCACGCTCATTGCTTATATTATGTTCATACCTTGTGTGTGTAATATAAATGAAATTTTATCTAAATCTGATTTTTTCCCCTTCGGGACTTAGCTTTTATATTTAATTGCTTAAAGTCCTTTTTAGAATTGATTTAATTTGCTATTTATATCACTATACATATTGTTTTGTCACAATAGTTTTATTTCTTAAAAGTGTAAGTACTGGGGTGTCTGAGAATGTGGAGTGTGAATGAATTCATTGACTGTGATATTGTCCTTGTAATGGTTCGTGCTTGTGTATTGCCCAAATGTCAAATTCTTGTGTGTGAACTTGTGGACAATAAATCATCTGGTATTTGCGAAATTTGAATCGAAACTGGCGGTTCCACCATTCATAAAGTCGCCTGGTATTGGCACTGGATGTCATATCTCTATTTGAATATATGGATACACACAGCGTGTGATGGAGGGTTTCGGTTGTGATTGTTTCTATGCCACTGGTTCTCGGCCAGTTGTGTCGACTGACGCGGAATTACTGTATAGAATAGCAAGATGACGTTATCAAGAGACGGAATGTCTTTTTAAACTGCTTACGCGCTTATTTGTAAGCTTTCACCTCAACAATGGGGAGTTATATAAACTTCTATGACCATAGTGTTTACTGTAATCGTTTGAAATCTTAAAAAAAAAAAAAAAGACCTCACGCTCACTTTAAAGGAGGGAGGATTCCGGAGTACCAGTAGCCTGGCTGGCTTGAAAAGCCTCTGCATACCTGCATAAGTAAAAGAACGTCACCCACTGGCAGGGAACGAGTCCAGAGCCTTCGGTATTGATAGCTAACGGTCTAACCAACTGCGCTAAAGCCAGTATTAAAACAATTGTTTTGTAGTCTTAGCACGCTTGTAATATGTACTTCGCATGAGTAGGCTAAACCTTTTCACGTAACCAGGACGCAACGTCGAGTGTAAAATGCTGGGCTGACAATTTTCTGGTATTTAGACGTACATTACGTACAGGAAAATGTATAGTAGTCTTGGCACGCCTGAACCCTGTTAGATCTATCGCGCATGAGGACATCCTTTTTACACAAATCTGGGTAAATAATCGTAGGGTTTTAGTTTGATAGAACGGTTGGCGGTTTTGACATTGGTGTGCGTGTGTGTGTGTGTGTGTGTGTGGGTGTGGGTGTGTGTGTGTGCGTGTGTGCGTGTGTGTGGGGGTGTGTGTAGGTGCGTGTGTGTATGTGTGTGCGTGTGTTGTATTCATGGCTCCTCTTTTTTTTATTCTTCAGCTATCACTTCTCTCTCATTCCCTTCCATAACCTCTTACCCCTTAAAACCACCATGAGGGCACTGAGCATGCCACCCTAGCATTGAGAATAGACGCTGTACAAGTGTTCAACATCAACATAAGCCTCTCCAAAAAGTCCTGTCTTATTTCTTTACCTTTTTGCAATAAACACAACTCAGTTTTTTTCATTTGTACTACGCACAAAATCAGTTTTATTAGAAAATAGGCCTTGTTCGGAAATACGAGGGGAAACAACATTGGCCGGCTTGTTGCGCCAGAGTTGTCTAATGTTGGGGCGGACATTCTTTGCAAAGGAGCACAGTTTCTTGCCTACAATTTCTGCTCTGTCCTCCATCAAACCTTCCAGATCAACCGAAAGGTTGATTTGAGTTGCAATCCTGGCTAGCTCCGCTAGTTCGGCCTTGCACTGCCAGGCAACCACCACCCCTCTTTCCCGAAGAAAAGCTTGCAGCTCGGGGTAGCTTTAATAGTGTTGTGGGACGACATGTCCGCCCAAATAACTCTAGGTAACTAATAACAAAACAAAAAGACAAGTTACCTCCCATTTCCGAATACGTCCAATTGCTAATAACCACGGGCGCTTGAATCTGGACACGCGCCTGTGCTAATAACCGTCAAGAGGCGACAGCAGATGTTGAGAAAGGGAGATAATATAACCAACCCATCCACGCCACCACCATTCCGAACAAGGAAAAGCAATCTACCACACTTGGTGAACTTGGTAATATCACTTGTGATCTTGATTCGCGTGTGTGTGCTTGTGTGATGTTTTTTAAATTTATGTGTTTTTTTTTTTTGTTTTAGTTTTTTTTTTTTTTTTTTTTTTCAAAAATTGGTTTATGATACATTTTTTGAGTTTCTTTATGCTGCCTCATAAACTTATAATGTAATTGCCCTTTGGGATGAATAAAGTTGTATTGTATTGTATTGTATTGTATTGTAAAATGTCCATAGTGTATTATTTGAGGATATAGCTTTAGTTGATATTATTTGAGGTTATAGCTTTATTTGGTATTATTTGAGGATATAGCTTTATTTGATACTATTTGAGGATATAGCTTTGAGTTTCAATAGTCAATTTTCCAGCCCCACGATACAAATCAGGGAGACATAATGTCTAGAGAAGCTTGTGAAGCCGGGCTAACCGATATATGGATTTTTGTTTTGATAAGGTCTGGCACGTACTCTGGACTGGAGGTCTTATTTTCATTTAGGGACATTTGCAAAAGTAAGCGTATAATTCAAAACTTTCCGACAACTTGAAGAGAGACTGCACTTTTTGATAATTTAAATTATTGTAGACAAATTAAATATGTATAACGCACCCTTCCCACCACCCACCCACCCCACCACCACCACTACGATGTTAATTGCTCCACGTTTATCCCCATCATACCCTTCTCCTCCAATCTTGCGAGAGAGTGCGTGCGAGAGAGTGATTTGTGGTCGTGTTGCGTGGAAACATGTAGTGTATATGTGTGGCATGATAATGAGGAATGTGTTTGTTGCGAGTGGGATGTCTTTATTGTAAAGCGACCGGCTGGTGGAGCGCCTTCAGTTTTACCACTAGGGTTGTTTCAGCGGATCTTTGGTGCAGATCAGGGGCGAGTCCTCTTTCAGTGAAGTTGTGGTCGTGATTGTGTGGTCCTGATTCGGCTCTTTGCAGTCCGCTGGACCCTGGAAGCAATGAATAACTAACTAACTAACTAATTCGTTTGTTCCATTATTTTTGTATGTTTTACTTTTATTCATTTTTTATTGAGTCTGCGTGCCACAAGGGGTTTTATGGAAATAAAGAGTTTTTGACTTTGATGAGAGAGAGAGAGAGAGAGAGAGAGAGAGAGTAAGAGAGAGAGAGAGAGGGAGCGTGTGTGTCAGAGCAAGAGGGGGAGTGTGTGTATGTGTATCAGAGCGAGAGGGAGGGAGAGAACGTGTGTGTATCAGAGCGATAGAGTGTGTGTGTCAGAGCGAGAGAGAGAGAGAGAGAGAGAGAGAGAGAGAGAGAGAGAGAGAGAGAGAGAGAATGTGTGTGTGTGTCAGTAAGAGAGATAGTGTGTGTTGCGTGTGTGTGTTCAGAGCGAGAGAGAGAGACAGAGAGGGTGAGAAAGTGTGGGTGTGTCAGACAGAGAGTGTGTGTGTGTTGTTTGTGTATATCGGCGAAAGAGATAGGAGCGGAGAGGGGGAAAATAAAGAAGTGCGCACGTGCGTGTGTGTATCAGAGCGAGAGAAAGAAAGTGTGTGTGTGTGTATGTGTGTGTGTGTGAGAGAGAGAGAGAGAGAGAGAGAGAGAGAGAGAGAGAGAGAGAGAGAGAAAGAGCGGGTCACATAGAGGCTGATATAAAAGCTACAAATCAAATAATAAGTTGATGCACCGGGTAGGACCAGGAAGTTTCATTCAAAACAAATTATGACATCTGTCTGCGAAACACACACACAATTATCTGCCGACAGAAGAAGGAGAAGAAGAAGAAAAAGAAGTAGGAGAAGAGACCATACAACATCCATTCGGAAAGTAGACTGCTGTTATATTTCTGTTAATAACTGGATGCCATAATATTATATTTGAAACTAGATATTATCATGGCCTATTAGCGCCAATACCTGATAAATACAATTATCATGAGATAATTACAAATATCATGAGATAATTACAAATATCATGGGATAATTACAATTATCAAGGGATAATTGAAAAAATTACAAATATTAATAATGTTCAGTTTGGGCTCCAGCAGACCCGCCTAGAAATGCACCATAAGCGAAATTTGTAATTATCACATACTAATTACAATTTTCACTTGATAATTACAATGTTCAGTAATGTATGTGTATAAAGTGGTGAGAGAGAGAGAGAGCGAGAGACATAGCGAGAGAGAGAGAGAGAGAGAGAGAGAGAGAGAGAGAGAGAGAGAGAGAGAGAGAGAGAGAGAGAGAGAGAGAGAGAGAGAGAGAGAGAGAGAGAGAGAGAGAGATGTGTGACTTGTTTTGCGTCATCATATGTGTCATCGGTTCTTTTACGTCATTTTTCCCATCGTGTTCTTTTCGTTTTGTTTGTGTGTACGTGTAGCTGATGAAGTGTAACAATTTACACGAAATATTCTAGTTTAGGTGTTTTGGTGTTCGTTTTTATCACAATTGATAATTACAATGTATACGTGATCATGCTTAATTCTAGCTAATGCGGCTTGCTAGAGCCAAAACTTGCATTTACAGGTATCAGTGACATGACGACACGTGTTTTGTTTTATTTCACATATATGACGGCCTAATAGCGCCAAAACCTGATAATTACAAATATCGAGGAATAATTACAAATATTAACGACATATTTACAATTAACACGTGAAAATTGTAACTATATAGTAAAAATTACAGTTTTCGGTTTTGGCGCATTTTCAGGCGGATTGCTTGAGCCAACACTGAAAATTAAATATGATCGCGCGAAGATATTTGTAATTTTTGAATTGTAATCATTCCATGATATTTGTAATTCTATTTTCTATTTCTATTCTGTCCCGTAACCAGGAGGTCGTAGGGGCACCACAGATGATCGTTTAACCAGCATACTCCATCTTTCTCTGTCCTCAGCAGCCCTGATGGCTTCGCTCAGTGTCAAACCAGTCCATTCTCGAATGTTGTCCTCCCACCTCTTTTTCGGTCTCCCTCTTCTTCTACCTCCTTGCACTGTTCCTTGCAAAATAGTCTTTGCAAGGCCTGATGATCTGGTGACGTGGCCATACCATCGGAGTTTCCGTTTCTTCACCACTGTGGATTAACGGTATCTCTGTAAATTACACAGAACTCGTGTTAATTTCAATTATCTCGTGATTCTGGTAAATCTCGATTTTGGCGCAAGTAAGCCGTCACTAGGGCTATGACTTTATTGATTAATAAAGTCTGGCAGACTCCCTTTGCAAGTTTTCTGTTTTGGTAAATATTTAACCAAATTAAGAAGGTAGAACAAAATAAT
>CM072519.1:4289726-4468975 GCA_036898135.1 Oncomelania hupensis | reverse complement strand
CGGCTGTGGTTGATTTGGTACTTGAAGCGCCTGTAGCATTTCTGGTTTCTGCATCTTGTCCCGTTTAGTTTATTTCTTCAATAATTAGATAATAGTACTGCTCTTTTGACTTGGCCAGGTCTAGTTCCAACAAAACGGCTATTTTATTATTAGAAGAAGTAGAAGTAGGGTAGTAGTAGTAGTAGTAGTAGCCTAGTAGTAGTAGTAGTAGTAGTAGTAGTAGTAGTAGTAGTAGTAGTAGTAGTAGTAGTAGTAGTAGTAGTAGTAGTAGTATAATCGTTCTTATACAGCGCTATTCCAACTCAAGAGATACTCAAGGCGCTGGCGAAAAACAGACTTTCCTTACATTGATTGAGGCGTAGGCCTTACTATTGACCCCATAACACGGGGTGACCAAGACCAGCATTGATCGCTGTGCATCAGATGTGGATGTAAAGTGCTTCCTCTAGAGACTCTGTGAAGTGGCTTGAAGAGATTCATGAAGGTTGGGGTAGGTTAAGAATGATTATTACGGCACCTAGCAAATTCCCAAGGCGGCACTTTGCAGCAAAGGCGCCCGTATCTGGATAAGAGAGCATCTCTCTCTATTTCCTCTCAACTTTCTTATATTATAGAACAGATCTTATAAAATAGAACAGATCTTATAGCAACAGCGTGTCGTCTCTACTTTCTTATATAATTGAACAGATCTTATAAAATAGAACAGCTCTTATAGGAACAGCGTGTATTCTCTACTTCCTTATATAATAGAACAAATCGTATATGATAAAACAGATCTTAATATAATGGAACAGATCTTATATAAAAGAACAAAGGGGGGATAGCGCGTCTTCTCTACTTTATTATATAGTAGAACGGAATCGATCTTGTATAAAAGAACATATCTTATTTAATAGAACACAGAAGGATAGAGTGTCTTCAGTATATTCTTATATGTTTAAACAGAGAGGGAGAACATGTCTTCACTACATTCTTATATCATAGAACACATCTTTTATAATAGAACAGATCTTATATAATAGAACAGATCTTATATTTAGAAAAAAAACAGAGGGGGAAAACGTGTCTTTACTACATTCTTATATAATAGAACAAATCTTATATAATAGAACAGATCTTATATAATAGAAAAGATAGGAAGAACGTCTCTTCTCTACATTCTTATATAATAGAACAGATCTTATATAATAGAACAGATCTTATATAATAGAAAAGAGAGAGAGAACGTGTCTTCTCTACATTCTTATATAATAGAACAAATCTTATATAATAGAACAGATCTTATATAAAGAACAGAGAGGGAAAACGGGTCTTTACTACATTCTTATATAATAGAACATTACATTACATTACATAATTGTTGCTTTAGGTCCAGCGGACTCTTCCGAGCCAAATCAGGACCGGCAAACTCCCAATCCGCATAAAAGATCGGCTGAAACAACCCTAGTGGGAAAACCGAATGTCCTCCACCAGCCAGTCACTTTACAATAAAGACATCCCACGCAGGGGAGGGCTGAGGCTTCACCCCAACTTATCGAACCCCCGTTTACAAAAACAAAATAGAATACAATCATTATAAATTATCAACAAAACACATACATATAAAATGCCTACATTGCTAAATAATAACATCATAGGAAGCCCTAGTGACCACCTGGCAGAAAGCGTCCAATATTCCCAAGCTGATCCAACAGACCTCATACAAAAACAAGGAGTCTTGTCCCGGAAGAGTTTTCAAGAAAAAAGGTAGGAGACTGGTCTAGCAAAGAGCAGGAATGAGAAAGAGCAAATGAGAAAGACAGCGACAGTGGGAATTTAAAGCACTAAATTTCCAGAAAGTGGGGATACTATTTATACTGAAACCCCCCGGCACCCCAACGGGGGTATATAATAGAATAAATCTTATATAATAGAACAGATCTTATATAAAGAACAGAGAGGGAGAACGTGTCTTCACTACATTCTTATATAATAGAACAGATTTTATATAATACCGAAAGGTACTCCCTATATAGAGCTCTGCGCAGAAATTAAAAAGATTTCTGTTTGCGAATCGGGCTTTTTATTTTTACCCATCAGTCCATTCTATGTCCCAACGTCTTTTTTTCCATAGGCTTATGTTCCCCCAGGTCTGTATTTAATATTAATTTATTTAATCGTTCTTATATAGCGCTTTTCCACCTCAAGATGTGCTCAAGGCGCTGGCCCGTACAGGATTGAACTCCAGCAGCCCGAGACGCCCACTTGCAACTTTGGACACACAGTCAACTGAACACAATCCTAGATACCCGGGGATGGGGGAGAAGGAGCCTGGTGCTTTCTGGGTGTATTTGTGTAGCCTGGCACTCATCCGTCTAGGACATGAGCGTCAGGATCTTTCAGGTCCGTGCTGTGAAATGCCTGCGTGCACAGGCTAGACCTCGGTTTATACTCTCATCGGAAGGAGAGTGTTCCCCCCGGGTTTTCCCCCCACAGACTGTAGATCTGGGTAAAAGTAGAATTGAGGAAATAGAGGCCTGTTCTATTAGATAAGAATTGTTGTTATTTAAGAATGTCGTGAAGACAGGTTCTCCTTCTTTGTTCCTTGTATAAGATCTGTACTATTATATAAGAATGTTGGTCCTGATTTGGCTCGGAAGAGTCCGCTGGACCTAAAGCAGTAATCATGTAATGTAATATAAGAATGTAGTGAAGACACGTTCTCCCTCTCTGTTCTTTATGTAAGATCTGTACTATTATATAAGAATGTATTGAAGGCATATTCTCCCTCTCTGTGGTGCCCACTTCATTTGGAATTTGGAATCTGGAATTCCTAATCTGGAAGAGACAGTTTGGGGAGGAACCTATTCAAAATCGATGAAAGTCGACTTAAGTGGTAGCACTAGCAGACGACACTTTCGACCGACCTAGAACCTAACTGCACATTGGCTTTGGTTTCTTTTCACTCCATGCAGAAACTCGATGTCCTCGAGTTGGACTCCTGTTCTTTCGGGCATACATAATTACTAGACTAGATAATACTATAGCTACGGTCAAAAACTGAGCTAGTGATAAGTTTAGAATATGTTGACTACTTGACTGTACTGTTGTTGGGGCCAGAATCTAGGACTATGTCATTCAAATAATAATAATAATAATAATAATAATAATAATAATAATAATAATAATAATAATAATAATAATAATAATAATAATAATAATAATTTATTTAAATTAATTACAATTTTTATTTTTATAATGGATGTTGTATGCACGCTTTTTCTCAAACCACCAGACTCAAAGCGCAGCAATCTGTAACTAACATGAACGCTATCATATGTTACACTCACCCTCACAGTCACATACACAACAAACACACGTCTATCACAAATGTGGTGTAAAGGCAAGGAGATCGTTATTAGAAGACTGACAGGAATCGAATTTTATATGTGACATTTTCGATTGACTGCATCTAATACCATTAGTGAAGAGAGGAAAGAAACTTAGCACCGGGAGAAGAAACTCTCGGTAGCCTGGATAGCCTCCCTTCTAATTCACATAAGTACGTCCCCTTGCGCGGGGATCGAACCCGTGACCTTCGGCATGGGACCCCGGCGACTCACCATCTTAACTACTTAAACCAGTAATTAAACTGAGGTTAATTAATAGAGAACCGTCAACAAGGTTGCGGACGTTATGAGTGAGTCAACAGTAACTTTAAAAGCGCATAAATATCCCCGCGCCGATGAAGGCGGAAGGGAGGTGGTGGACACACACACGCACACACACACACACACACGAACCCACACACACGAACACACACACACATATTTGCAATACATCACAAATGGGTTCATTTAAGAATGTAGGAATCGGAAAGTCATTTTTTGATGGAAAAGGGTTAGGGCAAGCTCTGGAACTAACCCTTACCCGAACCCTTTGCTAAAAAGTTGACCTAGTTCGTCTCCTATAGGCGACGAAATAGGTCGAATTTTCTTCAAAATTTATCCGAAAATTCACTGTATTTTCTCCGTCCCGGATAGAGCACTCCTGTGTACTTAAAACACTCTCATGCACTATAACTGCACTCCCATGCACTAAAAGAGCACTCCCGCGCACTTAAAAAAAAGTGGGTTCCTGGAAAAAAGTGGTTCCTGGAAAAAAGTGGGTTCCAAACCCATTTGTTACTATGTTACTAGAAAAGACAAGGTCTGAAACCCATTTGTGCGTTTTTGTAGGTACACACGCACGCACGCTCACACACACACACACACAAGGGCTAGAAACTACCTTAACAACACTTTTACTTCTTCACTATCACATACTACGTTAGAGAACAAACTTCGTTAACTTCAGCGAACGACAGCAGAGCAGACGGCTACTACTCCAAAATGGCTTTATTACAAATTGTAATAGTAGGAGAATACATTATCGATATGGCTAGAATAATAAAGGGTTCAGAGTATCCACAGTATTTCTGAAGAAGTTTAACATTACCGTATGATGTCAAATTAAGCAAAGTCCATTAATTTGTAAATTATTAGATTGTTTGCTGTTGGCCCCCCCCCCCCCCCCCTCCTCTCACTCTTCTCTTCTATTCTCGTCAAAGCACGAGGAGCTAAATCTTCAATGTGAATTTTGAATGGCAGATACTAATCTCTCTAGATTGCGAGATCCGGACGTGTAAGTCATCAGCACACAAAACGGATGCAGAAAGTCATCAAGACGTTGCATGTCTTTTTGCACAAAACTAGCGTCACCGGACTTGCTTCGTTTTATCATTACACGGCGGAAGTTAAAAATAAATATCTGAATCATACTAATTTGGTCTGCAAGTCGTTACAATTTCTCTCTTCCTTCTCCCCCCCCACCCCCTCCTCTCTCTCTCTCTCCCTCGCTCTCTCCTCTCTCTATATCTTCTTTTAGTTTTGTAATTAAATCCCCCCCCCCCCACTTCTCCATTTATGGCAGCTGATCTGAATCCTACAATAAGACTTAAACGCCAACATTCATACCGCTCATAGAACTAGCTACTATTATAATAGTATAGTGTACATTTAAAATAAGTGAATGCGCCGTTCTTGCATAGCCGCATTCTACAGCTCAGAGAACCGCTCAAGTCGCTGGCCGAAATTAGGGACTAGATCAAGCTTCTCACCACCGTCCCACCCCCCCCCCCCCCCAAAAAAAAGGGCTCATGTAGCGATGTATGGTACATAATTATTGTTCAAGTGTTGATGAATAGTAGACTTACTTCGATGTAGCGTGCATGCCTTGATAAATTCTTGCGTTTCTCGACATTACCAAGGAATGAGGCGTGCAGTTAATGTACATGTACAAACTGTGTAAATATAAGTTTAGTATATATGTGTGTGTCCCACCGCCGTAGCTCAAGTGGTAGAGCGTTCGCCTGGAACATTGATGATAGCTCTGGTGGTTGAGTGTTGATTTAGGTCCCTACTCCTGGTTCCCTGGGATGGTTATTCCTCATATGGCCAGGGGTGGGTGTAGACGTTAAACCTCAGTGTTCATTCTTTTTTTCTTTTTTTTAAGTTTTGTGATTCGGTCTTAACTTGCTAATGTAATGTTGCGTCTTCGTGAATTTATCTCTCTATTCGTCTCCAACATTTCGATTTTAAAATCATTATTTCATTGATTCCTTCACTAACCTCTACTATTTTCATTCATTCAACCAACTGGCCACGAAAGGAAGTAAGAAAGCGAATACTCTCTCTCCCTCTCTCTCTCTCTCTCTCTCTCTCTCTCTCTCTCTCTCTCTCTGTGGGTGGGAGTGTGTTGTGTTGTGTTGTGTTGTGTTGACAGTAGGCCTACATAGCAGTATTAGACCAGGAGACCTTTCTCTCTCTAATAATAATAATAATAATAATAATAATAATAATAATAATAATAATAATAATAATAATAATAATAATAATATTAATAATAATAATAATAATAATAAGAATAAGAATAAGAATATTTATATAGCGCTTTTTCCAAATAAACAATATCAGTTCAAAGCGCAGTACTCACGCATTCATTCTAAACATCCGGCTTCATACAAAATAAAATCAGACACTTGCTAACGAATAAGAGAAGAGGGAGGGAGGGAGGAGGGGAGAGCTAATGATTAGAGAGGACTGAGAGAGAGAGACAGAGAGAGAGAGAGAGAGAGAGAAGGGCGGGAGGAGAGGAGGGGGGGGGTGGACAAGACAGAGACAAAAAGACATGACAGAAACAGATAATTGTTGTTGTTGCTCCTCCTCCTCCTTTTTCTTCTTCTTCTTCTTCTTCTTCTTCTTCTTCTTCTTCTTCTTCTTCTTCTTCTTCTTCTTCTTCTTACATTTCAAAAAATATTATAGCTAAATTTATTTTATTGTTTTAATTTCGCTGTTTTTGTTCTGCATTTGTGTAACTGAGCCAGAACACGAGACATACATTTCTTGTCAAAATTGGCACATGTGTGTGGGTGACTGGAAGCACACTTGAATGGCTTGCAATCATGTTTCAATATCAAATATTCATACAATATATATTCGTGATGTTTAATTTTGTGATTTTGTTTCAGTTTTTGGCCATTTAAAACATATTGTAATAATTGCATGCCTTTATTGAACGTGTCATGATATTTCTATGATTTTATTTTAGTTTATTTAAAATGTACTCACATCCGTGAGATTAGACAAAGTGTTCAATTTCTATGAAGTATACATCGTTATTGCAAGCATTGATTCGTGAAATTAAAATTTCAGTGTGATTTGTGTGCACGCGTGTTAATGTAATTAGTGTAATAATTGTGTAATTATTGTTATAATCATAATGAAAATGATATGAAATTCATTTTAACAGTTGTCAATGACTGCTTTAAAAAATATCAATTAAATGAACGCGTGACTAGCGACACAATAATTGCTTGTATAATTGGCGTTTTTGTGCGCGTTGTTTCAGTCCTGTGCCCTAAATACAAAATTTGCCTTCAAGTTCAAATCAAGACTTACTTCGTCTTTTCCATTGCTTGATTTTGAGTTGCATGGTTGTTGTGGTGTGGGTATGAGGGTGGTGATGATGATGATGATGATGATGATGATGACGATGGCGACGACGACGACGCCAAAGATGGCGACAATGGCGATGACACTACAACGTAACAGTCATGGAACATCTTGAATGTCCAGCCGCCATGCAACTTCCCACGAGATTTATAATGCTCGATCCAAAACTGTCTGGTTTTGTAATCGTCGACTGCAGAAATGAATGAATTAACCAACTTGAAATTGTTTCGAACCTGATAGAAGCTTCCGCGACTCGAATGGACAAAAGCAATTACAAGTGCGGGTGGTGTTTAAAAGGCAGTGTGGAGGATAGAAATAGGGGGTGGGGCCGGGTAGCTCAGTTGGTAAGAGCGTCTTGCTAGTAACCGAAAGGTCGCTGGTTCGAATCCCGGATTGGTCAACGTGTGATCATATTATTTTCCCCTTTACCAACAACTGGCCCGCTGGTGTCAGTATAAATCGGTCCAGTAGTCACCTATATGCGAAAGTGTCGTGTGACTATAATCTACAAACAAACAAGAAATAGGGTCAAGAAGTCTCATTCACGCATTCTCTCTCCCTCTCTCCGGACGTCAGTCCGTTGATGACAGTTCAAAGTTGGTTTTTATTCCAAGAACATTGTATTAAGGCGAGCATGAGAGCAAAAGCATTGCTCGAGAAACAGCTTAGCAGCGGTGGAGTGATCGTATCATCGTTGGAATGCCTGACGAAACACGAACCTGAACATTGAGGTTTAACGTCAACACCCGCCATTGGCGATATGGCAGACGGGAATAACCATCCCAGGGAACAATGGGTAAGGACCTCAATCAACATTGAACCACCAGAGCAATCATGGACAGTGAAAATGGCCACATTTTATATCGCCTACCACGGGATTCGAACCTGGGTCATCGATGTGGCAGGCGAGCGCTCTACAACGTTGAGTCTTTGCAAGGCCTGATGCTCTGGTGACGTGGCCATATCATCGGAATTTGCATTTCTTCACCACTGTGAGCAGGTCATCGTGTTGTCCAATGGTTTGTGTGATGTCTGTCGGACTTCGTCGTTGGTGATGCTCTGAGTATAGGAAATACCCAGAAGTCTTCTGTAGCACCTTATCTCCATGCGTTGTAGTCTTCGTTGTAGATCTGCTATGAGGGTCCATGTTTCGCAAGCGTATAGGGAGATGGAGATGACAAGGGAGCGCAGCAGCCTTACCTTGGAATGTAGACTGATGGTCCTGTCTTTCCAAATGGGCTTCAACCTTGTCAAATCTAGTTCAAACCTAACAGAGACAGAGTGACTACGTATGGTATGGTCAGAAGTAGCCAACACGGCTACACAAGTTTGGTAGACCAATAGACCGGTGGTGGTACTATCGCTCTGACAACGGATTAAGGGGGACTTTCTCTTTTCTTTTGTGATACTAGACATTTTTACACTTTGTTGTCAGTCGGTTTTCTTCTTCAGTTACACCGATGGCGAATAATTGAAAAGAGGAAGGAAGCCGGAGTACCCGCAGAAATCTCTCGGTGGCCTGAATAGTCTCTCACCTAATTCACATGAGTTCGTCCCCTTGCGCGGATCGAACCCGTGACCTTCCGCATGGGAACCCGGCGACCACTCTAGTTAAACCGGTATTAAAATTGATGTTAATTAATAGAGAACGGTCAACAAGGCTGAAAGTTTTTAGTTAGTTAGTTAAATAGATTAACGTCCCCGGACACATAAGCGTATAGGGGACGGGTGAAACACACTAGTGATCATGTGACATTGCAGAAAGATCTGAGTAAATTGCAAGACTGGTCGGATCTATGGAACCTTTATTTTAACGTCTAGAAGGGCCAAGTGAGGCATGTGGATAGCAACAACCCGAAAAAGGAATATTTTATGAGAATTGGAAATAATCATCAAAACGTTTAAACATGCATACGAGACAAAGACCTGGGCATGGTGTTTAATAGTAGCTTACGTTTTGATCGGCATATTAAAACAGGAATCATTAAGGCTATTACGATTGAGACGCGCTCGATAGATCCAATCATTTTGTTTTGCAAAGCATGCAATAATAGAATGTATTTACCTTTGATTTGATTTTGCGTTGTTGCTAGAAGAAGCTTTGTATAATGTTGATAATTTTCGTCGGTCGATATTGTTGATAATTTTCTGGAATTGTTTATTATCGACCGAAGCTTCGAGATAGATCTGCTAAACGATTCTCCTCACATAATGAAGACATAGTTCCAGTGACGAAATTTGTTTTGCTTGGGTGTTATTGCGTCATGCTGGAATGTTCGAACTTTTTTTCGATTGCAGAGAGGCTATAATATAAGTAATGCGCTGTATAGGAGAGATTTGTGATGATTTTTGATGAGGATTGTTGTAGTGATTTCCGGAAAGAGGTCTTTGTATGCAGTTGTTGATCTTTGCTGAATAAAGCTTGAAAACTTTATACGACGACTCCTGCCTTGTTGCTGAGTGAACAGGCTACGTGGATAAACGAATTCGAGTTACACTTATCAAGATTGATGCATCGGGGCTGAACCAACAATTGATAAATAACCATGTGTAACAAAGGCAAATCAGATGATTGGAGTCATAAAAAAAAAGTCCATCGCACTTCTGGACACACATAGTTTGATCTCTGTATTTAAAGACTTGGTCCGATCGCATGTTAAAATATGGCAAGGTCATTTGGTCACCGTTTTTAAAGCGACAGTCGGCCGCGATTGAACGAGTACAACGGTCGAAGAGCCTCAAAGATTCTGCCGGAGTGTGCAGACATGATGACAGATATAGAAAGGCTGGATCTTTTAAATTTGCCAGTACTTAAGGGAAGAAGAATGAGAGGGAGTTTGATTGAGTTGTACAAAATATTTTACGGGATAGATCAAGTACATTTTCACAATTATTTCAGCTAAACAATAACACCACGGGAAATCAGCAGGGAAATTCAGCAGTTTACTATAGTCGGACTAATATAAGTATATGCTCCTATGTAAATAGGGTTGTTGAACATTAGGATGCCCTCCCAACCAACAGAAGATTAGCCCAAAAAAAATGTAAATTCATTCAAGAACCTTCGGGACAGCGATCCAAAATTTCTAGATAAGATTAAAGAAGATGAAGACTAAATGTCCCTTAGTCTAAAATTACGCTAGCGTGACCCTCACTTGAAAGTATGAAGGAAGAAAGCCTCTAAACCAAACTATTGGATGAAAATGTAACTGGTGCATGGTTTATTTTTGACAGTATTTTACCACTGCTGTGAAAGTTAGGATGTTGCCGTTTTAGTTATCTTGTGTTTATTTTAAATTTGTACTTCATGAGAGTGTTGGTTTTTTTAGATTTATAATGTTTATTTTATGGTGTATTTGTAGATTAAAAGTGTAGTTATTTATGGATTTTGTGTGTTGCTCTGATTGCAGTGGCGGAAGTTGGGTGGGTCTTTAGTTTAGAGGCTCTTTAGTGGGTGTAGTTTAGAAGGCCTTTAGTTTAAGTCTTTGGAGGGTCATTCTGGGGTCAGTTTTATAGTTATTTGCTAGTATTAGGGTATTTTGAGGGTCGTTTATGAGTTAAGTTTATGTTAGCATTAGGGTTATTGAGGGGGTCGTTTATTCATCATACAAGCCATTGGACAACACCATGACCTGCTCACAGTGGTGAAAAAACGGAAACTCCGATGGTATGGCCACGTCACCAGAATCCCCGTTGGGGTGCCGGGGGTTTCAGTATAAATAGTTAAATAAATTGGAGTGCAGCTTCAGCGTGGGATGTCTTTATTGTAAAGTGACTAGCTGGTGGAGGGCATTCAGTTTTCCCACTAGGGTTGTTTCAGCAGATCTTTTATGCGGATTGGGGGTTGTCCGGTCCTGATTTGGCTCGGAAGAGTCCGCTGGACCTAAAGCAACAATTATTGTAACCATCCTGCAAGGCACAGTGCAAGGAGGTAGAAGAAGAGGGAGACCGAAAAAGAGGACAACATTCGAGAATGGACTGGTTTGACACTGGGCGAAACAATCAGGGTTGCTGAGGACAGGGAAAGATGGAGTACGCTGGTTACACGATCATCTGTGGTGCCCCTACGCCTTCCGAGTTATGGGATAGGATAGGATAGGATAGGATAGGATAGGATAGGATAGGAGGGGGTCGTTAGTCTTCATTAATATAGGGGAAGGTTATGGCAGTTAGGAAAAGTATTAGAGTTTATGCTGGAGTTTGAGTGTGTTATATATATTGAATGATTGTAAAACAAGGGTAGTAGTTGAACATTTGATGTAATTTATTTCCAAGTCTCCTCGCCCTCTTGCCCCTGAAAGACAGATTAATAAATGCGTATAAATTAAAATTTAGTAGTTTGTTCTTGTTTTTAGTTGTTTTATTATTTTACATCTCTCCGAAATTCTTGCGCGTGTTGGCGAATCTGTGCGTGGTATGATTTGAAGTTTAAGTGAATATGAGTAGCGTGTGAGGAAGTCAATGAGGAACAGCAGGCCGCTCTGCTATATTTAAACACTCCCACGCTAGCAATGAAATCAAAGCTATCTCCGTGTGGGAAGAGTTATGAATTTATTAGACAAGAAAAGAGATTAAAAAGTGCATCTGTTGGGTAAAACTTACACCTTTCTTTGCCATAAAAGATATTAGACAAATGTCGACGGTACATTGAAACTCAATTCGCAAAATTAAAAGGATAGATTAAAATCTCGTACAGAAAATAACGAAATTTCCTGTGAATAAAAGGATCTATTTTTTTGCCGTCTATTTACCGCAAACTTTGTTTTTTTTTATTTCATTAATTTATTTCATTTATTTGTTTATTTATTTCATTAGTTAGTTAGTAAGTTACCATTTTACTTTGTTGTAATAATAGAAATAGAATACTCAGGAATGAACAATCTAATTGTTTGTTTTTTAAATGTTTTGTCCATAGGACCCCTGTTGGGGTGCCGGTGGTTTCAGTATAAATGGTATCCCCACTTTCTGGAAATTTAGTGCTTTAAATTCCCACTGTCGCTGTCTTCCTCATTTACTCTTTCTCATTCCAGCTCTGTTCTATAAGTCTGCTATACTATCGTCTTCTTCGCTAGAGCAGTCACCTACCTTTTTTCTTGAAAACTCTTCCGGGACAAGACTCCTTATTTGTGTGTGAGGTCTGTTGGATCATCTTGGGAATATTGGACGCTTTCTGTCAGGTTTTTTTGATTGATTGATTGATTGTTGCTTTAGGTCCAGCGGACTCTTCCGAGCCAAATCAGGACCGGACAACCCCCGATCCGCATAAAAGATCTGCTGAAACAACCCTAGTGGGAAAATTGAACGCCCTCCACCGGCCAGTCACTTTACAATAAAGACATCCCACGCAGGGGACGGCTGAGGCTTTACCCCAACTACTCGAACCCCCGGTTACAAAAACAAAATAGAATACAAACATCATTATAAACTACCAACAAAACACATACATATAAAATGCCTACATTGCTAAATAATACAATCATAGGAAGCCCCAGTGACCACCCGGCAGAAAGCGTCCAACACTCCCAAGCTGATCCAACAGACCTCATACACAAACAAGGAGTCTTGTCCAGAAGAGTTTTCAAGAAAAAAGGTAGGTCATTGATCCAGCGAAGAAGAAGATAGTATAGCAGAGTGATAGGACAGAGCAGGAATAGGAAAGAGTAAATGAGGAAGACAGCGACAGTGGGAATTTAAAGCACTAAATTTCCATAAAGTGGGGATACTATTTATACTGAAAACCCCCGGCACTCCAACGGGGGTACTGTTGCCGCAGTGAATCTGTCTTGCCTATAAAGGAAAGACAGGTTTTCAACTGTGGCTTTCACTTTTCCCTTTATAGGTTTGAACAATCTACAGTGGCAAGATTGCTCATGACCCCAAGGGGTAGCTTTCTGTCAGGTGGTCACTAAGGCTTCCTATGATGTTATTATTTAGCAATGTAGGCATTTTATATGTATGTGTTTTGTTGATAATTTATAATGATGTTTGTATTCTATTTTGTTTTTGTAAACGGGGGTTCGATAAATTAGAGTACAGTCTCAGCGTCTCCTGCGTGGGATGTCTTTATTGTAAAGTGACTGACTGGTGGAGAGCTTTCAGTTTTACCACTAGGGTTGTTTCAGCAGATCTTTTATGCGGATCGGGGGTTATCCGGTCCTGATTTGGCTCGGAAGAGTCCGCTGGACCTAAAGCAATAATCATGTAATGTAATGTAATGTAATGTCCATAGGATACTTTTTGAGCGATAGGGGGAAGGGGTAGTTTAGAGGGAGAGGAGTGAGGAGGGGGGGGGGTTAACACTACCACCAACAACGACAACTGCAACAACAGCGATGACGATGACGATGATGATGATGAGGATGAAAAAGGGGATGGGGGGGGGGGTGGAGAAGACTGGTCGACCTATTTGTGGAGTGAAAATTGTACAATTCTAAAATTAAATGGACTTTTAAAAAAAAATAATAAGTAACATTAATATACTATTATTAATTAATTATTTTTTATTCCTTGGAAAGGAAAGAAAAAAGGCACCTATTTCGCACTTGAAACTGTATAAATTTTATCAGAAATAAGCGTTTTGTGAATTTATTTATGCGAAAAGACCACAAAATGTCTGCGGCCGTCGCGGTATTAATTAATGTATGTTATTTATTTCGCGGATATCTGTTTGAGGTTTCGCATATTGGTGAGCAACTGTTTGTGTGCAACAGTAGTAGATGATCTCTGTTGATAAATGATTGACCGTAGCGATATACTTCCTGCCTTCCCCTATACGCTCAATGTGTCCGGGGACACAAATTTAAATTAGAATAGAAAATTTTTTTTTTAGTATACTTCCTACCGCCAAATACGACTTGGGCTAACAGTACGACAACAGCCGATGAGTGCCGTCAGCTTTGTATGACTTTCCTGTCCTTGGGAGAAAGCTGAGACATAGCGTGTTGATAATCCGCCGCCGTTGGCTGATCTATCCCTTCAGGTTTTCATTACGAACTGTTCTGTATTAAAACTTCGGCAGAAGACATGTTAACGACTGAGAAGTCCCGCCGATAATTACGTATAATATTATTTTTGTTGTAAGCTGGAAACATGCAATAATAGCATTTATTGACCTTTTCATTTGGTCCTGTGATGCTGCTGCAAAGAGCGTTTGCTTAATGTTAATTTTGTTTTCTTTGATTAATATTGATTTGAGAAATATCGTGATTTTTTTTCCCTAAAATTGTTTGTTTATCACCGACAGAAAGGTTCGAGATCTCTTTCGTAAACAATTAGTCAACTCTCCGAATTTTGTAGTACATTCTATGAATGACGTAACTCGATGCATGCCTGTGTTGATCTTTGTTCTGATTGGTCACTAATTACGTCATTTTCCAATGTTTCCACTAGTAGTACAGATGGAATTTTAAAAAAAGGGGCTTGTGTTGACAGATTCATTTTGAAAGCAAGTTGTTGATGCTGATCGATTGCATCTGATATTGAATAAAGATGGAGAAATTATCTGACGAACGGTTTTGCTTTGTTTATGAATGAACGCGAATACGAAATCTACCGTTACACAGAATCAAGCATCAGGGCTCAATTTGCGTTTGGCGGGTAATAGAATACAAAACAAAGCGAAATAGGACAGGAAAAAAAATAAATAAAAAAACACAAAAAACACACAGACCTTTTCTTTTAGTATGTTATTTTAATGTGTGTGGGTGAGTACGTGGGCGGGTGTGTGTGTGTGGGTGGGTGTGTGGGTGTGTGTGTTGGCATGTCCAGACTTATCTGAAAATGCTTTGAAATAGTCGGGAATCAGAACGAGCAAAAATATCTGTCTGTCTGTCCGCTGGAAGCAATACCTCCAGAACCACTGAGCCTATTTTGACTAAACTTCATAGTAAACTTCTTGCAGTTTGTCCAGGTCGAACTTCAATCTGGTGCCCTTTGCTGTGTTTACTCTCTTCATGTGAAGCCGGAAAGACATCATCACGAGATCATGGTCACTTCCGATGTCTGCTCCTGGAAAAGTACATGTCCTGCCAATGATGATGCTTGATCTGATGCGTTTCTTCACAATGGTGTAGTCAATCTGGTTGTGATGCTCCCCGCTGGAATGGTACCATGTCCATCGTCTGGATTTTTTGTGGACACCAAGCGTGTTTGCCAGTATCAGATTGTTGTATCTGGCAAACTTAGAGTCCCAGACCTCTGTCATTTGACTCGTTTTTGCAGTGGGGTCCACATGTGTCTCCCCAGTTGTTGTAAGCATATTGGCCAACCTTGGCATTCCAGTCACCTTGCACTATGACTAGGTCCTTCTTCGGCGCTTGGTCAAGGACACCATGCAGATGCTCATAGAAAACCTCGACTTCGCTGTCGTCATAGTCTGATGTTGGGGCATAGGCCTGGATGATGGTGATGTTGAAAGGGGCTGCTCTCAGACTCACAGTATTACCATCATCATCATCATCATCATCATCATCATCATCATCATCATCATCATCATCATCATCATCATCAATACTTTCATTATCACTTTTTATAAACACCATAGGCCTACATAAATTGTTTTTTTAAAGTGTGTTTAAGGTCAAGATTACAATTGCAAGAATATTTTATAAAATGTCTAATGCGCTCTTAAGAGATGAATATTTTCTTACATATTCATACATTTTAGTGCGTAATATTTAAGAAATTAGTGTCCGAAACGTAGTGTCCGAGTTCTCCAAAGTTGTCTGCTATAGCAGTAAATGGCTTAGCATACAATCACAGGCAAACGCAGAGGAGGGGCAGCAACAAACTCCAATGTGTTGCTGCGGGTTAGCTTGCGATAAACAATGCTATGCCTGTTGTCTGAAGTGACGCTCAATGACGACAAAAGAGAGCCCCACTAATAGCGAAGCCCGTGACAGTATTAGAGACCTCAAAGACTTTTTTGAGTTGCGTAATAATGTGGATTTAGAAACTCTTCCATGATCACAATCTGTAATGAACAACTTTAAAAAGCAGTGACCTCAGACTTGCTTGGCGTGGCACCGAGAGAGAAGAGCGATGGACAGGGAGAGGGGGGGGGGGGGGGGGGGGGGGGGGGGGTGGGGGGGGGGGGGGGGGGGGGTGGGGGGGGGGGGGGGGGGGGGGGGGGGGGGGGGGGGGGGGGGGGGGGGTGGGGGGGGGGGGGGGGGGGGGGGGGGGGAGGGGGGGGTGAGTGTAGAGTAATAATACGTTGTATTTTTCCTTTTGATCATTGAAGAATTGATTTTACTTTGGGGTTGTTCTTAAGCATGTCCTGACCACTAAGGTCTAACAGAGATTAGAGAAAAAGCGATGAAAGAAACACATTCGGCGGCGACGATGGGTAGGATGATGATGATGATGATGATGATGATGGTGATGATGATGATGATGATGATGATGATGATGATGATGATGACGATGACGACGACGATGATGATGATGATGATGATGATGATGATGATGATGATGATGATAAGAAGTTTTACAACTACAACAACAACGACGACAACGACGGTGATGAGCAGAGGAAGAAGACGACGTAGGGAGATAAGAGAGTAAAGATCGAATTAACTATATATATTCTTTCAACGCATACTGCGACATGACGTGAGTAGAAACAATTGTATTTATTCCATTTGATTGTTGTACATTTTGTATTTATTCTGTTGGGTTAATTTATGTTTATTGTTTAATAGAATTTGTGACAATTAGTTTATTTCTACCAGTTAGAGAGGCTGGGAGACGGGAGAACACAGATTCACGGATTCACAGATGCACGCAAATTCTGAAATACCCATTTTCGTTACAGGAAGAAGAGGACAAGGAAGAAGATAACAAATACAACGATGATGAGGAAGAAGAGGAGAACATCATCGACGACGACGACGACGACAACCACAATGGAGAGGAGAAAGAGAATAACAGACGATGACAACGATGATGATGATGATGATGGCATAATAATAATAATAATAATAATAATAATAATAATAATAATAATAATAATAATAAAAATAATAATAATAACAATTATTATTATTATTATTATTATTATTATGATTATTATTATTATTATCATTATTATTATTATTATTATTATTATTATTATTATTATTATTATTATTATTATAACAACAACAACAACAACAACAGAAACAACATTACCATTATCATTAATTATAATGAAGCTTTTAATTATTGTACAATTATCCAAATAGCAAAGTTCCCGTTCCGACTTCGGTGGAAGTATAAAGCGATGAGCGATGGTCTTATCATCATCGTCGTCGTCGTCGTTACCACTAGAATCAGCATCATCATCATCATTTTCTGTTGCGTTTCGTGTTTGTGTTAGTTAAGTTATAGATCCTTACACCTAGCATATAGTAGGCTATAGGATTAGGAAATCTTTATAGTACAAAAAAGCGATTAAAAAAAACAGTCTCCAAGAGGAAGGTCATTAAATGAATGAATGAACATTGAGGTTTAACGTCTACACCCACCATTGGCGATATGGCAGACGGTACTTCATTAAATGGTTAAGGCCTCATGCTTATATAAGGCCAATCTGCTGCAAGGGAAATAATCCAAATTTTACTGTAATAAATGTCTCTCGCTAGGATATTGCGTTTTCCTCCCCTTCTTTCATAAAATTCTGACGAACATTGATAATTATTAACACAGAAATGGACGAGAGGAGAAGAAAAAGGAAAGAAAGCTAGCTAGAGAGATAAATAGAAAGAGGAACACAAAGAAACAAACAAAAATAAAACAAGGAATTATGTGAGTTTTAAAAAAAATATTCTTTCTTTGTTTATATTTTTTATCTGTTAATAGAAAGTCTAACATTAAACATTACTGAATCGTCGACTTCATTATTAAAATCTAGGTTAGGTTCAGGTGCAGAATATAATAATTATTAGATCCACATTCAGCAGTACCTTGTTATCATCAAGACGTCATTCCAAATTGCGTCCCTTTATTTTACTTATTTATTTATTTATTTATGTATTTATTTATTTAATTATTTTATTGTATTTTATTTTATTTTAATAATTAGTTTTTCTTTGATTTTTCCCCATACCTTAGAGTGAGACGAAATTCACACAATTCTCACTATTGGTAAATCCGTTTTCACGTGATCTTCTTTCACTGTGGTATGAGGACAGCACCGGAAAACCGTGTTTCAGCGAAACCTTTTCTATAATTTGTTGTCTATAGAGTATAGTGAGGCTTATCTCCATCAATTGTTGACTAATAATTATTGCTTGCATGGAGGTGCTGTAATAATCAAATAACTGGTGTTTTGTATGTATAAATGTGGCCTGTTGGAGAGTGTAGTTGAAAGAAAAAAAATATACACACGCCTCTCAATTGGATTTTTTCTTGTTTTTTTAAATTCTCGTTATGAAACGAGATTACAGTGCGCACGCGCTCCAGCTATAACAAGTGATCTTCAAGCAGCCACGGAGGATACGTATAATAGGCGTGACCCTAGCCAACGATCTACGCCTCTAATAAATGTCGGTTTCCTCTGACGCAACCTGAAAGTTGACTCGCAGGCCACCAAACAACGAGACTACACACTGCGCTTGCCAGCCCCATCGTTGAATACGCCAGCACTTGCAGGGGCTCTTGCACATCAAAGGATATCAACAAACTTGAGGCAGTCTAAAGATGAGCTGCTCGAAGGGTTGTAAACCGCCATCGTCAGACCTCCAGCGTCGAAGACATGATGTCTCACCTGAGCTGGCCATCCTTGTCAGAACTTCGCCGAAAGGCCCCGCCCTTGCCATGATGTGCAAGTACGTCAACGGCATCACGTCATCACGTCATCAGCACCGGCAAGAAGCCCACTCCAACTAACCTTTCCCTCTGGAACCATCGGGGAATGGGATTGCTTCAAGCTGACGTAGTTTTGAACCCTACCCCGTAAGGTTAAAATCCCTCATATAACGCTTCCATCACCCCCCCCCCCCCCTGCCTTGCTCCATCCCATCTGATCTTTCCCCGACCCCCATCCCTGACCCAGCTCGCCCCATCCCTGACCCAGCTCGCCCCACCCCTGACCCAGCTCGCCCCACCCCTGACCCAGCTCGCTGATCATCTAGGCAGCAAAGGTTGTTGTTTTTCCCCCGCAGACACATATTTACATTTTGTTGCAAACCTTCCCGTAGCTAGCCGCAGAATCTTCCAGAGGCTGAAGGCGGTGGCCCAAATGGATAGAAGAAGAGATCTTGTTCAGACCTATCAAAGTTAACATGACCACTGCCAGCCTGCTCGTGACCTGTGTGGAGGACCTGCCTTCCTTTGTTGGGATGGAGCCAAGATACTTATATATTTTCAATACTGTTATGAACACACACACACACACAAACACACACCTACACACACACAAAAGATGGAGTGGATACGTGAGTTAACAGCGTAACCATCACGTCACTCCAACTTTTTTTCCCTTCCTGTACTCACCTACGGATTACTTTTAGTATCCAATCGTTCGGCAGTCACATCGCACCACTCTTCTTCTTCTTCTTCTTCTTCTTCTTCTTCTTCTTCTTCTTCTTCTTCTTCTTCATATCCATCTCCATTCCTTCTTTCCTCATCCGTGCAGCCCCGCCCCTTTGCAAGCCCCGTGGCTAAAAATAACTCCGATTCTGGCACCTATATAAACGCCGATCCGGACCGCACCATTTCTAAACCTGCAGTCGTTATCTTGATCTGAACAACGCTGACACAAACAACTGCTACTCGTCAATTGTGCGGAACTGTCGACAGAGAAAAAAGGAGAGAGAGAAAGCGCCGCGAATTTGAGCGAGCAGCGTAAACAAGAAAGTCCTGTGATTGGGCGAGCAGTGTAACAGGTGTAATATAAGGAACGGTGTAAATCAACAGACCAAAGCAGGGGCCGGGTAGCTCAGTTGGTAAGAGCGACTTGCTAGTAACCGAAAGGTCGCTGGTTCGAATCCCGGATTGGTCAACGTGTGATCATATTATTTTCCCCTTTACCAACAACTGGCCCGCTGGTGTCAGTATAAATCGGTCCAGTAGTCACCTATATGCGAAAGTGTCGTGTGACTATAATCTACAAACAACAACAACAACAACAACAACAGACCAGTTGTGTAACTTGAGCGAGCAACCTCCAGTACTAGGGGAGCGGTACAAATTAGCTGTGGACTGTTCAAAGAAAAGGTAAGTGTCATTTTCTAGACTTTCAATATAATTAAGCATATTTTATTACAATTATTTGTTTATTTACACATTTATTCACTTCTTTTTTTTAATGTTAGTAACGTTTTATGAAATGATTGGAAGTGACAAATTAGAGAACAAGAAAAAGGAGGAGATGATGATGATGATGATGATGATGATGATGATGATGATGATGATGATGATGATGATCCCCCGTTGGGGTGCCGGGGGTTTCAATATAAATAATATCCCCACTTTCTGGAAATTTAATGCTTTAAATTCTCACTGTCGCTGTCTTTCTCATTTGTTCTTTCTCATTCCTGCTCTGTTCTATCAATCTGCTATACTATCTTCTTCTTCGCTAGACCAGTCACCTACATTTTTTCTTGAAAACTCTTCCGGGACAAGACTCCTTATTTGTGTGTGAGGTCTGTTGGATCAGCTTGGGAATATTGGACGCTTTCTGCCAGGTGGTCACTAGGGCTTCCTATGGTGTTATTATTTAGCAATGTAGACATTTTATATGTATGTGTTTTGTTGATAATTTATAATGATGTTTGTACAGTATTCTATTTTGTTTTTGTAAACGGGGGTTCGATAAATTAGAGTATAGCCTCAGCGTCCCCTGCGTGGGATGTCTTTATTGTAATGTGACTGGCTGGTGGAGAGCCTTCAGTTTTACCACTAGCAGATCTTTTATGCGGATCGGGGGTTGTTCGGTCCTGATTTGGCTCAGAAGAGTCCGCTGGACCTAAAGCAATAATCATGTAATGTAATGTAATGATGATGATGATGATGATGATGATGAAGATGATGATGATGATGATGATGATGATTATGATGATGATGATGATGATGATGAAGATAATGATGATGATAATGATGATGATGATGATGATGATGATGATGATGATGATGATGATGATGATGATGATGATGATGATGATGGCTACGGGAAAACAAATGAAGAATTCGCTGTTTAGTTTTCGTATTTAGTTGATGGTATTGGGTTGCGGATGTGAAGCTGGTGGTGGGGGACGAAGAGAAGGTTGAGGGGGAGGGGGATGAAGGTGGGTGGGTGGGAGAGAGAAATGTATCGTCGTCGAAGAGAAGACAGTAAATTGAGCTGGCGCGGTGCCTATTCATTTAGCTGTGTCCCTTTTAATATCATTATTTATTCTTGCACTTATTGGATATTTCTTTCATTTACTTAATATTTCAAGCATATAATTTGTTGGGTTGTTACATCTTTAGAGTGTTGCTTTGAAGCGAGTACTCACGAATACACGCCTCTACACCCGAAAATGGGCGATGAGTTCCGTTGCACAAAGCGAAAACAAGCAATCCGTCACGAGACTTTGGCGAGTTGGAAAAATAGATATTTTTCTACGAGTAGGCTACATCATGGCAGCCAACATTGTGGACTTATCCTTGTCGCGAAAACAAGCGTCTCTTCGAATCAGCAGCATTGTATCTTCGTTTTTGTTTCTTGGTGTTCATAAAAACAATGTTAGGGAACCTTTAAAACTACAGTCTCGATAGAATTTCATAGTCTGCGAATGTTACGTCTTCGTCTAATAGTTCACAGACCGATTTCGTCATAGAGCACATTGATGATGGAATTCCATGACCCTCATACCTTGGAGGCCAAAACGGAAAATCTTCACCGAGAAGGGAGATTTTGACTAGGGAGGACATCACTTTGTTCAGTCATCTAACACAGTAAACGTTTGCAAGGCAATTCGGTTGTAAAATATCCAGGAGGATACAGGGATGTTCCAGGGGCTGCACGGACATCACGAATCAGCTGAAGGCGACTCATTGCTGAGCGTCCATCTGCGCTTTTTACTGATTCGGGGTGGGGGCCAGCGACCGAGTTCGTCGGCCGGCCGGTACTGAAGTTGGAGGCCATTCTTCACGAACCGTTGGGTTCAATCTTCTAACGCCATAGTGGGCGCGACAATACGGAGCCGCAACAGCAGAGAAGCAGCAATAGCACCGAAAGGGCCAGAACACTGAAACAGCAGAATGAACATTGAGGTTTAACGTCTACACCCACCATTGGCGATATGGCAGACGGGGATAACCATCCCAGGGAAAAAGAGGGTTGGGACCTGAATCAACCCTGAACCACCAAAGCAATCATACTGCTAAAATGGACAGTGAAAATGGCCACATTTTATATCGCCCACCACTAGATTCGAACCTGGATCATCAGTGTGCCAGGCGAACGCTCTACCACTTGAGCTACGGCGGTGGGCCTGAAACAGCAACAACATAAATGCAGACGTAGCACAGCGGCAGAGAGAGCGAGAGAGAGAGAGAGAGAGAGAGAGAGAGAGAGAGAGAGAGAGAGAGAGAGAGAGAGAGAGAGAGAGAGAGAGAGAGAGAGAGAGAGAGAGAGAGAGAGAGAGAGAGAATGGCGAGTACGTAAAAACAAACGTGGCATCATCCTGGGAAACGAGTTGATTATCTTCCGAGCCAAATCAGGACCGGACAACCCCCGATCCGCATAAAAGATCTGCTGAAACAACCCCAGTGGGAAAATTGAATGCCCTCCACCGGCCAGTCACTTTACAATAAAGACATCCCACGCGGGGGGACGGCTGAGGGTTGACCTCAACTACGCGAACCCCCGGTTACAAAAACAAAATAGAATACAAACATCATTATAAATCATCAACAAAACATATACATATAAAATGCCTATAGTGCTAAATAGTACAATCATAGGAAGCCCTAGTGACCACCCGGCAGAAAGCGTCCAACACTCCCAAGTTGATCCAACAGACCTCATACACAAACAAGGAGTCTTGTCCAGGAAGAGTTTTCAAGAAAAAAGGTAGGTCATTGATCTAGCGAAGAAGAAGATAGTATAGCAGAGTGAAGGACAGAGCAGGAATGAGAAAGAGTAAATGAGGAAGACAGCGACAGTGGGAATTTAAAGCACTAAATTTCCATAAAGTGGGGATACTATTTATACTGAAAACCCCCGGCACTCCAACGGGGGTACTGTTGCCGCAGCGAATGTGTCTTGCCTATAAAGGAAAGACAGGTTTTCAACTGTGGCTTTCACTTTTCCCTTTATAGGTTTGAACAATCTACAGTGGCAAGATTGCTCATGACCCCAAGGGGTTGGGAAACGAGACCAAGGCGGGTTATAGACATAATCCACGTTCATCCTCGCTTCAATAATAATATTCAAGATAGGTAAAAGATTTGATATTATCGCCAAAGACATACCTCAGTTTCACTTGCTTGGTCTACGGGTGTCATCAACAAAATATTGAAACAAGAATAAGCAAGGCTGCAGTAAAGTGGATTTTTTTAATTATCTCATCATCCATTATTATTCATAATCATTGAGTGAATAGCGAACCGTGTCATCGTCATCAGCGTGTTCGAGTACAGAGTACAAGTGCCAGCGTCTTCTCATCTTTGGTTCTGGTATTCTCTCTCTAACTGCACAAACCACTTATTACTTAGATCTACCCCCTGTTGGGGTGCCGGGGGTTTCAGTAGAAATAGTATCCCCACTTTCTGGAAATGTAGTGCTACAAATTCACACTGTCACTGTCTTTCTCCTTTGTTCTTTTTTCATGCCTACTCTGTTCTATCAATATACTATACTATCTTCTTCTTCGCTTGACCAGTCACCTACCTTTTTTCTTGAAAACTCTTCCGCGTCAAAACTCCTCATTTGTGTGTGAGGTCTGTTGGATCAGCTTGGGAATATTGGATGCTTTCTGCCAAATGGTCACTGGGGCTTCCTATGATGTTATTATTTGACACTGTAGGCATTTTATATGTATGTGTTTTGTTGATATTATATAATGATCTTTCTATTCTATTTTGTTTTTGTAAACGGGGGGTTCGATAAATTAGAGTATAGCCTCTGTAATGAAATTAAGTTATTTCATTTTTGGACATAGCACTCGAGATAATCTAGATTTATTATTTTCTTCTAAACTGAGAAGTAAAGAATAATTGTAGTTGTTTATATTATGTGAAGTTACTGTATATTAAATATGAATGATAGTAAAAAGACATCTAGTCAAGAATCTATGACCTCACAATAAAAGTGACGTATTCTTAGAGCAGCCATTTTTGTTGTGAAGACTTTTGACGTAGTACTCTTCTCATATTCGTGAGACGTAAAGTTGGTATTGACAACGAAGTACACAGGACAGACTTGTGACTCAGACTTCAAAGCGAGAGGACCACACCCTCCGAGCTCTGCTTTTTAACGGTCGAAAACCGCCATCCAAATATTGGGAAATCGGAACGTTCAAGCTAGGCATCGTCATCTTTTTTTTTCTTCGGCGACGTGTTGTTGAGGATAATATCACAGAGAACCGTTTGGACACATTTTGCTGGAAGAATATTTACAAGATTGATGACAGAGATGGAAGACAGCCGGGAGCAGACGATGTCGAACGTAGACCTATTGCAGCCATAGCCACTGTCTACTTCGATGTCCTGTAACTCGTCTTTGAGAGAAGAGCGCTGATCACATTGTCCACTGACGATCTGAGGGTCGAATTGCTACGAACTGAAGAGGTCTTGTAACTGGTGGGACTTCTTATCTTTTCTCTTCTCACCTTTATGCTGGAACTTCACCGTACATCCACGTGTGTGATTTACCATCCATTGGGAAGGGCTACAGTCCAGACACCTATGAAGAACCACGACTGTACCCGTTCCGAGTATTGAGAAACTCTTCCAGAGACTAACCTGTGTGTGATACGATCGCGTGCACAGACTTACCCTCGACGAACTGGGTTATGTATTTTTAACTTGAAATTACCTACCTTTCGAGGAAGGGGATTTTATTATGACTAGTAAATATTGTTCATTTTCTGTGACAGTATTTTATCTTCTTTTTATATGTAAAAGAAGAGTTTGATAGCGAGCGGAAGTTTATGTATTGAGCCACTACACGCATTAACATCTTGCAACATAACATCTTTAAACTTTTCTGCTTATAACAAAATAAATCAAACAATAAACGCAACAGCCTCAGCGTCCCCTGCGTGGGATGTCTTTATTATAAAGTGACCGGCTGGTAGATTGCCTTCAGTGTTACCACTAGGGTTGTTTCGGCAGATCTTTTATGCGGATCAGGGGTGAGTCCTCTTTCACTTCTCTGGTCCCGATTGGGCTCGGAAGAGTCCGCTGGACCTAAAGCAATAACCATGCAATGTAATGTAATGTAATGTAATGTACTTAGATCTACGGAAGCAACCGCGGCAGGTGATGCGGCACCCCCTTGAAATCATTACGTATTTCGGGGATATGGCCGAACGATATATCCTCCCGTGCGTTGACAACCCTCCTTTCGATGTGATAATTGCAAATATCATGGGATAATTACAATTATCAAGAGATAATTACAATTATCATTGAAAATTACAAATATGTTCGTGTGATCATGTATAATTTTCAGTTTTGGCTCTATCAATCCGCCTGGAAATGCGCCAAAACTGAAAATTGTAATTATCATATGATAATTACAATTTTCACTTGATAATTATAATTTTCACGTGATCATGCTTAATTCTTGTAAGGCGGCCTACTAGCGTCAAAACCTGCAAAACTTACATGCATCAGTGATAATTATAATTAACACGTGTTCTGTGTAATTCACAGAGATACCGGTAATTCACAGTGTTAATGACTAATTTTCTGTTTTGGCCACGCTTTACTAGGGCCAAAACCCCAGGCCTGCTGGGAACAGTGCCGCTGCCGCGCATGCGCATCGGGCCGCGCATGCTTATCTCATGATATTTGTAATTATCAGGTTTTGGCGCTAGGAAAGCATGGCAAATACTGATAATTAATAATTAACACTGCGGATTACCGATATCTCTGTAAATTACACAGAACACGTGATAATTTTAATTATCTCGTGATAATGGTAACTCTCGGTTTTGGCGCTAGTAGGCCGTCATAACTGCCTTCTGGTTGGGATGACTGTGCTGTTTTATCACGGTGCATTCTCAAAGACGGATACGTAACTAAAGGTTTGAATAGCCTTCCGATATGTTTTACTCTCCATCCACTCTTCCTTCCACCCCCTCCCCATTTTTCCCTGTTGAGAATCAAGCATTTAAGCTGGTCCTAAAATTCGACCTTTTGAAGGTCACAGATGATGAAGTTTCAAGGTCAGGTCGCATATTCTCCGAGTCCCAGATGCTGAGTGCCAAGGTTACACGATTACTGAGGTCGCAGATAAGAGCAAGCTTTGACCTATTGCGATCGGAGGAAAAGAGTACAATAGCAAACTGATGTCGCTTCACCCCGTGCTGGGAAGAGAGACTATCATTCTCTCTACGCTGACAAATAAAGCCAAGGGAGATAAGTTCGGAAGCGGGAAAGGTTGAGTGAGAGAGAGAGAGAGAGAGAGAGAGAGAGAGAGAGAGAGAGAGAGAGAGGGAGAGAGAGAGAGAGAGAGAGAGAGAGAGAGAGAGAGAGAGAGAGAGAGATTGGGGAGAGGGGGAGAGGGAGGGTAGGTGAAGAGTTTGTGTGTGTCATAGAACGCATAAATCATTCCCATTACCACCGCCGCCACCCCACCCACCCCCACACTCCTCCCGCTGCAGAATCTCAATACAGACGAGATAAATACAAATGAGGCTACATTCGCACAAACATTATGTTTCTTCTTCTTTTAAAAAAAATGGTGAGCTGGATGTGAAAGTTGAGAATGTTTGTGGACTGGATGGTAGTGGGAGTGTGCGAGACGGTGCGGTGTGGAGGGGGATTTTGTGGAGGAGTTGTCGGACTTGATGCAACGGTTGACCTTTGCATGCGTAGCTTTTTGGTTGCTATTTGTTGATTAATACATTTAAATATTTATATTTGACCGTTCTTAGTTAGCGCTATTCCCGCTCAAGAGCTGCTCAAGGCGCTGACCGATAAAGGCCCTAACTCCGGCCCGCCCCAACATTTGACAGGAAATGTCCATCGCTACCATTTATTACACTATTTGACACTCCCCTCCCCCTGTCTCATCCCCATCTCCTCCTCCTTCTCCACCCTAGGCATAACTCTAATAATGAAAACACGTCGACCGACGTGCATTAATGCCTGGATTATTAAAGTTCTTAGAGCTGTTAGCACTGGTTCTTATTTTCGTCAAAATTTGCAGAGGTAAATGTCAACGATGGAGTAGCTTCAGTGCTAAGTGACTAAAAACTGACCTATTTTACATCTAACTACAGGATGCTATAATATTACATATAGGCTTATTTACAACTTGGATTGTAATTCTGTCAGATTGTAGCTCAATGTTTTTACCATCCCAAATATATCGCGCGCACGTAAACAAGCACATGCATATGCAAGGACGTGCGACATACGCGCGCACGCACAGACACACACACACACACACACACACACACGAACACGCGCGCGCTACTGTACTTGACTGGCAATAGCGCATCGTACAGTAAGCAGTATAGTCTGTCAATCGTACGACAGGGCAACAGAAAACAATAGAGCGCGTGAGACATTCATGCGATGTGGCACCACTATGTACGCAGCTGAGGCCAATAAAAAATGGATGCCTGCAACACACGGTGCATAACCCTCCAGCGTCCCTGTGGAGGAAGAAGAGAGAAAGAAGAAAGGGCTTGATGAAGGGTGGACAAGACGAGGAGAAATAAATTATAAGGAATTGATTTGAATCAAATCGTTTAGTTTAATAAAGGCTTTTGGCTTAACAACCTAGTCTTACAACAGAGACAGATATGGAAGAGGTGAAGAGGAAAAAAACGAGAGAGAGAGAGAGAGTTAGAGAGAGAGAGAGAGTTAGAGAGAGAGAGAGAGAGAGAGAGAGAGAGAGAGAGAGAGAGAGAGGGGCAATACTACTTTCATCTTCATCACTTTGTATTATAAAATTCCTAAAACTGATTTTGAATTTGAAGGCCTCGACACCAACGTTTGTGGTGCTAGGTCAAGCTTCACGGTTTGCAGTCACCCATCCAAGTGCTAACCGCACTGGAAGGTGCTTAACTTGCGACACAGTAGCGAGTGCTCCAACCACTGCGCTATCCGACACCCCATGGCTATTGTATGCATGAAAATTCTTTTTTCATCTATTTTATGCACAGTTTGCGCTCAGTGCTAAAGGCAAATTTCCGCTTTTATGTATAATGTGAAAGTTGGACAGTAAAAATGTATTGTATTGCATTGTATTGTAATCAGGGTTGATAGTCTTTACTTTTTTCTTTAAAGAAATAAATTTTCTTTAATTTGGGTAAAACGTTAAAGAAATAAATTTTCTTTATATTTTTTTCAAAAATTAAATAAATATTTTTTTTATTTTAAAATAAATAAAATAAATTTGCGTTATTTTTTTATTTTTTTTTTTGAATAAATTTTTGTCCCCGGACACATTAAGCGTATAGGGGACGGGTGAAACACCCTATTTGCGTTAAATACATGAATAATTATTTATTGCTCAGCTCAGACCAAAAAAAAGTGGTATGCAGTTTTAAAAAAATTACATACAACTTGTGTTAGAACCCATGTAATTTATGAATACACTGAAAAAAAATCAAGAACAAATAATGTGATTTGATTTGATATTTTATTAACAATAGGAATAGAGATATTAGACTAATTTATTTTCTAATCTGTCCTTGCAACACTCATTCACACCCCTTCCAAGCATTTTAACCCACGCACACCAACGAGACACAGAAATTAAGCTAAGCATTCAAATACAGCAGCTAGAATAAAAAGAATCTAAATTTTAAAATGAGCGTCTCTGCTCACTTTCCTCCAACAAAGTCGTAGTATTCCATGAACGCTTCAAAAAATTTTGGCAAACTTTCATCACTTGAATCACTGCAGTAAGCAAACTTCTTTTCACCATCTCAAACTTTAATATGAACTGATGCAGGGTAGGCTAGTGGCAATGAACCCCCGTGAGGGTGCCGGGGGTTTCAGTATAAATAGTATCCCCACTTTCTGGAAATGTAGTGCTTTAAATTCCCACTGTCGCTGTCTTTCTCGTTTGTTCTTTCTCGTTCCTACTCTGTTCTGTCAATCTGCTATACTATCTTCTATCAATCTAAGTCTATACTATCTTCTTCTTTGCTAGACCAGTCACCAACCTTTTTTCTTGAAAACTCTTCCGGGAAAAATCTCCTCATTTGTGTGTGAGGTCTGTTGGATCAGCTTGGAAATATTGGATGCTTTCTGCCAAATGGTCACTGGGGCTTCCTATGATGTTATTATTTAGCAATGTAGGCATTTAATATGCATGTGTTTTGTTGATATTGTATAATGATGCTTGTATTCTATTTTGTTTTTGTAAACGGTGGTTCGGTGGGTTGGAGTATAGCCTCAGTGTCTCCTGCGTGGGATGTCTTTATTGTAAAGGGACCAGCTGGTAGACTGCCTTCAGTGTTACCACTAGGGTTGTTTCAGCAGAACTTTTATGCGGATCAGGGTGAGTCCTCTTTCACTTCTCTGGTCCTGATTTTGCTTGGAAGAGTCCGCTGGACCAATAACCATGTAATGTAATGTAGCGGCAATGTCTACATAGGCTAATCCAAACCGCCTCAAACTGGCTGCAACTGGGTCAAACGGGCTTTGCGCGTAGGCACCTGTTGTTCGTGGTGGAAAATCAAACTGAAGTAACGAAATTTTTAACGAAATATATCGATAATCGTTACTTTTATTTTTTAATTCGTTGAATTTTCTTTAACTGTTTAAAAACTGCAACGCGTTAAATTTTCTTTAACCAAAAATTTATTTCGCTAAATCGTTAAATCGTTAAATCTTCCAACCCTGATTGTAATACAGTGAACTTCGGATATAGTAAAGTGCCCTGGGACCAAATAAATCTTTAGTATAACCGAATATTTAATATTACCGAAAATCCGTTTACAGTAAAGTTTTTAAAGTTTACTTTACTATAACCAAAACTTCGTTTATAATACAGTTTTAGAGGTTTACTTGACTATAACCGACTTCGTTTATAATAACGATTTTAGAGGGTTAATTTAGCATAACCGAAACTTTGTTTTTGTTTTAATTTAACGTTTACTAATCCGACACTCTCATTATAAAGAGATAGGAAACGCTGGTCTAAAGTGTATGTGGGTGCACAGGGCTGGATCAATCCATTTTCGAGGGAGGGGGTGGGATGGGGTGGGGTGCTAGTGTAGTTCCTTTTAAAATGTATGGTACAGAGTGGTGAAACACCACAAGTAAAATTCTCGGCGCAGTGGATAAGTCGCCGGTTTCCTATGCCGAAGGTCGCGGGTTCGATTGCCGCAAGGGGCGAACGTATGTGACTTAGGTACGAGACTATTGAGGTCACCGAGGGTTTTCTCCGGGCACTCCGGTTTCCTCCCTCCCTTCAATAATGGTACAGGATGCAGTCAATATAAAAATTTCAAAAATAAAAATTCGATTTTCTTCCGTCTTCTAATAGCGATCTTCCTGCCTGTACACCACCTGTTTGAGTGATATATGTGTATTTGGTGTGTGTGAGGGTAAAATGAGACAGGTGAGCGTGTATGTTGGTATAGATCGCCGCGCTTTGAGCCTTGGGGGAAAGGCGCGTACATAGCATAGCATCCTGTCCTGTCCTGTAACTAACTGCCTTACATAACGTATTTCCAGTTGAACAAAAACTTCCATCTTCTACTTTCTTTATTTTATTTATTTATTTATTTTTTTGTTGTTGCCAAGGGGTGGGGGTGGGGGTGGGGGATGCTGCAGCACTCCTAGCCCCCCCCCCCTCCCTACCCCCTGGATCCGGCCCTGGTGCAAGTAAAGAAGAAGAAAAGCAAAACAAATCAGTGAACAAAATAATGACTTCTCAAATTTCCATCTTTTACCAGGATTTCTGCAGAGTGTAATCGTCTGTGTGTCTATTTGTCTGTGTGTTCACGTAACTCAACATCGTTCTAAATTGAGCTGACATTTGGCGCGTTATATACATGTACATTGGAATTCGATCCCATTAATTGATTAGATTCACATAGTTGAACAGTTAAAATAAGACAGTGCAAATCGAACGAATCGCTTTCGTTATTACATATTTTAATTTAGATTAATATTTCTGTGTTGGTTTGTTGTCCCTTGCTGAATTCCACACGAAAACAATGTTTTCCCATTTTAAAAAACACCTCCACCCTCCCCAGCTCCAGCCCCATACCTCCGGACAGCCGTCTATAAGTCGTCGTGGAGACGTTTGTCTTACCAGAGTTCCCAAGAACAAAATTCAAAGTATTTATTTTGGTGGTTGGACAAGCCCCAATGGGTATTACCTATTGCTATCGTAATTACAGGTAAATAGCAATTACGTTACTTGAGTGAACATTATGAATATGCACTCATCGTCAAGATCTATTGTTTCTGGACACAGCCACATGATAACAAGTGATATTTCACGAAAGTGAAAAGGTCCTTTTAGTCTTTCGTATGAAGCCACCAGAAATCCACGGGAAATAGCTGAAAAAGATACTTTTTTTATGAACACTTGCAGTAGGTCCATTGTCCCTTATTGGATTCCATTACGCTCACATATTATGTTGATTGATTATTTTTGTTTATTAACTCGGGTATTATAAACTCTTCAAGAATACCTCTCTTATAACCCAGTTTGTGTATATTGATTGAAATGTTACAGTATTATTTGTTTATGTCCGTGTGTGTAAGTTCACGTGTGTGTGAGTGTGTGAGAGAGAGAGAGAGGGTAAGAGAAAGAGAGAGAGAGAGAGTCCATTACCGATAAGAGATAACATGTGAGCCTTCGTGTCCTAATTATTTCAAACCAACCCTTTAATCGGAAGGATAAATCATAAAAGTAGATTATGAATTGTACATGTTGTACTATCGTCATTGTGGAAAAACAAAAAGCTCACAAAATTAAAGCAAACAAAGACATTAACAAAACCTAAACAATATGGTGGATTTAAAAAAAAGATGGTTTGTCTTGCAAAGCCATGCAACAGCTTAGGAATAAATCTCTTCTTTACTTCTCATTTGAAAGTGCAGTCCAGTCAAAACGTTGGTTTCCCAGTTCTCCATTGATTCGGATTCATCTCAGTACAAAAGGTATAATTATAATGTGTTCAACTTATAACACCCTTATTTAGTCATAAACGCATTTCATCATGTATAGCGAAAGTGAAGTCTAATTTGCTTTGTAAGTTTCTAAGCTAGGTACTCTTTTTCTGCCAAACAGTTAAATCTCTCCTTCAGTTTTTCACTCTCCTTCATAATCACTGTTACTGTTGATGTGGAAATTCCAAATTGCTCAGCAATTTCTTTTTTTTCTTTTTTTTCATCTTTGCATCTTCAAGTGCGTGAATTAGATCTATTTTAGGCTTCAGGGTAAGCGTGACGTGACGATGTTGCGTCATTATGAACGTCAGTAACTCTCATGAAACTTTAATACAGTAATCTCCCTTGAAACTTTATTATAAGCGGCAGCAAAACTCGCCAGGGGCCTTAGAAAACACTTTATTATAAGCGGACTTTACTATATTTTTTTATTATATCCGATTTTTAAAAACAGAGACAAAGAAGAGTTTTGGTCGGGACCAAGACCGGACTTTACTAAAACCGAATATTTACTTTATCCGGCCTTTATTATATCCGGCGTTCACTGTATATTGTATTGTCCATCAGCAACTTTAGCCACTCATTCTGTTTCCAAATTCAATATCATCGTCGTCAACAGGGAAAATGACATAAATTGATAATCTGAAAGTAAAGTTGAAGTAGTGGGGTGGGTTTAATTCGCCCAGAAGACTATTCTACATCCCAGTTGCACCTAAACTATACACCGTGGAGAAAAGCGGCAATGACGGCAACACACGGTCCTCGTTATGGTAGACCTTGCTAACCACTACGGCAGGTACCCCGCCCAAATTTTTTTTCTACCGGCTTTCAACTTCTGCTCCAATGATACTCTGTTTAACCCCCAAATGGATACTAGTATGATATTCCACGGTGAATGCCCTTAACACTCAACCTCCTACTTACAAACTCTATCTCTCTCTTCCCCCCATCCCCACCCCCCACCCCTGTTGGGGTGCCGGGGGTTTCTGTATAAATAGTATCCCCACTTTCTGGAAATTTTGTGCTTTAAATTCCCACTGTCGCAACCTTTCTCATTTGTTCTTTCTCTTGTACAGTATTGCATCATATTGTCATCGACATTTCGCTTTTGGGGGAACTGTTCAGCAGTACCACAGGAGTATAGTACCAGTTTAGTGGATCCCTAACATGATAGCAAAACGATAGATGCTTCTCTATGCATCGTAGATAGGTCAAGAGATAGAGACACATACACCCAGGGGCAGATACACATACACACAGGGACAGAGGGAGACAGAGGCTCCGGAAAACCTCGACCTCTTCTCAACAATCCGAAGGAACAAAAATTAGCAGGTTCCGCAAGGAAGTTCATCAGCTATTGCTAGCAATCTTTGGTTACATGGCAAATATGTGGCATCAACCTCTGCCAAAAATGTTTACGCTTTCCGAAGTTCAGACTTTGCCAAACTTTGTCAGCCTCCTTGTGCTTGTTTACTGAGAGTAGGATGGATATAATGATGACGTGACTCGGTGCTCGGTAGAATTTAAAGAAAGTAAACACTAGACTCACACCAAGGAATAATTATGAGAACGGTGCATGAGAGCAAGATTAGTACTTGGAGGTGTGACCATTGACTGGTGACCGAGAACCATGCTGGCGGTGCTTCCAAGCGGGTAGACTGGCTGGAGTGCCGGGGAAGAAAACCATGATCCTGATAAACAGGCAAGCGCTCTCTACTCCTTCAGACGAGAGTATAAACCGAGGTCTAGTCTGTGCACGCACGCATTACATAGCACGGACTTTAAAGATCCTGAGGCTCATGACCTAGACAGATGAGTGCCGGCTTCACAAATACACCTAGCACGCACTAGGTCCTTTCTCCCTCATCCCTAGTCGCCCAGGATTGTGCTCAGTTGCCTGGTCGCCAGACAGTGCGCCGAAGGCAGCAGGTTGGCGCCTCGGGCGGCTTGAATTAGATGCTGTATCGACCAGCGCCTTGAGCAGCTCTTGAGCTGGAAGAAGCGCTATATAAGAATGATTACATACCTAAATAATGCACATCCAACGAAACGTCACCATCAGTTGGTTTTATGGTCTATGTATGTATGTGTGCGCATGCGTATTGGCATTTGTGTCTGGTGTTGCGTGCGACCTTTTATCGCTTTTTATTTGGTTTAGTTGGTTCCCAAAATAATGGATATGCTCGCCATCACCCCATTGCCTAACGAGCGGTCTGCTGTTTATACAGTAATGGATCACGACAACCAAATAGCTGCCTTAAAGCTCTCTCTTTTTTGGAATGCACTGGAATGGGATACAGCGAATGGTGTTCCTTGATTTACTGCAAATCTCTCTTATTGGCGTCCCGCGTGCATGCTGACCCGCAGTGGAGTTGTCAGTGCAAGGGAGACAACCTCGGTACTAGGGAGAGTGAGTTCTACATGCAGGATTGGGACTGCGCTACGAGTCAATGCTTTGTAGTAATGGTTAGCGTCTCCCAACACTGCAGCACTATTACACAGTACTTACCAGCTCAGTGAGCTGCTCAAGGCGCTGCTAGAAGCCAGACTCAGCAGCAGCTGTATCCACTGTGACAGCATCCTCCTATTCCTCAGAGTCACTATCGCCGTATTCATCATCATCATCATCATCATCATCAGCAGCAGCAGCCCAAGTTTCCTTCTTCACTTCCTTCTCCTCCTCCTCTCCTCCTCCTCCTCCTCCTCCTCCTCCTCATCATCATCATCAACATAAGGTTTCCATTGTACTGTTTGCACTTTAAAGTGGATCTCATCTATATTGTTGAAGCAAATTTAACCGTAGTGAAGTTTGTGGTATCTGTCAGTGAAAGTACTTGTACGTTTATGACGGACGACAACCGTCTCTAGAACTTTAAATCGAAAGTAAAAAGTCAAAACGGGCTTTCTCGTTTGTGACGTAGAGAAGAAGTACAAGACCGGTCCAATGTGTGCTGTCTGTGCCTTTGTAATTTGATTCAGTCACAATTATAGCATTAGCATGCACTGACAGTACAAAAGGCAAAGGGTCAATTTCAACACAACTCAATCAACTCATGACCATGATGAACAGAACTGGGGTAACATATAGAACCGGGAAGATGTAGAGATGCTGGTACATAGAGATATCCTATCCTATCCTATCCTATCCTATCCTATCCTATCCTATCCTATCCTATCCTATCCTATAACTCGGAGGTCGTAGGGGCACCACAGATGATCGTTTAACCAGCGTACTCCATCTTTCCCTGTCCTCAGCAACCCTGATTGTTTCGCTCAGTGTCAAACCAGTCCATTCTCGAATGTTGTCCTCCCACCTCTTTTTCGGTCTCCCTCTTCTTCTACCTCCTTGCACTGCGCCTTGCAGGATGGTCTTTGCAAGACCTGATGATCTGGTCACGTGGCCAAACCATCGGAGTTTCCGTTTCTTCACCACTGTGAGCAGCAGGTCATCGTGTTGTCCAATGGCTTGTGTGATGGTCTGTCGGACTTCGTCGTTGGTGATGTGCTGGGTATAGGAAATGCCCATAAGTCTTCTGTAGCTCCTCATCTCCATGCTTTGTATTCTTCGTTGGAGATCTGCTGTGAGGGTCCATGCTTCGCAAGCATGTAGGAAGATGGAGATGACAAGGGAGCGCAACATAGAGCTGTTAGAACATAAAAGTGGTGAGAACTTTGAGCGTAAAGGCTTACTCTTTTGACATATTGGGGGCTGCAGTTGGTGGGGGTGGCCTCGTGGCGCAGTGGATTAGTCGCTGGTTTTCTATGCCGAAGGTCGCTGGTTCGATTCCCGTAAGGGGCGAACTTATGTGACTTACGTGTGAGACTGTTGAGGTCACCGAGGGATTTTTCCGGGTACTCCGGTGTCTTACCCCTCCCCCTCCTCCCCTTCAATAATGGTATTGGATACAGCCAACATTAAAAGGTCAAAAATAAAAATCCATTTCCTTTCCGTTTTTGTAATAGCGATCTCCCTGCCTTTACACCACAAATTTGAGTACTAGATGTGTTTTTGTTGTGTGTGTGTGTGTGTGAAACATATAAGCGTGCATGTTGGTACAGATCGCCGCGCTTTGAGCATGATTGGTGAATTGGGAAAAAGCGCGTATATAGCATCCGTTATTATTATTATTATTATTATTATTATTATTATTATTATTATTATTATTATTATTATTATTATTATTATTATTATTATTAAAGCAACCATCCCAGGGCAGAGGAGGTAGGAATCTACCTCACCACTGAACCACCAGCAGAGCAGTCATACTGCTAAGAGGGCCACTTATTTGCTGACCTCGGGATTCGAACTGGGGTCCTCGGTATGCCGTGCGAACGCGCTACCACTAAGTTACAGAGCTTGGCTGTTGGTGTGGGAATCATTTCACATTAAGTAAGAGACTTTTCAGGTCATCTAGGGCTATCTCCGGTCACTCCGGTTTCCCTCCCTCCTTTCCCACAACAACATGCAGCCAAGCTCTGTAACTCAGTGGTAGCGCGTTCGCACGGCATACCGATGACCCCAGTTCGAATCCTGAGGGGAGCAAGAGAAGTGGTCATCTTGAGAATAGTAGTGGATACAGTCAGTCTGTTTGTTCTTGTTGTTTAACTTATGTTCAATGTTCTATATAATAGCGGTCATTTTAGACGCGAGTAGCATGATCGGACGTTGAAATTTGAATGAAAGCCTCTTAAAAGTGAGGAAGCACCATATTGCAGAAGCGAGCTTCGACGATCAGCGCAGCCTCTTTCACGCTGTTGTAACGCCTTCGGAAACACCAAGACAATCGACTATTTAGAAAAGTTTTTGACTGACTTTAAATTTGTGGGCACCCTTCGCTGCGCTCGCCAAAGTGTGGAGTCATTTCCTCGAAAACGGCGTATCCACAGTACAACGAAGTAGAAGAAGAAGAAGAAGAAGAAGAAGAAGAAGAAGGAGGAGGAGAAGGAGGAGAAGAAGAAGAAGAAGAAGTCAGCGTAATCGCCGTTGCCAATGAAAATAATAAAAGAAGACAGTGACTATTCAAGGTTAGGTGGCGGCAGCAGAATAAAGTGATGTTGTGTTTTGTTGGTTTCCCGTTATGCATACTGACAGTGTCAGCAGCTACGGGTCCTACTATCATTGCTGACTTGTATCATATCGCGGGTGAGTTTATGAGTGAGAGGGTGGTGTGTATCGTAGACATTTGGAAGCAGCCAAAAAGGACAACGTTAGAGGGTGTTACACTTTTTGTTGGTTTTTATCAGTAGTTGATTCAGCCCCGATGCTTGAATCCTGATAAGTGTAACTCGGATTCGTTTATCCACGCAACCTGTTCACTCAGCAACAAGGCAGAAGTCGTCGTTTGAAGTTTTCCAACTTTATTCAACGTACATTAACAACTGCATACAGTCGCTCAATCGCTTTTCACTTTTTCTCTTTCTCTTCACAACACAGTGCATCAATTATATAGTTTTTCTAGACCCCAGATAAAGTCGGATATTCCAGAGTGACGCGTTACAACCAATCAAAATAAACTTTGTCATCACTGTTTTACGTCATACAACTTTCTTTACAGTCCAAGAATTTTCTCAGCTATCTACATTTATCGCGAAGCTTCGATCGACAGTAAACAAGCAACTCCAGAGAATTCTCCAAAAATATCGACCAACGAAAACCACCAACGTTATACAAAGCTTTTTCTAACAACAACGCAAAATCAAATCAAGGGTAAGATCAGATCTATCGTGCCCATCTCACACGTACTTTCGTGCGCGTCGCAAACGTAACAGAGGGAAACTTAAGCCCTTGAACGCTACGCGAAATCTTCTATATATCATGTTATAACGGTTTTAAAGAGAAAAGGAACTAGCCTACCGATAGCATGGCCCTAACGATCCAGCTGTGCAGTGCCCTAGCTGATTACTACCCCTACTCCTTCGAATGAGAGTATAGACTGAGGTCTAATCTGTGCACGCATTGATTCAATTGCACGGACTGATAGTCATGTCCTTGACGGGTGAGGGCCAAATACTCAGCCATATCCAGCAAAGCGATAGGTCTTATTTCTGCATCAGTCAGGGAGGATCGCTCAGTTGTCTGAGGCGATAGACGGTGCCCATCATCCAGCAAGTTGCGCCTTGAGCTCGGTTTTCTTGAGCGGGAAGAGCGCTGGACGGAAAAGCAAGGTTTTATAACGTCCTGTTGCCTCAGCGTTGAGGACGAATTGGATTGTCAATCCCTAAACACGAATTGCCGTTTAATAAGAACAATTACTACATTCTTGGCTTATCCCATTCGCTGTGACAGCAGCAATCCTCGCAGGGCTGTTTCGTGAAAGGGAGACGTCCGCCGTCGTACCGAAGTCAACAAACACAGCAATCGTCAGCAATGGAATAATGCATCTCATGCTTTGGAAGTGCCGGGGGTTTCAGTATAAATAGTATCCCCACTTTCTGGAAATTTAGTGCTTTAAATTCCCACTGTCGCTGTCTTTCTCTTTTGTGCTTTCTCATTCCTACTCTGTTTTATCAATCTACAATACTATCTTCTTCGCTAGACCAGTCACCTGCTTTTTTTTTAATTGAAAACTCTTCCGGGACAAAACTCATTTGTGTGTGAGGTCTGTTGGATCAGCTTGGGAATATTGGACGCTTTCTGCCAAATGGTCACTGGGGCTTTCTATGATATTATTATTTGGCAATGTAGGCATTTTATATGTAGACTATGTGTTGTGTTGATATTTTATAATGATGTTTGTAGATCTATTCTATTTTGTTGTTGTAAACGGGGGTTTGATAAATTAGAGTATAGCCTCAGCGTCCACTGCGTGGGGTGTCTTTATTGTAAAGTGACCGGCTGTTGGAGTGACTTCAGTGTTACCACCAGGGTTGTTTCAGCAGATCTTTTATGCGGGTCAGGGGTGAGTCATCTTTCAGCCAAGTTGTGGTCTTGATTTTGTGGTCCTGATTCGGCTCTTTGCAGTCCGCTAGACCCTGTAAGCCATGAATAATTAACTAACTAAAGATTGGGGAGGTCAATCTCATTTTATGAGCATGGCTCCATTCTTAAAGAATATTACTATTCCATTCGTTATATCCTTTCACCTCCACCTGCCCCATACATAGGCCTACTCATCTCCCCAGCTAGCTATACCGTCCCCTTGCTCTCCTTCCCCCCCCCCTCCCAAACACACCTCCTACCTCATCATTCTTGGGCTCACTTTGTCTACCTTTCTTCGACAGATTCATTTAACATTCAATGTGAGTGAAGATAAAAAGATCACACCAAAATAAAACACTCTTCCAAAAGGTTTTTTTTAATGAATAAATTCCGTAGTCTTTGTGCCTATTAATGGCAACATTCTGGAGCTAAAAATAGCATCTACCAAAACCGGTAAGAGACAGAACCCGTAAACACAGTTGTTCGTAAGGTTTTTCGTTGTAGGTTGATAAAATAGACCCAGCCCTATCCCAGACACCAAAGACGTTCACTCCAAGCCGCGTGGTTCAATCAGAAATAGGGTCAAAGGTCACATGGCTGTACCGTTCAGGAAAGGGGAAATAACTCCCTGTCAGAACCGAAATTGAAAATTCAAACTGCAGCGGTTGGTTTGAACAACGTGTACACGTTGTTTGTTTGTTGTTTTTTTTTAAAAATAATATCTATATATTAATAGTTGATTCAACCCCAATGCTTGAATCTTGATAAGTGTAACTCGGAATCGTTTATCCACGCAGCCTGTTCACTCAGCAACAAGGCAGGAGTCGTCGTATAACGTTTTCCAACTTTATTTAGCAAACGTCAACAACTGCATACCAGATCGCCTTCCGAAAATCACTTCAAAGATCACCATAAAAAAATTATGATAAATCTCTGTCAATCATTCTCACATACAATCAGACAGCGCGTTACTTATATAGCCTCTCTGGTCCTGATTTGACTCGGAAGAGTCCGCGCGCTGGACCTAAGCAATAATCATGTAATGTAATATAGCCTCTCTGCAAACCAGAAAAAGTTCGAACATTCCAGCATGACGCAATAACACCCAATCAAAATCAAACTCGTCACCGCAACTGTGCACTACCTTATGTCGTTATGTTAGGAGAATCGCTCAAGGTGCGGTCTGACGGGAAGCGAAGCAGAAGCAAAACAGCCAGTAAAACACGAAACATCGTAGTTTTGACGATGTTTATCGTGTGACTAGACATAAAGCATAACAGCAGCAAAGCTCGAAGTGAAGCAAAGCGGATGCTTTCAGTGTTTGAGCGTGCTCTAAAATTTTGCGTTGTTTCGCTGAAGCATTTGATTGCCAGCCAATCAGAAGAGCCGAATAATTAGGGCAACGAGGTCGTTATCATTTCAGCGGTCATGGCGGCATCAAAAGCTAATCTGACACATTTTCATACATTTATTCTCATCGATCTGATTCAAAGCCACGAGGCATTATGGAATGTAAGAAGTCAAAATTACAGAAACCAAACCCTGAATAAGGCCTCATGGACTTCTGTGAGGGTCAATCTGACGGAAAAAACTGAAAATATCGAGTAAAGGGAGGTAATTGATTTACAACTTATCGCGCATTGCTTCCACGCAGACTGCTTATGCCAAACTTCTCATCGTGTGACCGGCTCACAAAGCAAAGCATTATAAACGCACTTATTTTTAGATGCTTTTAGAAGCAGACGCTTTGCTTTGTTTACCGCTTTGCTTCTGCTTCGCTTCCCGTCAGACCGCACCTTTAGCTATTATCAGATCTATCTGGAAGCTTCGGTCGATATTAAACAATTCTAAAATATTATCAACAATATCGCCCAACGAAAATGATCAACATTCTACACGGCTTCTTCGAGCAACAACGCAAAATCAAATCAAAGGTAAATACACTGTTATTGCATGCTTTGCAAAATAACATGATCGGATCCTATCGTGCGCGTTTCAAACGTAACACAGCGAAAGCCCACGTTATCAACCTTTAATCTAATAACAATGCGAATTTTGAAGTACCCCGTATTTGCTAAAAGTAAATAAAGTCTTGGAATTGGGACCTGTTAAGGTTGGACTAAGTGATCGTCCTTTTAGTGTTTTGGGTTTTTTTGGTTGTTTTTTTTTTTTGGTAACGCTTTATTTTTCATTTTTATTGGGAAATTCTTGTCCGTCTCCCCTGGGGAAGGCGTAGTCGCAGCCCTTGGCCTAAACCCAACCTTTCTAATATTAGTTGTGTTTTTGAAATTTTGCTGGGAGAGCAAACCGGAGTACCCGGAGAAAACCCCCGAGACGTTGCCCGAGTCGAAAGTAAATAATATTCGGCTACAATATTTTCTTGTTTGGCGTAATTGGCATAATTTTATATTTCTGTTCTGATCTTATGTGTTTTAATTCATGAACTCAGAGCATAGATCGTTAGTATAATGATTAGTGTAATTATTAACTATTACCTTTAAGAACTGTCGCGTGAATGCCTTTGAAGTCTGACAGCTCATAAATTAACCTTAATTGGTGAAGACTTCCAGAAGAAGTCATCATCGTCTGCAGCAGCAATATGATGATGATGGTGATGATGATGATGATGATGATGATGATGATGATGATGATGATGATGATGATGACACACACATATATTCTCTGTCTCACACGCACACGCATACGCACGCGCACGCACACACGCACACACAAACACACGCGGGCACGCACACACACATACACACGCACACACACACGCGCGCGGGCACACACACACATACACACGCACACACACGCGCGCTCACCTACAAATACACACGCACACACAAACACGAACGCGCGCACGCACGCACCCACGCAAACGCGCATACCTTTTGTACACCAACACCCGGTTTCTCCCCATCCCCAACAACTCACCCTCAAACACGCACAATACAATCTGTAAAATTCATTAGATACCTATATAAAACTGTACACTATAAAGAGAGAAGCAGAAGGGTGCTGAAAGTTGTGTATAATGAGCGTGTGTGTGTGGGTGTGGGTGTGTGTGTGTGACTGTGTATGTGTGTGTGCATGCGCGCGCGTGAGAGAAAGAGAGAGAGAGAAGGGAGCGGGAGAGATTGTGTGCTTGCTGCGTAATGTTAGCTTACTGCGTTTCAATTTTGGTTGTTTAATGTTGTTTTTTGTTGTATTTTATGGTGGTTTTGGTTTTTTTAAGCGCTGTGATCATGCTTTTGGTGTGAGGAAATATTTATGCGCGTACGAATTTTCCATCCATTCGCTCATTCCTTTTCTGAGCCTGCTAGAACAAATTGCTAGAACTTAACTTTCAACCTTCAACATCTCCTTTCGTCACTCCGACGACTGTCATCGCTCCCGCGCGGAAGGTTTTAAGCGTGAGAGGGTAAAAAGGAAAAACAACATGTTGCTATTGGGGTGTAAGAAAAATAGTTCCCGGCGTGGGCGTAGGAATACAATCGCAAGTAGGTCACGATACGTTCTGCTGAAGGCTATTTCAAGGTTTGGGCGCCTGCTGACTTGAATCGTAGGGTGGTTGTGATAATCAAAATATTGTTTTCCTTCACAGGATTGATTGATTGATTGATTTATTATTGCTTTAGGTCCAGCGGACTCTTCCGAGCCAAATCAGGACCGGACAACCCCCGATCCGCATAAAAGATCTGTTGAAACAACCCCAGTGGGAAAATTGAATGCCCTCCACCGGCCAGTCACTTTACAATAAAGACATCCCACGCGAGGGACGGCTGAGGGTTGACCTCAACTACGCGAACTCCCCGATTACAAAAACAAAATAGAATACAAACATCATTATAAATCATCAACAAAAAACATACATATAAAATGCCTATAGTGCTAAATAGTACATTCATAGGAAGCCCTAGTGACCACCCGGCAGAAAGCGTCCAACACTCCCAAGCTGATCCAACAGACCTCATACACAAACAAGGAGTCTTGTCCAGGAAGAGTTTTCAAGAAAAAAGGTAGGTCATTGATCTAGCGAAGAAGAAGATAGTATAGCAGAGTGGTAGGACAGATCGGGAATGGGAAAGAGCAAATGAGGAAGACAGCGACAGTGGGAATTTAAAGCACTAAATTTCCAGAAAGTGGGGATACTATTTATACTGAAACCCCCGGCACTCCAACGGGGGGGAACTGTTGCCGCAGTGAATTAGTCATGCCTATAAAGGCAAGACAGGTTTTCAACTGGGGCTTTCACTGTTCCCTTTATAGGTTAGAACAATCTACAGTGGCAAGATTGCTCATGACCCCAAGGGGTCCTACACAGGAACAGTTTTAGGTAGGCGTTATTGCGTTTATTCTTTCAAACAATTATTATTGAATTTTTTTTTAAAGTTGGATTTTAACTTCTTACGATCTTTTAATCTGCTGTGGTTTACTAGACTCCCTGATGAATACATGTGTATATATTTAGCCTATTTATATATAAATGCAATGCATTATTTTATATTAGTTTCTTAGAAGAATTTGTGTTTCTTGTTTCTTGAATTTACATAATTAGTTACGTAATTGTTCTTTTGATAGGGTATTGTTATAAATGGTATGTTAAAAAAAATCATCCTCCTCATCCTCTTCTTCGTCTTACTGTTGTTGTTGTTGTTGTTGTTGCTGTTCTTCTTCTTCTTCTTCTTCTTCTTCTTCTTCTTCTTCTTCTTCTTCTTCTTCTGCTTCTTCTTGTTCTTGTTCTTGTTCTTGTTCTTGTTCTTCTTCTTCTTCTTCTTCTGCTTCTTCTTGTTCTTGTTCTTGTTCTTGTTCTTCTTCTTCTTCTTCTTCTTCTTCTTCTTCTTCTTCTTCTGCTTCTTCTTGTTCTTGTTCTTGTTCTTGTTCTTGTTCTTCTTCTTCTTCTTCTTCTTCTGCTTCTTCTTGTTCTTGTTCTTGTTCTTGTTCTTCTTCTTCTTCTTCTTCTTCTTCTTCTTCTTCTTCTTCTTCTTCTTCTTCTTCTTCTTCTTCTTCTGCTTCTGCTTCTTCTTGTTCTTGTTCTTGTTCTTGTTCTTGTTCTTGTTCTTGTTCTTCTTCTTCTTCTTCTTCTTCTTCTTCTTCTTCTGCTTCTTCTTGTTCTTGTTCTTGTTCTTGTTCTTCTTCTTCTTCTTCTTCTTCTTCTTCTTCTTCTTCTTCTTCTTCTTCTTCTTCTTCTTCTTCTTCTTCTTCTTCTGCTTCTTCTTGTTCTTGTTCTTGTTCTTGTTCTTGTTCTTGTTCTTCTTCTTCTTCTTCTTCTTCTTCTTCTTCTTCTTCTTCTGCTTGTTCTTGTTCTTGTTCTTGTTCTTGTTCTTGTTCTTCTTCTTCTTCTTCTTCTTCTTCTTCTTCTTCTTCTTCTTCTTCTTCTTCCTCTTCTTCCTCTTCTTCTTCCTCTTCTTCTTCTTCTTCTTCTTCTTCTTCTTCTTCTTCTTCTTCTTCCTCTTCTTCCTCTTCTTCTTCCTCTTCTTCTTCTTCTTCTTCTTCTTCTTCTTCTTCTTCTTCTTCTTCTTCTTCTTCTTCTTCTTCTTCTTCTTCTTCTTCTTCTTCTTCTTCTTCCTCTTCTTCTTCTTCTTCTTCTTCTTCTTCTTCTTCTTCTTCTTCTTCTTCTTCTTCTTCTTCTTCTTCTTCTTCTTCTTCTTCTTCTTCTTCTTCTTCCTCTTCTTCTTCTTCTTCCTCTTCTTCTTCTTCTTCTTCTTCTTCTTCTTCTTCTTCTTCTTCTTCTTCTTCTTCTTCTTCTTCTTCTTCTTCTTCTTCTTCTTCTTCTTCTTCCCCTCTTCCACAATCATTAATAATAAGGATACCAAAACCAAAAACTTCACCATCCTAACCATCCACACCATCATACACACGCACACACGCATTAACACACCCACACACGCACACACACACACACGTACACACGCACGTACACACTCACACATACACACACTCACTCACATACACGCACACACACCCTTCACTCACCATCATCATCACCGACAACAGCAACATAATAATACAATAACACAGCATGCTACCACCGGCTTTTTCTCCGAATAGATTGCTAATACAGAAAATGGAAAGGAATTTGTTCTTTTTCTTTAAAAATTTTTTTATATAGATTGACTGCATCCAATACCGTTATTGAAGAGAGGGAGGAACCCGTAGAACCCGGAGAAAATCCTCGGTGACCTAGATAAAAGGTAAACCTCAGAACTAGAGTTAAACCTTGCGTCCTCTTGCTTGGATCGAACCCACACGCTTTTTTATTCTGTCCTGGGATCTTGGGCATTGGAGACTTCGGTCGGCTTTATCCACTTAACGGACCGTAGACTATCCGAGCACCTCTCACTAGTAGAGGTAAGACGACGTAGGCCTAAATCTCGACTAATCATTGTGCACTGTACCAACACTACATCAAACACTTATCACTATCACTCAAGCCTTTTTTTGTGTTCTTGATGTGTAATGGTTTGTTTCTCTTATAGGAATTCCATTGTGTTGAAACCAACGTTACATCAAACAACATATCTTAATGTTTGTTCGGTTTTTTTTGTTTGTTTGTTCCTGTTAAAGGGCGACAAACGTTCATCATGACGACGAGTAGGTCTTCCGTCATTCCCCTCCTCCTGCCATTCCTCCTACTCCTCCTCATCTTCGTCCCATCCAACATCTTCGCCAAGTCCCTGGACCCCAATGAGGCGGCTAGACTGGGGCACACTGTGCAAACAGTAAGTTGCGTTTTTATTTATTTATTTATTTATTTATTTATTTAGTTAGTTAGTTAGTTAGTTAGTTAATTTCTTTATTTAGTTAGCTAGCTAACGTTCATGTCCTCAACGAGTGATTACCGGCTACAACTAAACCCAGCGAGCTGGGGGTCCTTTCTCTAACGTACACCCCTTGGGGTCATGAGCAATCTTGCCACTGTAGATTGTTCTAACCTATAAAGGGAAAAGTGAAAGCCCCAGTTGAAAACCTGTCTTTCCTTTATAGGCATGACCGATTCACTGCGGCAACAGTACCCCCGTTGGAGTGCCGGGGGTTTCAGTATAAATAGTATCCCCACTTTCTGGAAATTTAGTGCTTTAAATTCCCACTGTCGCTGTCTTCCTCATTTGCTCTTTCCCATTCCTGCTCTGTCCTATCACTCTGCTATACTATCTTCTTCTTCGCTAGATCAATGACCTACCTTTTTTCTTGAAAACTCTTCCTGGACAAGACTCCTTGTTTGTGTATGAGGTCTGTTGGATCAGCTTGGGAGTGTTGGACGCTTTCTGCCGGGTGGTCACTAGGGCTTCCTATGATGTTAGTATTTAGCACTATAGGCATTTTATATGTATATGTTTTGTTGATAATTTATAATGATGTTTGTATTCTATTTTGTTTTTGTAACCGGGGGTTCGAGTAGTTGAGGTAAAGCCTCAGCCGTCCCCTGCGTGGGATGTCTTTATTGTAAAGTGACTGGCCGGTGGAGGGCATTCAATTTTCCCACTAGGGTTGTTTCAGCAGATCTTTTATGCGGATCGGGGGTTGTCCGGTCCTGATTTGGCTCGGAAGAGTCCGCTGGACCTAAAGCAACAATCAATCAATCAATCAACATAAACTCTAACGTACGCGGTCGTCCAGGATTGTGCTTGGGTGTGTCAAAAGGCTGCATAGGGGCTCCTAGGGCGGGTTGAGTTAGATCCTTTATTGGCCTGCGTCTTCAGCAGGCTCTTGAGCTGGAAAATGCGCTCTATACAAACATTGACATAAATAAATAGATACAATAATTAAATTGGATTAAATTAAATTATTTTGTCTTGCTGAGGACAGAGAAAGTTGGAGTACGCTGTCAAACGATCATCTTGGGTGCCCCAACGGCTTTTGAGTTACGGAATAGGATAGGATAGGATAGGACATTACATTAAATTAAACTGAACTAACCTAAACTAAACTAAATTACATTACATTAAATTAAATTACATATTGATACTTCCATGTCACTGTGGATGAATGAAGCTTCATTGGGAACGCTTACAGAGTTCCCGTGTCTGCACATTGAGAGGGGTGCTCTTCGTTGTTGCAGATCTGGCAATGTTCAAAAATGGCTGCTGTGAGTATGTCCTTGGTGAGACTTGAACCCAACAAGGATGACTTGGTGTGGGAGTTTGGATACGGCAACCCGGAAGGAGTCCAACAGAGGGCCACTACCTCCAGCCAGACTCAGTTCTGCCTGGGGTCCTCCACGCAAGCCTTCACCGCAGTGCTATTGGCTGACCTGTTGCCACGTAAAAAGTAGGCTATGCGTGATTTTGATGTGACTATTTGCATGGGTTATCGTTATCGTTGTTGTTGTTGTTGTTCTTCTTCTTCTTCTTCTACTTCTTCTTCTTCTACTACTACTACTACTACTACTACTACTACTACTACTACTACTACTACTACTACTACTACTAATTCTTCTTCTTCTTTTTATTTTTTCTCGTCCTCCTCTTTCTTCTTCTTCTCCTCCTCCTCCTCTCCGTCCTCCTCCTTGTTGTTATTGTTGTTGCTGTTGTTGTTGTCGTTGTTGTTGTTGTTCTTCTTCTCCCCCTCTTCATCCTCGTCCTCCTCCTTCTTCTTCTTCTTCTTCTTCTTCTTCTTCTTCTTCTTCTTCTTCTCCTTCTTCTCCTTCTTCTTCTTCTTCTTCTTCTTCTTCTTCTTCTCCTTCTTCTTCTTCTTCTTCTTCTTCTTCTTCTTCTTCTTCTTCTTCTTCTTCTTCTTCTTCCCTTCCTCCTTCTTCTTCTCCTCCTCCTACTTCTTCTTCTTCTCTTCCTCTTCCTTCTTCTTCTTCTTCTTCTTCTCCTTCTCCTCCTCCTCTTTCTTCTTCTTCTCCTCCTCCTTCTTTTTCTTCTCCTTCTCCTCCTCCTCTTCCTTCTGTACCGCTTCCACCTTTCTCGTTGTCCGCAGTTCTATAATTGTCCCCGTTTATTTAAAGGGCGGTAAGTCAAACAATGTATTTATTTGGGGAGAATATTGGGTTACCCTAAAATTCGCATTTGTAATTATTACATTATAAAACTCAAGCAAAGATTTGCTGACATGTGATCAGTTTGAATTGGTGTCATTTGAAGTTGGTTAATTGATTGTGATGATGATGCACTCTCCGCACATCGTCATCATCACTGCTTGTAGCACCTGAAAAGCAGCGGTCTGGGACAAGATCATTTAAAAATGCTGCACCTATCCTATCCTATCCCATAACTCGGAGGTCGTAGGGGTACCACAGATGATCGTTTAACCAGCGTACTCCATCTTTCTCTGTTCTCAGCAACCCTGATTGTTTCGCTCAGTGTCAAACCAGTCCATTCTCGAATGTTGTCTTCCCACCTCTTTTTTGGTCTCCTTCTTCTTCTACCTCATTGCACTGTGCCTTGCAGGATGGTCTTTGCAAGACCTGATGATCTGGTGACGTGGCCATACCATCGGAGATTACGTTATTTCACCATTGTGAGCATGTCATCTTGTTGTCCAATGGCTTGTGTGATGGTCTGTCGGACTTCGTCGTTGGTGATGTGCTGGGTATAGGAAATGCCCAGAAGTCTTCTGTAGCACCTCATCTCCATGCTTTGTATTCTTCGTTGGAGATCTGCTGTGAGGGTCCATGTTTCGCAAGCATAATTATAGGAAGATGGAGATGACAAGGGAGCGCAGCAGCCTTACCTTGGAGTGTAGACTGATGGTCCTGTCTTTCTAAATTGGCTTCAACCCCGCAAGGGCAGCAGTTGTTTGTGCTATCCTGGAGAGGACTTCCTAAATATTTGAAGCTATGTACTGTGTTGAGGGATTGGCCTTGGACTTTGATGTCCGTGTTGATGCCATTGGTGTTATGGGTCATCATTTTGGTATTCTCTGCACTTATTTCCACCTACCCTCTTGAATACGATACCGATACCAGAGGATTATTAAATCGGTAACAGACGTCCCCTTCTTTTTGCCGTAAGCTCGAGACCTACTTTTCACGACAGTGACTGGTACATTTTTTTTCTTGCGCCCCGAGCATATCTCTACGACATGAAGTTGTGCGCCATACACGTGGGCATTAGATTGGATTTTTATTTGTTATGTTTAATGCGTTGATTTCCACAAGGGTCTTATATTTTAATTGGCCAAGTAGCGTGACTCAAATTGAAATCGCATCATTACTGACCAATCCCAGATGACGATGTTTCTAGCAAGGTGTGAAATATGTAAGTCGTAAGGATACAGGACCTACTTTTAACCCATTGACCAATGGCAGTCTCCGATCCCTTTCTGCGAAGATTGAAAAACCAAACGGTCTTCTTGTATTTCCTAAGACGCACTAAAACAGCAAGGTTTTCTTTCAAAATTATCACTAATTGATAAATAACTGCAGCAACAATGACCTCAAAGAAAGGAGTCCAAAGAGTACGTGGACCTACTGAATCACCAAATGACCCTGGCATTGTTTTTAATTGGCTGCCTAATATGACGGCCTACTAGCGCCAAAACCGAGAGTTACCATTATCACGAGATAATTAAAATTATCACGTGTTCTGTGTAATTTACAGAGATATCGGTAATCCGCAGTGTTAATTAATAAATATCAGTATTTGCCACGCTTTCCTAGCGCCAAAACCTGATAATTACAAATATCATGAGATAATTACAATTATCAAGAGATAATTACAATTATCAAGCGATAATTATAATTATCACTGAAAATTATAAATAAAAAGATGAGCATGCGCGGCCCGATACGCGATGCGCATGCGCGGCAGAGGCACTTTTCCCAGCACGCCTGGGGTTTTGGCCCTAGTAAAGCGTGGCCAAAACTAAAAATTAGTAATTAACACTGTGAATTACCGGTATCTCTGTGAATTACACAGAACACGTGTTAATTACAATTATCACTGATACGTATAAGTTTTGCAGGTTTTGACGCTAGTAAGCCGCCTTACCAGAATTAAGCATGATCACGTGAAAATTATAATTATAAAGTGAAAATTGTAATTATCATGTGATAATTACAATTTTCAGTTTTGGCGCATTTCCAGGCGGATTGATAGAGCCAAAACTGAAAAGTAAACATGATCACACGAGCATATTTGTAATTTTCAATGATAATTGTAATTATCTCTTGATAATTGTAATTATCCCATGATATTTGCAATTATCACGTGATAATTGTAATTATCAGGTTTTGGCGCTAGTAGGCCGCCATAGCCTAAGCTAGATTTGAAAGAACATTAGGCCTACGTTTTGAACGAAGCGGAGACGATTCAATGAATGAAACTGGCGTTGTTTTTCATTGGATGAGGGCACCTGTCATGTGTCATCTTCTGTGTTCATTTTTCTTTACTCTGTGTATGTGTGTGTGAGTGGGCAAGGTGGGAGGGGTGCTTGGGTGAGTGGGCCTGCGCGCGTGAATTTATGTTTGTGTGCGTGCTGAATAAAATTAATGTGAAGGAAGTCAGATTTTTGGACTATTTTTGGTTGCGCATTCGGATGACATTATTGGAAAGCAGTGTGAAATGGTCGTTCACAAGTGTGCAGCTAGGCATGAAAGAATACAAAAGTGCTGCCAGAGGGGCGAGAAAAAGCTATTTTTTAGCAGTTATCAATGTGTGGCCTTGACCTTGAGTGCAGGCTTCACAGGTGTTTTATTTAACTTGTTGGCAGTGCTCTATCCCTCTCTCTCTCTCTCTCCCTCCCCCTCTCTCTCTCTCTCGCTGGTGCTGCTATCAGGGTTGTCAACACCGTGCAATTAATTGGATAATTTGATGAGAGTATAAACCGAGGTCTAGTTTGTGCACGTATACATTCCATCGCTCGCTAACACCATCACACTCAGCAAGCATAAGACGCTTCCTCCACCTCCTCTCCACCCCATCCCCAAATGGTGCTCAGCGGTCTGGGGCGTTACACGTTGCGTATAAGGAAGCAGGTTCGCACCTCGGGCGGCATAAATTAGAGTTCACTGTGCACTCTTTAGTCCCGCACATTTAATTAATTCCAGAATAAACACTGTGAGTCACTTCCTATAGCCACCACACAACCCCGCTCCGTCACACCGTCCTATCCTATCTTATCCTATCCCGTAACTCCAAGGTCGTTGGGGCACCACAGACGATCGTTTAACCAGCATACTCCATCTTTCTCTGTCCTCAGCAGCCTTCATGGCTTCGCTCAATGTCGAGCAAGTCCATTCTCGAATGTTGTCCTCCCACCTCTTTTTCGGCCTCCATCTTCTTCTGCGTCCTTGCACCGTTGCAGAATGGTCTCTGCAAGGCCTGATGCTCTGGTGACGTGGCCATACCATCGCAGTTTCCGTTTCTTCACCGCTGAGAGCATGTCATCATGTTGTCCGATGGCTTGTGTGATGGTCTGTCGAAATGCCCAGAAGTCTTCTGTAGCACCTCATCTCCATTTTTTATATCATTCGTTGTAGATCTTCTGTGAGGGTCCATGTTTCGCAAGCGTATAGAAAGATGGAGATGACAAGGGAGCGAAGCAGCCTTATCTTCGTGTGTAGACTGATTGTTCTGTCTTTCCAAATGGGTTTCAACCTTGTCAGGGCAGCATTTGTTTGTGTGATCCTAGAGAGGACTTCATGTCGAAACCCAATGGCTCCTAGCTATTTGAAGATATGCACTGTGTTAAAGGCTTGACCTTGGACTTTGACGTCCGTGATGATGCCAATGGTCATCATTTTGGTATTCTCTGCATGCACTTATTTCCATTCCATAGGCTCTGGAGTTGATGTCAAGCCTCTGTACCAGCTGTTCAAATTCTTGTTCGTCTCCAGCCAATCCATCAATGTCATCCGCAAAACGGAGGTTGGAGGTTGCTCTACCCTCTATTCTGACTGTGCCTTCGTGTTCTGCAAGGGGATCTGACATTATGCGCTACAGGAAGATGTTGAAGAGTGTTGGCGAGAGTATGCATCCTTGACGCAGACCAATTGTTGTTCTGAACCAGTTCCCGATGGCGCTGTTGTGGAGGACTGCAATGGTAGCTTTGTCATACAGGCTTTTGATGACTTCAATAATTTTAGTGCTGATGTTGTACATTCTCATGGTTGCCCACAGAGAATGTTAGACTGGGTCAAAGGCTTTCTTGAAGTCTACAAACACATGATATAGATGTTGTTGGTGCTGTAGATATTTCTCGCAGATTATTCTGAGGTTGAAAATCTGTTCAGTGGTACTTCGCCCTGCAGTGAGTCCTGCTTGTTCTTCAGCTATGATTTGTTCAGCGTAGTGTTTCAACCTGTTGAGTACTATTATCAGGAAGACCTTGCTGGGTTGGCTGATGAGGCTGATGGTGCGGTAATTTTCACACTCCTGAAGGTTATCCTTTTTGGGAAGAATGATGACAAGCGACTGGGTCCCTATATGCTTGCGAATCATGGACCCTCACAGCAGATCTACAACGAAGAATACAAAGCATGGAGATGAGGTGCTACAGAAGACTTCTGGGCATTTCCTATACCCAACACATCACCAACGACGAAGTCCGACATACCATCACACAAGCCATTGGACAACACGATGACCTGCTCACAGTGGTGAAACGGAAACTCCGATGGTATGGCCACGTCACCAGATCATCAGACCTTGCAAAGACCATTCTGCAAGGCACAGTGCAAGGAGGTAGAAGAAGAGGGAGACCGAAAAAGAGGTGGGAGGACAACATTCGAGAATGGACTGGTTTGACACTGAGCGAAGCCATCAGGGCTGCCGAGGACAGAGAAAGATGGAGTATGCTGGTTACGATCATCTGTGGTGCCCCTACGACCTCCGGGTTACGGGACAGGATAGGATTGGATAGGACTGGGTCCCTGGTGTAGGCCACTCCCCACTCTGATCTGCCAGATCTTGTTACAGATAATGGATCATCGCGTCTTCTCCTGCTTGAAGCAATTCCGCGGGTATGTTGTCCACTCCCGCTGACTTCCCTTTCTTCAGCGATTGCGCTGCTGCCTCAACTTCTCTTAGGAGAATTGGGAGGATTTCTTTTCCTTCTCTGTTCTGGGGACATGCTAGAACTGATAGGTTTCCGTTTGCTGTATGTTTGTAAGGGTCAGAGCAGTACTCTGTCCATCTATTCAAGACTTTTTGTTCTTCTGAAAGGCCAGACTGTATGCCAGACTTCCTTTGGATCGTGGAGACCTTGGGCTGTTTAACACTTGTCAGCCGCTTCACAGTCTGGTAAGCCTTCTTACTGTTGTTCTTGTTCATGCTGTTCTCTATTTCCTGGCATCTTCTCATTTGCCGCGCGCATGCCTTTTCGGATGTAATTGTTGATTTTTTGGTAAGCATCGGCTCCATATGAGGTGTTCTTTTTCTTTTTCATCTTTCTTCGTTTGTCACAAAGGTCAAAACGTTCAGGCGTGATCCACGGTTTCTTCTTTGGGCAGTGCTTGCCAAGGATCTCAGTGGCCGCACAGCTGAGTTGAAACTGGAAGTCATGGTGTTGACATCTACTTCACCAGCTCCCAAAATGAGCAGTGGTGCAAATTTTCCTCCAATTGTGGCCTGAAATATTTCTGCCACCTCCGGGTCTTGCAGTTTGTCCAGGTCGAACTTCAGTCTGATGCTCTTTGCTGTGTTTACTCTCTTCAAGTGGCCCCGGAAAGACATCCTCACGAGATCGTGTTCATTTCCGATGTCTGCTCCTGGAAAAGTGCGTGTCTTGCCAATGTTGATGCTTGATCTGAAGCGTTTCTTGACTATGATGTAGTCAATCTGGTTATGATGCTCCCTTCTGGGACTGTGCCAGGTCCATCGTCTGGATTTTGTGTGGAGACCAAGCGTGTTTGCCAGTATTAGATTGTTGTATCTGGCAAACTCCAATAGTCTCAGACCCCTGTTATTTGTTTCGTTGTTGCAGTGGGGTCCACATGTATCTCCACATTTGTGGTACGCATCTTGGCCAACCTTGGCATTCCAGTCGCCTTGCGCTATGACTATGTCCTTCTTCGGCACTTGGTCAAGGACAGCCTGCATATGTTCATATAAATCCTCGACTTAGCTGTGGTCATAGTCTGATGTTGGGGCATAGGCCTGGATAATGGTGATGTTGAAAGGAGCTGCTCTCAGACGAATGGTAATGAGTTTGCTGGAGACTGGGCGGCAACCCATGACAGTGGTTAGAATGTCTTTATGGACCCAGAATCCAACGCCGTGTTCATGCCTGCCATCTCTCCCGCTAAAAAAAAAAAAGGATTGAGGCCTTGTTTTACCTAGGTCTTATCAGCGCAGTTCGCTGATACCTAAAATGTTCCATCGATAGTGGTCCAGCTCGTGGGCCAATTTTCAAATTTTCCCTCGTCTGTCCTATGACATTCCAAGTTCCTATGACTATATTGTCTCTGGTGCGGATCTTGCAAAGTTGTCCATCAGGAACGCACCTATCATCTCCGTCCTGGTGGCCAACGGAAGGCGCAGCCCTTGGTGACTGCCGTTACACAGTATCAGCAAACTCTACTTCTTTTTACAATATGTTTTCGCTCAGTCGCTTCAACTGCACACTTCATGTTCAGAGGAAACTGTTCATTGCCTGTAAGATGTCAGCTGAAAGAAAGGCACTTTGACCACGACCCCTCGATAGAGCTTTTTAGCGTGCGCAGTGAGTGTTGCCCCACTAAAAATATAAGGTTACAGCAAAACAATAACTCTTTGGAAAAATATAGTTGTTGGTGTTTTAATCCATAAATCCCGTACTTACTAATAGCCACCGCTAGCCACCACTCTGGGGCTAAAAATAGCATCTACCAAAGAGGCAGAACCGATAAAATAAAGGTGCTCGGTAAGGATTTTCATTTGAGGTTGATGCAATAAACATCTTTTCTACCCCAGACTCCAAAGACCCACATTTGAAGCCGTGTGGTTCATTCAGAAATAGGGGCAAAGGTCACAAGGCTATGGTATTAGTGTATCGTTAAACAGGGGAAACCACTCCTTGTCAGGACAGAAATGAAAAATTAAAACTTTTCTATCCTATCCTATCCCGTAACTCAAACGTCGTTGGGGCACCACAGATGTTCGTTTAACCAGCGTACTCCATCTTTCTCTGTTCTCAGCAATGTTCTGATTTGGCTCGGAAGAGTCCGCTGGACCTAAAGCAATAACCATGTTAGCAACCCTCATGCTCCCTTCAGTGTCAAACGTCCATTCTCGAATGTTGTCCTCCCACCTTTTTTTCTGTCTCCCTCTTCTTCTACCTCCTTGCACCGCGCCTTGCAGGAGGGTCTTTGCAAGGCCTGATGATCTGGGCATTTCCTATACATAACACATCACCAACGACGAAGTCCGAAAGACCATCACACAAGCCATTGGACAAAACCATGACCTGCTCACAGTGGTGAAGAAACGGAAACTCCGATGGTATGGCCATGTCACCAGATCATCAGGCCTTGCAAAGACTATTCTGCAAGGCACAGTGCAAGGAGGTAGGAGAAGAGGGAGACCGAAAAAGAGGTAGAAGGACAACATTCGAGAATGGACTGGTTTGACACTGAGCGAAGCCTCAGGGCTGCTGAGGACAGAGAAAGATGGAGTATGCTGGTTAAACGATCATCTGTGGTGCCCCTACGACCTCCGGGTTACGGGACAGGATAGGATAGGATAGGATGATCTGGTGACGTGGCCATACCATCGGAATTCCCGTTTTTTTTTTTTTTTGTTTTTTTTTTTTTTTTGCTTCAGTTTATTATCCCTTTCTATCGGGAAACTCTGGGCCGCCTCCCCCAGGGAAGGCGTAGTCGCAGCCAGTGGCGCGCCCAAACCCTACCTACCTAACATTATTTGTGAATTTTTGACATTTTTGCTGGGGGAGCAAACCGGAGTACCCAGAGAAAACCCCCGAGACGTTGCCCGAGTCGAAAGTAAATAATATTCGGAGAAACATAACGCCCCGATGCAGGATCGAACCCACACCTGTCAGGCGCCATTGGTTTCTGGCTTGTGGACAAGGCAAGTTAGTCCCGCCTTAGCCCACTTGGCCACAACGCTCGCTTTTTTTACCACTGTGAGCAGGTCATCGTGTTGTCCAATGGCTTGGGTGATGGTCTGTCGGACTTCGTCATTGGTGATGTGCTGGGTATAGGAAATGCTCAGAAGTCTTCTGTAGCACCTCATCTCTTCATGCTTTGTATTATTCGTTGTAGATCTGCTGTGAGGGTCCACACTTTAGCGGCTGGTTTGAGCAACGAAAGCCCACGTGATCTGTGGTTAATGCAATAACAATGCGGATTTTAGGGTAAACCCGTTTTTGCCAAAGAAACAACGCCTTGGAATTTGGGCCTTTTAAAGGTGTCTTGAAGACTTTTGCTGTGCATCACTAAATCCAATGATTTATTACTACCAGCTAGGGAAGACTGCTGCGCTCCCTTGTCATCTCCATCTTCCTATACGCTTGCGAAACATGGACCCTCACAGCAGATCTACAACGAAGAATACAAAGCATGCAGATTAGGTGCTATGGAAGACTTCTGGGCATTTCCTATACCCAACAAATCACCAACGACGAAGTCCGACAGACCATCTCACAAGCCATTGGACAACACGATGACCTGCTCACAGTGGTTAAAAAACGGAAACTCCGATGGTATGGCCACGTCACCAGATCATCAGGTCTTGCAAAGACCATCCTGCAAGGCATAGTGCAAGGAGGTAAAAGAAGAGGGAGACCAAAAAAGAGGTGGGAGGACAACATTCGAGAATGGACTGGTTTGATACTGAGCGAAACTATCATGGTTGCTGAGGACAGGAAAAGATGGAGTACGCTGGTTAAACGATCATCTGTGGTGCCCCCACGACCTCCGAGTTACGGGATAGGATAGGATAGGATAGGATAGGATAGGATAGGATAGGATAGGACTAAAATCAAATTATTAGATCTGTCACTGACGGTGTACCCCCGTTGGGGTGCCGGGGGTTTAAGTATAAATAGTATCCCCACTTTCTGGAAATTTAGTGCTTTAAATTCCCACTGTCGCTGTCTTTCTCATTTGGGGCCGGGTAGCTCAGTTGGTAAGAGCGTCTTGCTAGCAACCGAAAGGTCGCTGGTTCGAATCCCGGATTGGTCAACGTGTGATCATATTATTTTCCCCTTTACCAACAACTGGCCCGCTGGTGTCAGTATAAATCGGTCCAGTAGTCACCTATATGCGAAAGTGTCGTGTGACTATAATCTACAAACAACTTTCTCATTTGCTCTTTCTCATTCCTGCTCTGTTCTATCAATCTGCTATACTATCTTCTTCTTCGCTAGACCATTCACCTACCTTTTTTCTTGAAACCTCTTCCGGGACAAGACTCCTTATTTGTGTATGAGGTCTGTTGGATCAGCTTGGGAATATTGGACGCTTTCTGCCAGGTGGTCACTAGGGCTTTCTATGATGATATTATTTAGCAATGTAGGCATTTTCTATGTATGTGTTTTGTTGATATTTTATAATGATGTTTGTATTCTATTTTGTTTTTGTACACTGGGGTTCGATAAATTAGAGTACAGCCTCAGCGTCCTCTGCGTGGGATGTCTTTATTGTAAAGTGACTGGCTGGTGGAGAGCTTTCAGTTTTATCACTAGGGTTGTTTCAGCCGATCTTTTATGCGGATTGGGGGTTGTCTGGTCCTGATTTGGCTCGGAAGAGTCCGCTGGACCTAAAGCTATAATCATGTAATGTAATGTAACTGACGCTGTACTTTTTATTGTCTGTGTATTTGTGTGTGTGTGGGTGTGTGTGTGTGGGTGTGGGTATACAGACCTCTCTTTTTAATATTTTTTCTTGTTTAATTTTTTTAATTTTTTGTATTTTTTTAATTTTATTGCTTTTTTTATTATTTATTTTTGCATTTAAAAAAACCTGTAGTTGTATATTTGTGCGCGCAGTGCTGATCTACACCTCCGACTGATTGAAGGAGATAATTATGAAGGATAATTAAAAATGTTTAGATTGTGATCTTGATAGTGTAATAATTGTCTTGCTCTTTCATGACATATGCTATGCACAGACTAAAGCGCAATTCTCAGTCATCCACGAAAGAGAATATTAGCACTGTGGATTGCAATTCATCATGACCGGTTCGTTACGTCCGGGTAAAGTGGAAATATATTGCACAACACATTCGACGCTTGGTGGAGTGAATCAAATTTGTCAGACATCCACTTGAAACTGTTTCGATTGGAACAAGTTTTTTTTGTAATCGTTATGGCCGATATAAGATCTAACATTTTGAGCTGTCGGGCGTTGTTTTGTTCATTCCTTAGTCCGTACGTGTGAAACGAAACCTCTGTTCTATCCCTAATACAACGTGCTCGATGGCTCGATGGGAAGCACCACGCAGCGTGGTTGAGAATGCTGAGGCTTACGTCCTACTTAGTCAATGTAAGATATGATTAAACAAGTTCAGATACTCTGTATAAGAGAAGCTCATGGATTATTCGGTTCGTTAGCTGCATCGGCTGCATACTATAGACTTCAAGTATCAATACGACCTTCATATTTTCTCACGGCGGCTTGATCCATACCTAATCATGTGCAGTTTGAAACTCAGTTCTATAGGTAACTGGTAAACAGCTCAAATAAATTGGAAAGAGGTGAAATGCACTTGATTAAACGATTTTATATATCTGTATTTTGTTGTAAATGGTTCATCCCATAAGGGAGGCAACTAAATAAGGTATAGCTACTTGACGCACTCAAATTCCCATAATACACCGAAAGCACAGGCGCTTGTATCTGGACACGCGAGCGCCTATGCCTATGACGCGTCCCCAATTGGTTATAGATAACCAAAGGGAGACGCGTCTGGACACAATCAAAGGGAGACGCGTCACAGGCATAAGCGCTCGCGTGTGCAAATACAAGAGCCTGTGACCGAAAGATTTACGCTACGAATAAAGTTATAGGCCTAGTACCTCAAAGAACGCATAGCTAAATTTCCGTGCAACATTATAAACACCCAACGGGAGTATAAAAAATCAACTCTGTTATGTAGATGGTAGTAACGACTTTGTGGAGTTTTAGTAAACAGGTTGCAAATGGATTACATGACTGCCGAGGGAGGGGTCGGGTGAAATTTCCACCTCACAGAGGATGTAGTGAGATCATCAGCTATAGCTCGCTTAGTAGGTTCTACCCCGCCCAAAGCGATAGGTTGCGTAATAATGCTGTGTAATACGACCCCGTGTGCCAATGACACATCAACAGCATAGTCAGCTTGTTTACTCCCTTTCCTTGGCACTATGAATACCCTCCCTCTCCCCCTCTGTCTTTCTCTGTCCTGTCTGTCTGACTTGTCTGTCTGTCTCTCTCTCTCTCTCTCTCTCTCTCTCTCTCTCTCTCTCTCTCTCTCTCTCTCTCTCTCTCTCTCTCTCCTCCCTCCAACAACTGCTCAACTCCGGGCTCTCGGTCCTGATTTGGCTCGGAAGAGTCCGCTGGACCTAAAGCAACAATCAATCAATCAATCAACTCCGGGCTCCTCACCTCTGCCTCCAACTTCTCTATCTCTACAAACCCAACTGCACACAGCTTCTTTAATAATATTTTTGTCATTTTGTATGTTTTAACGATGATCTTTGTTTTGAATTCGTTTTTCTATAATAAAAAAAATATAATAATATAAAAATTATAATAATACAGAATTTTCATACAGAGCAATTCTCTGTGTCAGGCTCAACGTACTCATTCACACACAGTCATGCCCAACTACTTACTTAAGAACAATGTTATCGCAAAGTACAATATACAATACGCCTGGGCAATATCACTCTGTCACACTCTACCCCACTTACTCCCCCTCCCCAGATCTCACTTCCTCGCCCCCCTCCCCCCCCCCCGCCCCTCGTCCCACTCCCTAACAAAAGGTGGGGGTTTTGTTAAGTAGGTGTGTGTACATCTGGTAAGGGAAACAAAAAACAACAACAGCAGGCTTAAAGATGAAATGCCACACGAAACAAATATATCTTCAGTTTTGATTTGAAGGAGAGAAGAATTTGCGCGTTTCTCAAGTCGGCCGACAGCGAGTTCCATACGGTAGGGGCTACGATACTAAAATAACTTCCTCCACATTCCTTAGTGATGACCAGAAAGTTATGCTAATGTAAAAGTTGTATGCTAGTATCTGTAAATATTTATACCGTTTTTCTTCCTGGGTCTAACCGGGCATATAAATAGCTGTGAATAGGTTTTTGCTATTCTATTTCTGTCTTTTTTGTCATTTGTGTACATAGTTGTAAATAGTTTTTACTTTTACTGTTCCGTCTTTTGGTGTATCGTAGCAAAAGCGATGTTTGATCGAGTGCATGTATTTTTATGTAATGACTATGTAAAGCGTGCTGAGTCTGGTCATAGGCTGGAGTACCCGCTATATAAAAATCCGTTATTATTATCTAGTATCACTTCCAAGCCCCGAAAAGGGCTTATACACGGACAAGATGTGACAGTGACCAGCAGAGAAGGATGGTCAACAGGAACCGGTCGCGAGTTCTGTCCACTATTAGCGGATTGATTTCCACGAGAGAGAGACAGAGAGACAGACAGAGACAGACATACAGAGAAAGAGAGACAGACAGAGAGGAGAAAGAGACAGAGAGAGAACTGTTTACAATTAGCTGATTGATTTCCACGAGACAAAGAGAGATGCACTTCAAGATTTCAAGATTTCAAGAATGTATTTAAATAATATAAGGCCTATGCCCCTGATTGAAGGGGAGTATACAAAGGTACATATCAATGCAAATGTTCAACGCGATGTCAGAGAACAAAACACAAACAAACCAAAGACAACATTTTCATTCCATTGCAGTTTCTCGCGCTTTGAATGCTGTTTACAGGAATATGCATACTTTTCTAACGCACTCTTCATTACTGGACGCTATCAACACAGAAAATCCAGACATGTTGGGTGTTCTACAATATTTCTGCGGAATAAATTGGTTTAGTAGATCTTCAAAGAAAGAACAACACAGCAAAAAATGAATTTCGTTTTCTACAAAATCTTTACACAATGTACATAACAAATTGCTAGGTTCATAATTCCTATATCTAAAGAAATGTACAAACAAATCAGAAATTCCAAAGCGAAATTTAGTCATCAAATATCTCACATGGTTACTCATATTCATCTATATATATAAATTGCTTAGCCGGAAGTCCTTCTTCGCCTCTACTATAAAGTTTGTCCGGTATGGACGCTGATCTGGGCAGGTGCTGGGCGCTGCGGATCGGCCTGCTGTGCGCTCAAAACCCGCGAAATCGTTATAGCCGACATTTCCTTACCGAACGTTTAACCGTTTCTGAGATAAATAGCTTAAATAAACAAAATGTCCACAAACTGCAATAGCCTCATTCCGCGCTCTTCCGATTCAACCCGTGTTCCGTAATACCGCAAATTTTGTTTTATTTCCATTCAAAACACTTTTGCACTCATGTCACCAATCTTACACCTGAAGGTTACCTGTTCACTTTCTTTTTCATCCATACTTATATGCGCACAAAAATTCATTCGCAAACAATCTTGCAAGAATCCCATTCAAGCGTAAAATATTGCAATTATTTCAGTGTATTGCTATTGGTCAATTCTCACCTTTATATGTGCTGCACTAAAAATGTCCAACTCACCAAAGTTAGAGGGAGAGGATGCCTTTGTACCCTGGCAGTACATTACGATTAATTTCAGTGCATTGCATGCTCATGTAACCAAGCCCACCCCTTCAAACGACCAGTCCCATGAAGCTTATTCATATGTGCATTGTACCTTTTTTTATTCCTATGTGCAGCGCTTAGGCCAAAGAAAAAAATTGTCCGTTTACGGTCACCTGACCGACCCTGTAAATTTTGCACCAACCCTAATTTTTTTTTCCCAAAAACATAAAAATAAAATAATAAATGAAGATACTTTTAGAAGCCAAGGCAAAATCGTCCAAATGAAACTCACAGACAACAGTTGTCTCTCTGTCTACATTTTGAACAGCAACCTGTGTACCCTGGCTTGCCAGGGTACAAAACCACTAGTTCGTAAATAAGTAGGTATGCATCATAAAGAGAGAGGGAGAGACAGAGAGAGACAGACAGAGAGGGAGAGATAAAGAGAGAGAACTCATAAAGGAGAGGAAGGTAGGATTGTCGGGTCGATGTTTTTGTTGTTGTCCTTCTTCTTCTTCTTCTGTTTAACCTTGTATAATATATAATCCGTCAAGGAGATGGAACGGTTTTTTTTTATCGGGCATTGTGTATTATATGTGCGTTTGCCCGTGTGCCATTGTCCGTTGTTAATATTACAATGTATATATCGAAGACTGGCGGTATAAGACGAATATAGTTCATTAAAAATTAAATGGTTGGACTGGGATGGGCTCGGAAGTGTGTTTGTGTGTGTGTATGTGTGTGTGTGTGTTTGTATGTAAGTGTGTACGTTGTACTTGCTATGACAAAAATAGCATTACAGTGAGTTTGACACCTTTTTAAAATTTTTATTTCAAACGTTTTAGCCTAAACTAGATAGTAGAATTATAGAACTATGAGTCCATTAATCCGACCTGTTGCGGGACTGGTGATGATGATGATGATGATGATAATGATGATAATGATGATGATGATGATGATGATGATGATGATGATGATGATGATGATGATGATGATGATGATGATGATGATTGCAATGAAAGCTCTCCAATAAGCCTTTAGATATTTAGATTGTTGGATGGTGGTGCAGTTCTTTAGACGCTGGTTTTCTGTGCCAAAGAGCGCGGACTGGAATCTCGCGTGGGACCAACGTATGTTGCGTAGGTCACCGAAGTGTTTCTCCGGAGTGGGTATGAGACCTTTTGAAGTCACCGAAGGTTATCTCCGGGTACCCCAGTTTCCTCCTTCCTGTCACTATTTGATTTTGGATGCTGTCAATAAAAAAAAATCTATATCAAAAGCGATCTCCCTGCCTTACCAACTGCGCCACTCACAGTTAGACACAGCCCGTACTAGTTTAGGGTATTGGTGACCTACTACTGAATGAGTTAGCTACAACCTTCCCTCCTGGCTAATTAGACATTCTATTTATTTATTTATTTGCATTTCTTCAAATCTAGGGTTCAAACTCACTTTAACAAAAGAGCTCTGCCACTGTAACATCATTGTAGGTAATGGTAGCAATAGTGGATGGTACAAGACATGGGAGAACGGTAGTCGTAACTTGTGATGCAAACTGTGGCGGGCTTGGGTGGACGCCAACCGCCTAAACTTGCTGCTTGGGTCGCAGTACTTGAAGTCTACATCTTATTACTACGGTTGGGATTAAAACAGATAGGTTCATTGACATTGAATGCTTTGCTAGCAATAGTTATACCAAAGAGCTTATGATAGAAAGAGGGGGAACTTGGTACAGAACCGCGAGACGAAAGGTACGAGTTATGCTCCCTTGTCGACATGCTGAAAATGGCTCGTGGCAGAAAGTCAAAAGGCGACCGAGTGAAACAGGGCGGTGACTTTTGCACAGCTATCAATTGCCATAATGCCAGATACAAGAAAAGTTGTGTTGGAAAGTCCTTTTTCAAATTTCTAAGAGACAAAGAAAGGTAAATTGCAATTCAAAAACTTCATTTTTTTGTGTTTATGTAGGCCTAAACTAAGACCGCTGCAGTGTTGTTAGTGTTAAAACAATCGGAGAGCGGCTTGAATGATTCATGTTATACCTATGTGCTAAATCCAAAACAGTTTGCTTGCTGACAGTTTACGTTCAACAGGTCGCTCACTGTTTACGTTATTGCTAGGTTGTTTGACTATATTTGTGCTTATATTTCAAAAGTAGATGTCAAATTGGCAGTTTGGCTTTGTCAAATTGCTTATGTTAACAAGTTAAATTAGACTAAGTCTGTTTTCTCCTCGTGATAAAATACTGTGCAAGATAACCCCTTATCTAGGCACAAAAATGGTCCTTGATCTGTTGTAATCCCTTTTCATTTGAGTGTAAACGGGGAAAAAAATGTAATGTAGAAACTCAGTCCTTGTTCTGATCTGTGAATTTCTGCGCATTAGATCTATATTGCGTGGAATGTTGTAGTCTAGCCAGTAGGTTCTGATTGTTCTGTCTGATTAATTAATTATTTTCAATGAAGTGACTGATGTTATTAAGCCAGTGATGTGGGAGGTGAGAGGGTTGGGGGGACACCTGATATAAATTAAATTCACACTATTAGTGAAACATTTTGTTTTTGTGCTTTATTGTGATTAATTGATTGAATGACAGAGCTCTCTCTCTCTCTCTCTCTCTCCCTCTCCCTCTCTCTCTCTCTCTCTCTCTCTCTCTCTCTCTCTCACAATTACGGATTTACAGTTTCGGATAAACGAAACAGTCTGTCATGCATATTTTAATTTTAAAATATCTGTCGTTGATTAAAAAATAATAAATTCCAAGGCAGAAAACGAACCTATGACATACACACATAAGCAGCATAAAAGCACCTAATAAATGTCAATAAGTAAACATTAAAAAAAAGACAGCAGTAGCGGAATGTTAATAATAATGATGGTTAAAAGTGTGTTTTTTGCAAACGTTGCCATAAAAATGTTCTTTTGCAATGGCATAGGCTCAATAAGTTACCACGCACAGATCATTCATATAGCAGATGATGAAATATAGCCAGTCCGAGCAAAGGGAAATAATCCGTGAGAGCGTCTCGCATTTTTGTATAGGACATAATGGAAGTTCCCCCTCTTTCCGTAATAAGCTCTTTGGTTATACTACACACCCCCTTCCCCGACAACCCCTTGCCTCGCCCTCTTCTTCTAAGCGTTCATGTGAGTGCTCCAGGGTCACGGGCGCCAACCGAGCGTTATACACTGCGGGCTTTCTACCAGTACACATTTCTGTTACCAAGAATCGCTCTGTGTAACAAGGAATCTTCCTCTTTTATGATTTATGTAAGTGCGGCTCAAGATAAACAGTAGTACACATGTTTTACCTTTCGCGGTATGTCCCTGACTAGCCCGGTAAGGTTAAGGCGATTCGGGCCATGGACCGGATGATGACCCGGACTAGCCTGGATGGCCCGACCACCACTGTTGGTGGGTAACGTTTCGCCTCTTCCTAGAAAGAACACGTTCATTTGTATCCGCTTTGCATTTGATTATTGATTTGGGAGGGAGCGGGGAGGGAACACTTTATTGTCCCTTTTTGTCGGGAAATTCTGGGCCGCCTCCCCTGGGGAAGACGTAGTCGCAGCCTGTGGCGCGCCCAAACCCAACCTACCTAATATTAGTTGTGTTATTGAAGTTTAGGTGGGGAGCTACCCGAGTACCCGAAGAAAAACCCCGAGGCGCTGCCCGAGTGGAAAGTAAATATAATATTCGGATAAACATAACGCCCAGTGGCAGGATCGATCCAACACCTGTCAGGCGCCAGGGTTCCTATCCTATCCTGTCCCGCAACCCGAAGGTCGTAGGGGCACCACAGATGATCGTTTAACCAGCACACTCCATCTCTCCCTGTCCTCAGCAGCCCTGATGGCTTCGCCCAGTGTCAAACCAGTCCATTCTCGAATGTTGTCCTCCCACCTCTTTTTCGGTCTCCCTCTTCTTCTACCTCCTTGCACTGTGCCTTGCAGAATAGTCTTTGCAAGGCCTGATGATCTGGTGACGTGGCCATACCATCGGAGTTTCCGTTTCATTGTGGGTTCGGGCATTAAATAGAATAGACCCAACGTTTCCCGGCGTGTCGTAAGAGGCGACTAACAGGGGTGATGTTAGCACGGCATCATTGGGCGAAAGTCTTCTACACAGAAGTCACCGACCAGGGCGGAGGAACCTCACGTTACTACAGGTTCAACGACTACGTGCTCAGAACCAAGGCGCCACACTGTATTTGTGGATTTGGGCTGTGTCCAACAGCCTGGAGAGGATTGGGCACCCCCAGGTCTTTTTTGCCCAAGACACACTACATGATGATGTGCCAGGGTTAATCAAATCAAATTTTAAGAATTATTGTCATCTAACAAAAAGTCTGTATTATTAAAGCTGGTAAGTCTAATGAAATTAATAATTAAACAAATGTAACGTTTTTATCCCATGTCAAAAATTAATATAGTTCTGATGTTGACAGTTTATGTGTAATAAAAACAAATTCCGTAGTTTGTCATTGATGTGTTTAGATTGAATTGTATTGTTAGTTATGATTCATAGTTGTTGTCCACAATCAAGTTCTTTTTTCTTCTTTTCCCACTCAATACCTCCCCCTGCCACCTCTCCCCCTACCCCCACGCTATCCTGCTGTATAAATAGTTGTTGTTGTTTTTTAAATCTAAAATGTTATATAATTAATTATTTTGCATGTTAGTGTATATTATTTTAACCATGTCCATGTGCCCTTAATGGTTTTTTTCTGGAATAAATTTTCCTTGCCTTGCCATTGATTTCTAACCTGTGGACGAGGCAAGTTAATCTTCCCTTAGACCACGCGGCCACAACGTTATGGTCTGATCACGTGGCGGCGTAGCCCGGTCACGTGGCGGTTTAGCCGTCGGAAATAGAACACAAGCACACCCCAAATTTGCGGTGCCAACTGTTGGTTTGCCCAGAGAGCTATAATAAAGAGAGAGCCTGCTTTGCGTGTAGCCCTACGCTTCTCTGCTTAAAAGGTCGTGTTTGAGCCTTAGTGCAAGGCCGATGGAAATCAACACTTCCGGTTTAGTCTGCAACAATGGATGTGTCAGCAAACTTCATGGGTAACTTCGACGAAATCGTTGAGGTTAGAAATATATTCCGTTCTTTTATTTAATATTTTCGTTTTTTGTCCCAAGTAGGTCGATAAATTTATGTTGTCTTATAATTAACCAGTAATTTAGGGATATTATTATTAATAGTGATGACTGCACGTGATAAGGCTTGAAAACCCATGTTTGTTGGCTGTAAAGTTCTTCTTCGGATCACAATATCTGGGACTATTGAGGCCTCCACAGCTACAGCGTAGGAAGTTTATAGTGGATAAGATTCTTGATACTCAGTGTTGGCTGGTCCTTTCCACATAGCTAATTTCAGCTAAGAATCGCCGATTACCTATCACAATCCTGATAGGCGAACCTAACCCCCGTCCAGTCTCAGCTTCCAAGTGTGATTCGTTTCTTTCTTTCTTTCTTTCTTTCTTTCTTTCTTTCTTTCTTTCTTTCTTTCTTTCTTTCTTTCTTTCTTTCTTTCTTTCTGTCTGTCTTTCTTTCTTTCTTTCTTTACTACATGTGTTTGGGTCAGCTCAGTGTTCCGCCAGGTCTATGTTACCCCAGGTCTTTATTACCCCAGGTCTATGTTACCTCAGGTCTATGTTACCATATGTTTATGTTATTCCAGGTCTATGTTACCCGGGTCTGTGTTACCCCAGATCTTTGTCATCCCAGGTCTATGTTACGCCAGGTCAGGTCACTCCAGATTCCCCCCCTCCCCCCCCCTCCCGTGGGGTTGCCGGGGGTTTCAGTAAAAATAGTATCCCCACTTTCTGGAAATGTAGTGCTTTAAATTCCCCCTGTCGCTGTCTTTTTCCTTTGTTCTTTCTCATTCCTACTCTGTTCTCTCAATCTACTTTACTATCTTCTTCTTCGCCAGACCAGTCACCTACCTTTTTTCTTGAAAACTCTTCCGGGACAAAACTCCTCATTTGTATCTGGTTATTTATCATTAGTTTATTCAGCCCCGATGCTTGAATCTTGACAAGTGTAACTCAGATTCGTTTATCCACGCAGCCTGCTCCCTCAGCAACAAGGCAGGAGTCGTCGCATAAAGTTTTCCAACTTTAGTCAGCAAACATCAACAACTGCATCGCTTTCCGAAAATCACTTCAAAGATCATCATCAAAAATCATCATCGATCTCACTCCTACAAACAGACAGCGCGTTACTTATATAGCCTCTCTGTAATCGAGAAAAGGTTCGAACATTCCAGCATGACGCAATAACCCCCAATCAAAACAAAACTTGTCACCGGAACTATGCCCTGTTTTATGCCATTATTTTAGGAGAATCGCTTAGGTATTGCCAGTTCCATCTCGAAACTTCGGTCGAGTAATTCTAGAAATTTCTCAACATATCGACTGACGAAAATTATCAACATCATACTAAGCTTCTTCTAGCAACAACGCAAAATCAAATCAAAGATAAATACTCTCTGTTCTTGCATGCTTTGCAAAACAAAATGATGGGATCTATCGTGCGCGTCTCAAGCGTAACAAAATAGTTGATGTTAGATGTATAGCAGCAACTATTAGGTGGTCGTTTTCAATCATAGTTGAACACATAAATGTCAGACATGAGTGCTTTGTCTGGCACTCTGATGCATTCCTCTTGTTATTGTGTTGTTGTTTGTGGTGGTGGTGGTGGTGATGCTGCTGTTGGGGCTGGCAGTAATGATGATGCCGATATCACGCACCATTTGTAAAAAAGGAGTTTGGTGTAAGCTTCAGTTGCTTGCCAACTTATTCTTTTCACTTGTGTGGGTGTGTGTGTGAGGTTGTGTGAGGTTGTGTGCGTGTGTGTGCGCAAGAAAAGGAGAGATAGACAGACAGAAAGAGAGAGGGGGAGATGTGAATGTAAAGAGAGAGAGAGTGGAATGAAGACAGAATGAGAGAAAGAGAGAGAGAGAAAAAAAAAAGTGAGAGTGGGAGAGAGAGAGAAAGATCAAAATGGTAGTTGCTAGTTGTACCTCAGGCAGCTGACAGTAGCAGAAAGTAATGACCTACATCTTTAAGGTCTCTCTCACACCATCCGGGCATCTTGTCGCCAGGTGTGCATGCAGCTCCTCTCCCCCGCCTCACCCCACCCCTCACTTACATATTTACCTGCACCCTTCCCTCCCCCACTCTCCCCAATATTTCAATATACCATTTAGCCTACGTTTTTTTTTATATATTTTTTTAATTAAAAAACCATATCCGTGTGTATGGCACATGACATTAAACAGGCCTCATCATCATCATCATCATCTGCTTCTGCTTTATCTTCTATATATTCCTATCCTGTCCTATTCCGTAACTCGAAGGTCGTTGGGGCATCACAGATGATCGTTTAACCAGCGTACTCCATCTTTCTCTGTCCTCTGCAACCCTGATGGCTTCACTCAGTGTCAAGCCAGTCCATTCTCCAATGTTGTCCTCCCACCTCTATTTCTGTCTCCCTCTGCTTCTGCCTCCTTGCACCGTGCCTTGCAGGATGGTCTTTGCAAGGCCCGATGCTCTGGTCACGTGGCCATACCATCGGAGTTTCCGTTTCTTCACCACAGTGAAGCATGCCATCGTGTTGTCCAATGGCTTGTGTGATGGTCTGTCAGACTTCGTTGTTGGTGATGCTTCTATATTATTGTATTATTTATTACTAAGCGCACCGTTAGAAAATTATATTATATGATATTTTATTGTTCCCATAAGACAAGTTCCCATCAAGGAAAACAAAGACATTAATGCCTGTAAAAATACCATAACACTTGGGCATAATGATATCGTATAAACACTCAATATAATGCTGTAATGCAGTAAAATAAATTGCGTTTACTTTAGCTTCCACGGACGCTCACTATTAACGCACTTGACCGTTCATACGCAAGCTTCCAGGCTATCAGTCGCCATCTCTAACAAATTAAAATGTACACCACACACAAACACTCTTCAGCTGCAATCTCCCACTAACCAAGCACACACACCCTGCCATCATAATACACACACACACACACACACAAACGCGCGCGCGCCCATACAGGATCATTACAGTGTATAGAATAACAGGGTCATAACATGAAATTAATGAAGCGCCATTGAAACACAAACTGTCATAGTTTTACTAGGACAACGATGTCAGTCAATAGATTTCTCTTTCTTCTATGCCACATGTGTGTCTCTCTCTCCCCTAATTTCACCTCCGCCATTTCCCATTCCCCAATCCCCCCCTCTCTCTCTCTCTCTCTCTCTCTCTCTCTCTCTCTCTCTCACTCACTCACACTCATATTCCTTCCTCAAAGCTCTACAACCTTTTTTTCTGGCAAAGGTCATGCCTGGGTCAAATGGGTCTTGTAAATTCCGGAGAACGCCCTCTAGAGAAATAGAACACCTTCTATCTGTCGGTCTCCTCCCTCCCCACTCCTCCCCTCCTCCTGCGAATGCCTGTTGCCTTTCATCCATATAAGCCTATCTGTCTTGTTGTCTGTCTGTCTTTCTCTCTGACGTTTATCTTGGTCTGTATGGTTGTCTGTTTACACCGGAGCTGACTTTTGTCTTTTAGATCAGGTCTTATCGTTCTTTCTGTCTGACGGCCTGTTCTGTCTTCTTTCTTTCTTTTCTTATTCTATATATAACCACTGCCTTTTGTTTTTTCTTTGTCTATCTTTCCTCTCTGCCTGTCTTTATTACCGTTGTTGTTGTTGTTGTTATTCTTATTCTTATTATTCTTATTATTCTTATTATTATTATTATTATTATTATTATTATTATTATTATTATTATTATTATTATTATTATTATTAACAAAGCTCAGAGAGCTTCTCAAGGAGATGGACACTAATATCCAGCATGCACACAATAGTTCGCTGAAGTCGGGATTCGAATCCACGGCGCCCTAGACGGACGTACACAAGGCTTGCGCCCTGACCTGCGGAGCTACCCTTGTCGTCTACTATGATGATGATGATGATAATGATGATGATGATTGATGATGAATGATGATGATATGTGTTTGTGTGTATATGTGTGCGTGTGTGTGTCAATTCAATTCAATTCAATATTTTAATTTCACGTCTGTTCACAACAATGTGATTTTAGACAACAAAAAAGTATGAAAATAAAATAAAATAAAATAATGTATTAAGTGAATTAAAAGAATAAATAAAATTAAAAAATTAAAAACAAATAATAATAATAATAATAATAATAATAATAATAATAATAATAATAATAATAATAATAATAATAATAATAATAATAACAATATACTTATAAGTAATAATTTAATTTAATTTAATCAAAATTAACAATAACATATCAACGTTCTTCAAAATTATAATATCTTATATAAGTCTGTTTTCATAATGATACCAGCAATGTCACATATTTCTGTACCATATAAAATGGTTTAAGTGTCATCCTGTGCTGATAATAGAATTCCCTGTTGTTTGTATAATGGTGTTAAAACAGTACATTCAAACAGTAAATGATTTAAAGAGACGATCCCTTTACATATACAATTCATATTTTTCAAATACTTTGTATTCCACGAATTCAATCGTAGGTTGTATATCAATCTTGAAATTGCTCTTGGACAACATATAATATATACTTTAGGAATTGTCATGTAAAAGTGCCGTTCAACTAAAGAATAGTATTCAAACTGACCTATTTTCAAATCACAATTCAAAATCGTATTGCCACTTTTCATTGCTCCCTTTTTGGCTAACATGTCTGACATTTCATTACCATATATACCAAAATGTGATAGAACCCAACAAAATGTAATTCCAATACCCCTCGTACGTATACAATGAATTAAATACCTGATGTCAAATATTATGTCGGTTCTCTTTTTACATTTCCAATTTCGTAAAGCATACAGCACCGATTTGGAATCAACACAAATTAAAATATGAAATATTTCATGAGGAATGTTAATTATACAATATAACACCATAAGTATTGCGTACAATTCACATGTAAATATTGAAAATCCGTGACCAAGATAGTAAGATTTTTGAATATTCAAATGCGGTATAATAAATCATGACCCACATTCTGATGATTTCAGAAAACTTCCATCAGTGTATACTTTTAAATGATTAGGGTAATTGTTATATATATATATGTTCTGTTACTTCACATTTGAGAATATTTGTATCTTCATTTTTCTTTAAATCAGTATACTCCATGTCAAAATTTGCATTTAAATGTTCCCATGGTGGAAATCGTGGAATAATTGGTACTATAGGAACTACTGTAATATCAATATTACATGTGTGTGTGTTTGTGTGTGTGTGTTTATAGCGCGACGTTCGACACCCCTCTACGCGAGATCGTGGATCGTGTGGATCTACCTGGTAACTATCGGTCCCAGCACGTCACTTTGAAGGACATCCTGGGCATGCGCACTGGCCTTAGCAATATGGACATCAAAGCGCTGGTGGGATTTGAGAAATACCTGTACATGAGGTTGGTTATTTTTAAGTACATCATTGGTTGATTGATTGGTGTGTTGGTTGAGTCGTTTGTTGTTAAAATTGCACGCCAGGAAGAACTAGACCGCTTAGTTCAGACTTGTTGCGGCTTACCTTCGAGCTTTGCTTCTCCACGTGCCGTAAAGGTACTCTGCGAGTCTCGGCGACGCTGTATAGAGATAATACTGTAGTCTTCATAAAAACCAACTATGGGCAAACGATTAAACAATTATGAATTGCTGCTTTCCAAAAATTGGTCTGTATAAACCAAGTGTTTCTTTCTTTCCCTTGATGTGAGCATCCGTATAAAATTCGGGGCTCTCTTTCTTTTGGGGTGGAACTATATCCGCTGTTAAAAGAAACCTCTTGAAGATATTTGACACAATTACTCTTAAGGGTATGTTTTTATTAGATCTTATGAACAATGAGTGTATAGGCTACATTTGATAGATGTTGATTTATAACCCTTAAGCAGATTTAATGGTGTCTTGTGTGTGTGTTTTTTTTTTGGGTAGTCTTATGCCTGTTGTTAGATGTTAGACTTTTATGTCTTAATGAATGGTCGTTTATAACAGGTTGTATTCAACCATTCATTAAAACATTAAAGTCTAACGAATGTACTAATGTAAGACCAGGCTTTTGTAGTCTGAAACTTTTGTCTTGTTAAATCCAAAGTTCAATGTGTTTTTTGTTGTGGCTGTTAACCAATTGAAAAAAGAGGATTCGTATCTTGGGCGCCTCTGGCAGATTGAGTTAGATCCTGTATCGGCCAGCGCCTTGAGCAGCTCTTGATTTGGAAAAGCGCTATAGTAGAACGATTAAAATGTTTAAAATTCTATTCAATTCAATACATATGAAAAGGGTTGGTATCCTAACAGTACCGCCATTTTTATGTCTGCAGCGCCCTGCGTTACGCTCCAGAAGTGACAGGATTCCGCGAGGGCAGCGTGTTCAGCGAGGCGCTCTTTTCCTTGGTAGAGGAGGCGGCGAACGTGCTGGGCGACGGCATTTGGCACAATCTGATACGCCAGCGCCTCCTGCTTCCCCTGGACATCAAGGACGTTTCTTTTGTTCACCACAGCACCGCCAACTCCAATCTGGCCCGCCCATTCCTGTCGTACAACGGTTCGCCTCTCGACATACCAGCAGCCGCTTACAGGTAAATGAGGTTAATGACATATGAGGCTAATGACAATGATGACGATGAAAGTAGTAGTATGGTAGTACTAATAGTAGTAGTAATAGTATAGTAGTAGTAGTTGTAGTAATAGTAGTAGTAGTGGTAGTAGTAGTAATAGTAGTAGTAGTAGTGGTAGTAGTAGTAGTAGTAGTAGTAATAGTAGTAGTAGTGGTAGAAGTAGTAGTAATAGTAGTAGCAGTTGTTGTAGTAGTAGTTGTTGTAGTGGTTGTAGTAGTAGTTGTTGTTGTAGTAGTTGTTGTTGTAGTAGTTGTTGTTGTTGTAGTTGTTGTCGTTCTTGTTATCGTTGTTGTCGTCGTTGTTGTCGTTGTTGTTGTTGTTGTTGTTGTTGTTTGAGGAGGAGGAGGAGAATAAAGAAGTTGATGTTGTTGTTAATGCTGATGATGGGGATGATGACGAAAATAAGGAGGAATAGGTCGACGTGGTTGTTGTTGTTGTTGTTGTTGAAGATTCGAATGATCACGATGAGGATGGTGTTGTTGATGCTAATGATGGAAATGATGACGATAATGATGATGAGGAAAAGTAGGAGGACTTTGTTTTGTTGTTCTTGCTGATGTTGTAGATGTTGATTTGGATGGTGATTAGAATAATGATGCTTATGGTGATGATGATTGATGATGATGATGATGATGATGATGTTGCTGCTGCTGATGATGAAGGAGAGGAAGACGACGACGTTGTTGTCGTTTTTGTTGTTGTTGTGTATGATGATGATGATGAGGAGGAGGAGAAAGAGGAGGACGAAAATGGTGTTACTCGTAATGATGATAATGATTATGATGAGGATAGTGATTGTTGACTGATTATGCACCCATTGCACATAGCTACGATCGAAAGAAAGTATACTCTAGGCACACGCTGCGCAGCAGGCCAAAGTATGTCCAAAGAGCGTATTATAGAAAGAGGGGGAACTTGGTTCAGAACCGCGAGACGGAAGATACGAGTTACGCTCCCTTGTCGACATGCTAAAATTGGCTCGTGGCAGAAAGACAAAAGGCAAACGAGTAAAACAGGGCGGTGACTTTTGCACTGCCATCAATTGCCGTAATGCCAGATACAAGAAAAGTTGTGATGGCAAGTTCTTTTTCAAGTTTCCAAGAGACAAAGAAAGGTAAATTGCAATCGAAAAACTTCTTTTTTTGTGTGTTTATATAGGCCTAAACCAAGATCGCTGCAGTGTTGTTAAAACAATCGGGAAGAGGCTTCAGTGATTCATGTTATATCTATTCTATGTGCTAAAACAAAAACTGTTTGCTTGCTGAAGGTCGCTCACTGTTTACGTTGTTTCTAGGTTGTTTGACTATTATATTTGTGCTTACATTTCAAAAGTAGATGTTGTCAGATTGGCAGTTTGGCTTCGTCAAACTGCTTATGTTAACAAGTTAAATTAGACTAAGTCTGTTTTCTCCTTGTGATCAAATACTGTGCAAGATAACCCCTTAACTAGGCACAAAAATGGTCATTGATCTGTTGTAATCCCTTTTCGTTTGAGTGTAAACGGGAAAAAAAAAGTAATGTGGAAACTCAGTCCTTGTTCTGATCTGTGAATTTCTGCGCATTAGTTCTATATTGCGTGGAATATTGTAGTCTAGCCAGTAGGTTCTGATTGTTCTGTCTGATTAATTAATTATTTTCCATGAAGTGACTGATGTTATTAAGCCAGTGATGTGGGAGGTGAGAGGGTTGGGGGGTAGGGGGACACCTGATATAAATTAAATTCACACTATTAGTGAAACATTTTGTTATTGTGCTTTATTGTGATTAATTAATTGAATGACAGAGCTCTCTCTCTCTCTCTCTCTCTCTCTCTCTCTCTCTCTCTCTCTCTCTCACATGATTACAGATTTACACAGTTTCGGATAAATGAAACAGTCTTTCATGCATATTTTAATTTTAAAATATCTGTCGTTGCTTAAAAAATAATAAATTCCAGGGCAGAAAACGAACCTATGACATACACACATAAGCAGCATAAAAGCACTTAATAAATGTCAATAAGTAAACATAAACGAAACAACAACAACAAAAAATACAGCAGTAGCGGAATGTTAATAATAATGATGGTTAAAAGTTTGTTTTTTGCAAACGTTGCCATAAAAATGTTCTTTTGCAATGGCATAGGCTCAATAAGTTACCACGCACAGATCATTCATATAGCAGATGATGAAATATAGCCAGCCCGAGCAAAGGGAAATAATCCGTGAGAGCGTCTCGCATTTTTGTATAGGACATAATGGAAGTTTCCCCCTCTTTCCGTAATAAGCTCTTTGGTATGTCCCTTGTCCCTTGAAGGGAGGTAAGCGAGGTTAGCAGCCTACTCAGTTACAGTGTCGGTGAAAGACTACAAAAAGAATATTAAGTTTCGTCTCCTGTAGGCGACGAATTAGGTCACGCAGTATGTTTCTAGGTCAACTGTCTTTTACCAACCGTTTGAGAATCTTTTCGAACCGTTTATTGACGCCGGATAGTGTCCTCACTTGGTTTCATACAATTTAAGAATCCAAGAAGGCAAATGGGGTTTTGGGACGGAAAAAGAGCATTTTTGTAGAGAAAAGGGTTAAACCTTGTAGCAATATTCCGCTCTTTCCGTCACTTTTAAACAGTACTGCGGTTCGCATCCGCGGCTAGCAGCGAGCCCAAAGTATACTTTGAAGGGATGGAGCGGGAGTTTTGGCGAGACTTTCTACCGATCGCAGCAATGTGTATTACCTCGATGATGATGATGATGATGATGATGATGATGATGATGATGATGATGATGATGATGATGATGATGATTTATAGGGGACTGGAACCTGTGGCCTCGGCGACGTCCATTTGTGCCTCGGCTAGTGACATGTCCAAATGGATCAGCTACATCCTCAAGCAAAGTACACAGGTTAGTATCTTTCTTTCTTTCTTTCTTTCTCTTTCTTTCTTTCTTTCTTTCTTTCTTTCTTTCTTTCTTTCTTTCTTTCTTTCTTCCTTCTTCCTTCCTTCCTTCCTTCCTTCCTTTATTTCGTTCTTTCTGGCTGCCTTTCTGACTTCAGTTCTTTCTTTCCTTTTATTTTTTATTTTATCTTTTTCTGTGTTTTTACCTTTCTTTCTTTCTTTCTTTCTTTCCTCTTTCTTTCTTTCTTTTTTCGACCCTCTTTCTTTCTTTCATCTTTTCCTTTCTTTCTTCCCTTTTCTATTTCTTTTTTGTTTTTTGTTCGTTTTTGTTTTTGTTTTTTCTTTTTTTTGTTTCTTTTCTTCTTTTTTTCTTTTTTTTTCTTTTTTTTTCTTTCTTTCTTTCTTTTTTGTTTTCTCATTTTTCTTTTTTTGTCTGTGCTTTTTTTTTTATACCTTACCTACCTTTTTTTTACTTCCTTTATTTCCTTTTTTTTTCTTCCTTCCTTTGCTATTTTTTTCTGTCTTGTTCTTTCCTTTTGCCTTTTACCTTCCGTGTTTTCCTCTGTCTTTCCTTTATCATTACCACCACCATCCTCATCATCATCCTCATCATCTTCATCATCAACATCATCATCAATATCATCATCTTCATCATCATCAATATCATCATCTTCATCTTCATCATCATCATCAGCAGCAGCATCATCAGCATCATTATCATCATCATCAACATCATCATCATCATCATCATCATCATCATCATCATCATCATCATCATCATCATCATCATCATCATCATCATCTTTTATTTAAAATATTTCTTAATGTCGCGCGGGATATATGTTACAAAATCTGGTTACTAATAAAGGACTTATTCATTCCATGGATCACATTAAACCAAACACTATTCCTATTCGTTTCTTGGTTCTGTTTTTTTCTGCTTCTTCTTCTTCTTGAAACGTAACTGAATTTGTGCATTGGGAGTAGCAGTTTAGTTGAGGTGTAAAGGCATCGATCATTAGCTGTCTCGGCCCATAATCACTAACTACTGGGTTGAACTCGAAATGAACCTCCACTGAACTTTACAAAATTCTAGCAAGATTGCTGCGTGTATGAATTAACCAAAGGATGCATGCACAAGAAGAGGGACGGTTTACACTGAATGCAGTGTTGTTCACATCAACATCTCTGTTATTATTTTTTGCTATAGGCATCGCTGTTGACCTCGTGACATTGTCATAGTATTCTTTCACCATTTGTTCTTCTTCCTCCTCCTACCCCTATACCTCCTCCTTCTTTCTTCCTCCTCCTCCTACCCCTCCTCTTTCTTCTTCTTCTTGCTCCTCCTCCTACCCCTCCTCTTTCTTCTTCTTCTTCCTCTTCCTCCTCCTACACCTCCTCTTTCTTCTTCTTCTTCCTCCTCCTCCTACCCCTCCTCTTTCTTCTTCTTCTTCCTCCTCCTCCTACCCCTCCTCTTTCTTCTTCTTCTTCCTCCTCCTCCTACCCCTCCTCTTTCTTCTTCTTCTTCCTCCTCCTCCTACACCTCCTCTTTCTTCTTCTTCTTCCTCCTCCTCCTACCCCTCCTCTTTCTTCTTCTTCCTCCTCCTACACCTCCTCTTTCTTCTTCTTCTTCCTCCTCCTCCCCCTCCTCTTTCTTCTTCTTCCTCCTCCTCCTACACCTCCTCTTTCTTCTTTTTCTTGCTCCTCCTCCTACCCCTCCTCTTTCTTCTTCTTCTTCCTCCTCCTCCTACACCTCCTCTTTCTTCTTTTTCTTGCTCCTCCTCCTCCTACCCCTCCTCTTTCTTCTTCTTTTTCCTCCTCCTCCTACCCCTCCTCTTTCTTCTTTTTCTTGCTCCTCCTCCTCCTACACCTCCTCTTTCTTCTTCTTCTTCCTCCTCCTCCTACCCCTCCTCTTTCTTCTTCTTCTTCCTCCTCCTCCTACCCCTCCTCTTTCTTCTTCTTCCTCCTCCTCCTACACCTCCTCTTTCTTCTTCTTCTTCCTCCTCCTCCTACCCCTCCTCTTTCTTCTTCTTCCTCCTCCTCCTACACCTCCTCTTTCTTCTTCTTCTTCCTCCTCCTCCTACACCTCCTCTTTCTTCTCCTACACCTCCTCTTTCTTCTTCCTCCTCCTCCTACACCTCCTCTTTCTTCTTCTTCTTCCTCCTCCTCCTACACCTCCTCTTTCTTCTTCTTCTTCCTCCTCCTCCTGCCCCTCCTCTTTCTTCTTCTTCTTCCTCCTCCTCCTACACCTCCTCTTTCTTCTTCTTCTTCCTCCTCCTCCTACACCTCCTCTTTCTTCTTCTTCTTCCTCCTCCTCCTACACCTCCTCTTTCTTCTTCTTCTTGCTCCTCCTCCCCTTACTACAACTGCTATTACTACTTCTTCTTCTTACTACTAGTATTAACTATTCTACTACTACTACTACTTCTACTACTACTACTACTGCTACTACTACTGCTACTGCTACTACTACTTCTACTACTGCTTCTACTACTACTTCTACTAATTCTACTACATCTAATACTACTACTTCTACTACTAATTCTACTACTACTATTTCTACTACTACCACTACTGCTACTTCTACTATTACTTCTACTACTACTGCTACTGCTACTACTGCTTTTTCTTATTCTTCCTTCTACTACTACTACTACTACTACTACTACATGTAGAACTAACTACTACTATAACCTACTTTTGCTTCTTCTTCCTACTTCTACTACTACTACTACTACTTCTACTACTACTACTACTATTGCTACTACTACTACTATTGCTACTACTAGTGCTTCTTCTCTTTTTATTTATCTTTTTTAATTTTTTTAAAAATTGTATTGTTGTTATACAGCATTTTACCAAAGAGCTTAATGATAGAGCTCTTTGATTTGACCGGCTCAAGAGGTCCTCGAGATGCTGGCCGATACAGACTCTAACTCAAGCAGCCCGAGGCGCGAACTTGCTGACGTAGGCGCATTGTCAGACGGGTCAGATGACTGAGCACAGTCCTGGGCAACATGGCGTGAGAGAAAAGAGAGAGGGGACGGGACCTAGTGCTTTCTGGGTGTGTCGATGTGCAGATGGCACTGACCTGTCTACCACATCTCTCAATTTAATGTCAAGGTCGCTGTAGTCAGATTTTAAAAAAATGTGTGTGCTGTATCTCAAAATTGGCTGAACGTATTTTGGTTACAACTCAAAAAGTTCAGGTAGCAGCCCATCATTCTATGCTTGTATTTTACTTCATCAGGGATAAGTCCCAACATCGCCAGGAAAACGTAAGACGTTTTGAAAATGCTGATTTCAGCTATGTGTGCGAGTGTGGAAATACATTTGAGTGGCTTGTCATCTTGTTTTTCTTTAATTGTAGCCCGGTAAGGAGGAAACCGTCACGTCCACATTCAAGGCCGTCAACCCTCGCGGTAATGGCGGTGACCCGCGCGAATCGGGATTCGACCATACTAGTTCTATTCCACAGCCTTACACCAGGAACGCCAACGCCCTCGGCTGGATCAAGGGAAGCTACAGAGGTAAGTTAACATTTTAAATGTACTCACATAATTATTTGGAAATACTTTGAAATGGTCGTAGAGAATCAGATCGAGTCAAATGTCGGACTGTTGTTTGGTCGGTCGGGCTGAGAAAATACTTATTTTTCGTCTCTGTGTGTGTGTGTGTGTGTGTGTGGGTGGGAGGGTGGATGTGCGTGCGTGTGTGTGTGGGGGGGGGGGAGGTTGTGGGTGGGTGTGCGTGCATGCGTGTGTGTGTGTCTGGAAATACTTTTGCGTACCTCGCCACCATTTTACATGTATATCGTGCATGTAGTCCCATCTGGTAACTTTGTGGTCTTTGTAAATAATATTTAGTTCCCGAGCGGTAACAGCTCTGGAACTATTGTTTTTGGCTTTTTCCGTCCGCCGTCCGTCCGGAGATGACATTTGCGCACTTTTCTCTGAAACTAATAGAGGGATTTTTAGAGGGATTTTTCTCTGAAACTAATAGAGGGATTTTTCTCTGAAACTAATAGAGGGATTTTTCTCTGAAACTAATAGAAGGATTTCTTTGAAATTTGGAATTTAGTTTTTTTTTTTTTAAATAAAAAAATAAAAATAAAAGTAACCCCTACCAAATGACAAAAAAGAATGCATATCCGGTGACGTCATTATGGTGACGTCATAATTTGTTGTTGAGGTGTTTGTTTGTTTGTTTGTTGTTTTTTTGTTTGTTTTTAAATAATCCTATTTTTCCCTTTGTCCCTGTCAGAGTTGTTCTTATTTATTACCTAAAACTTTATGGTTACAAAACACGAACACGGGTACAACCTAGCTTGGCTTACACCCAATGTATTTTCTTCTCCAAGACACCAAATTTTGACGGACATAACGAAGTACAAAACTATCATAAATCACGTAAATTACGTAAAAATACACAATTCTTGTTTGCAGAAATGCTGATGTCATTCAGGTGTCTGTAGAAAGACGCGCGTTCTTAATTTTATCCTTAGGGGTCGACATCATTTTGCAAAGTACTAGTTTAAACATGTCAGTTTTAGATCTGGCAGAAAATGACAGGCCTAACTTTTTCTTTTTGTTCATGGCACCCAGAAAAGTTTCACGGGTATAGGAAAGTATTCATTTTCTGAACGTAAATAGACTGAATTTTCAAAATGTCTCAGAATAAAGTACATGAATGTGTATTTTCCTGAAAAATATACAAGGTTGTATATTACTCTCTTTACTGGTGTTTTTTTTACTCCGCGACTCACTTGAACGAAGAAAAGATGTGGCTGATAAACTCCATCATTATCATTGAGACTATTACTGCTTTCCAAAGGCTAATAGAAGCATTCACTTTCAGAAAACAGTACAACAGGCGAGATTTTACTGCTAGAATGGACAATGGCTGGACGTGCATCTTTCACACTAGCACTGTCACAATAAATCCACTGGGAAATAGTTCGGAACCCGCCAAAACGATCGCCGATAACGATCATTTACAAGGCAAGGACTTTGTTCCTAGACACAAAGCAGCTGATTATCCGATTTCGTTGTTTGAGATCCAATCCGGGCCGATTCTCGTCCGGGGCCGACGGATCGGCCCCTTTGTCATTTTGGCACAGGCAGGCAAAAATGGGTTGAATTCAGCCACACTGTGAAAGAGACCTTGAATAAATACTGCACTTGGGAGCGCATCCACACAAGAGAAAAAGCTGATATAGCCAAGGAATTTGAAATTCCACCATCAACGCTAAGCACTTTCTAATACAGAAAATTCATCCAAATTACAACAGTTACATTGCATATTAAAAATTGCCCTGAAGTTGGTAAAGTGGCCACGTTTGGTTTACGTTTAACGGCTTATGCATTGGGCTATGAGATTTTTCACTGACTGGAGTTTTGACGGGTGGCCATCTCATGAGTTTAGTGGCCACGTTTGGCTTACGTTTTACGGCTTGTGCATTGGGTCGGAGTTAGTGGCTTATGCATTGGGTATATCTATTGACGTCACCGTGGTGACGTAATATTTGTTTAAATTGGCATTTTTGATTTAGTTATTTATTTTGCCCACTTTTCTCTAAAACTAATGGACGGAGTTCTTTTAAACTTGGTATATAGTTAGAAAATGTTGAATTCTACCAGATAAACAAACAAACAAAAATGCATATCGGGTGGCGTCATCATGGTGACGTCATAATTTGTTGTTGTTTTTTTTGTTTGTTTGCTTCTTTTTTTTTTTAAATCTTTTTTTTCTTCTTTCTTCTAATTTTATTTTTTTCAATTCAGGGATTTGGTTTAAGGTTGGTATGTACTTAGACTTTACCTGTGCCTCCAAGGTACAACCCAACTTCTGCAAATCGAGTGACGTAATCATCGTGACGGAGCCACCAACTTGCAATCTTATGTGCATTGTCTAATGCCTCAGTTATATAACTCGCCCCGCCTATGACATCAGCGTCAGGGTCTTTAAAGTCCGGGAATTTTTGACCATAATCTTCGTCTTTCTCCTTGTTTGTTTTCCTTTATTCTGTCATTCTTTCTTTCTTTCTTTCTTTTGTTTAAACCGTCTCTATTACCGTTGGCAATACCGATGTACCTGTTTCCCCTGGAATAAAGATTTCCTGAGTTGACTTGACCTAGCCGTTACGACGGTCCTATTTTGCAGGGTCGACGTTCGTATCGATGGACGGTTCGCTGCCTGGCTACGAGTCCCTGACCACCATCATCCCTAGTCGTAAGATCGGGGTCTTCGTTGCCTTCACCGGCGTCGGAGGTGCCAAGGCCTATGCTGCCAAGGTCAGGCTACCATAATAGTAGACTACAATTAGATCCGATGTGTCAGTGGAAGAAGGGAGAGGGGGGGCAGAGGCGCTGTGCTGAGCTATGAAAGGGGGGGGGGGGATTGTGGATACAATTGTTCACCCATTTCAGGCGAATTTCAGGATGACTCCTAGGCCACACCAGCTCAAAGCCTATGTGAGCAGCACTCTTTGGTTCCCCCACATTTTGCTGGCTGCGGACTATTTATAGCTTGCCTACACCCTCCCTTCCAGTGAAAGGAAAGGAAAGGAAAGAAGCACCGGCGAAGCTATTTATATTTATTAACCTCAAAACCTAAAAGCTTTGGTTGAGTCGGTGTGGTGCACAAAGTAATGAACAGTGTCCAAGTTGTTGATTTTTTCAGTTTTTTTTTAAGCTCTAATCCCACTTCTTGTAGCCAGGGAAACTACTACCTAAACATGTTTGTCTCCCACGGGGTAGTTCTTGCATGTGGCGTTTTTGTCCCTTCCTTTACACCACACGTGTGGGTGATGGACACAATGTTCCCTTAATGTAAGATTATACAGTACTATCTGTGCAACATGTCAGTGTGTAAATAATATTGATTACAGGTCGCCGTACTTTGACATATTTAGGAGAAAAAATCTCCTGGAATTATTTTGTTGTTGTTCTTATTGTTGTTGTTGTTGTTGTTCTTATTTTTGTTGTTGTGTAGTGATGGTGGGGTGGTTGGAGAGAAACAAAGTGAAGTGATGGAAGTAAGGGTGAAGAACTCTCATTCTCTCTCTCTCTCTCTCTCTCTCTCTCTCTCTCTCTCTCTCTCTCTCTCTCTCTCTCTCTCTCTCTTTTTTCTCTCTCTCTCTCTCTTTTTCTTTCTCTCTCTTTCTCTCTCTCTCTCTCTCTCTCTCTCTCTCTCTCTCTCTCTCTCTCTCTCTCTCTCTCTCTGTGGCGTTCCTCAAGGCTCGATACTGGGCCCTCTTCTATTTTGTATCTATATAAACGATCTCCACCTCCAAATATCAGATAATAATGTAATCTGTGATTTGTTTGCGGATGACAGTACAATACATTGTTCTGGGAAAGACATTACGTCCATACAAACATCTTTACAAAATAGTTTAAATGATGTGATAAACTGGTGTCTAACTAATCAAATGGTTCTTCATCCTAAAAAAACAGAGTGCATGATAATCACAACAAGACAAAAACATCAATTACAGCCTTTACAATTACATATTACAATAGATAACACTTGTGTCCACCAAGTAACAGACCATCGTGTACTTGGAGTTACTATTGATTCAGAATTCAAATGGGATAAACACATTAATCAAATATGTAAACGCCTTTCCCAAAGTACGTTTTTGCTTTCAAAACTACGATGTTTTGTTCCTGAATATGCCAGGAAAGTGTTCTTCCATGCACACTGTCTTTCGCATATTAACTATGCTTCCACTGTGTGGAGTGCTGCTAGTCATAATCAAATACAAAAAATAAATTCATTGCATCGACGGGCAATAAAATTAATTTCTAACTGTACAACAAGGAGTACTAAAGTACTAAAGCCAATTAAAGTGTCACGTGGGGTTTATGGGCTCTGCACAATGGAATTATGGACCCTCACGTTTATTCGGTGGGAACTGCTAGTAAGTCACCCTATGAATTACTTTAATAAATTTATTTGTTTAGCTCGTTCTGTGTTAAGGTTGGGGTACAGAAATAGATAGAAAAATGGTAAAAGAATACTGTCACACTAGCTTTCACACGGCTATGAATCATATGTAGTCCAGCCACTTGATAACAGTTAAAATCACACATTTATTTCTTCTACTCTATACAAGATTCTCTAAGTACTAATCTAACTTAAAAAGTCTCTTTCAATGCTAATAGTTCGATCGCTGATAGTCTATGCAGCTGTTCTATCTTCATCGGGCACTTGCTAGTATATCTCATGTAGATTTGGACTACTGTGGTCCGTTTTACAGTTTCTGAAGAGTTGGACTACTGTGGTCCTGCTATGATCAGTTTAAGTGCACCTTCGTGTTATGCACTTAACTCATGAGTGGGGGTTCGAAGTCCTTCTGTGAGGTAGCTTCTGGTCCACCTGTGTCGTTGTGTAGTTGGGTTCCCTTGCCACGCTGTGGGGTCTGACAGGGAGTTTTCCGGGTAGCTCTTTCCGTCTTGTGCGGTAGAGGATACTCCGCCAACTAGTCGTTTCTGTGGAGTGGGGTGCACAGGATAGCTCGGGATAGCTCGGGATAGCTCGCCTGCTCGTCTGTAATATAAGAGACGAAATTCTGCACAACCCTGAATAATCGGTTTGTGCAGAGCGTCTCACTGAAAGCCAAGTAGCCCTCAGTGATAGCTCCACATCTCTATACATAAGCGACGAACATTCTGCTACTTCCGGGTTCCACTGGAATCTCACTCTAAATTCCTATACATACAGATATGTCAATCGTGTCTAACTATACACATACAGAATTAATAATATTATAAACATTCAGTGGTACAGCCACTGGTCTGCAAACATACATATAAGTTAAACAACAGTGGTTCCGTACGGGATACAACATGGCGGCGCAACCGGTCGTGTTTCGCCACGTGTTCGGCGTTTCCACATGGTCACACAAATTCGGATTAACAATTCACATTTATGCATAGCAAATTCTTCAAACATAATTTCAACAATAATATAAATATATCACGATGAAACAGAAGGGTGTTCATTTACCTGTCTGACAAGTTCAGGCCCGTGTTGACTAAATAGAATTCTGAGATTCTAAGTCCTGCTTCCTGGTCTAAGTGTGTAGAGATTTCTCTGCCAGCTTTCTAGCTGTTAACACTTCGGTGTATTCCTCCCAACTGACCAAAAATGTGCGGGGTTTGGACCTAGTCAAACTGGCTCCAACCGCTTTGCCTAAGCTCTCCCATTGGTTCCAACGGTCCGATTCAAAACTCAAGTGCTGACGTCACTGCGCTGTGTGTGTGGCTCAGGCTCGCAGTGTGCTGTAATTTAATTGCTGCTGCGTACTATACTAACTCTCTACTGTTAGTACTCCTTGCTGTACAACTATTTCAACAGATGAAAAATTTATAAAATTAAACATTTTACCTCTAAATAAACAATTTCAATATAATATGATCATGCTTATGTTTAAAGTTCACAACAATATTGCACCAAACTATCTAACCCGATTTTTAACTAAATCATCAAATGTATACCATTCCCAAAATTATCTCTTACCTAAACCACGAATTGATCTATATAAGACTAGTTTTGGGTTCAGAGCACCGTCTTTATGGAATGAACTTCCTCCGATCATTAAACAAATCAAAACAATCAAATCATTTAAATTAATGCTTTTTAACCATATTTTAAATTCATAATTTTTCCACCCACAGGTCACCCTATTATAATGGTATAATATTATATTGTTCAGATGACGTTTAGATATGTTAAAAGTTCTTGTTTTGAAATTATTATAGTTACTTTTATATATGTAACATGTGGCAGGTTTAATTGCTTGTATAAATGTATTATGCTTGAGTGGGTGCCTGAAACAAGGACTAATTGTAAGAATAAGCTGTAAGCTTAAAATTATTATCCTTGTAACATGTTGTAATTGCAATAAACGTTTAAAGTCTAAAGTCTAAAGTCTCTCATGATTACGGATTTACACAGTTTCGGATAAAGGAAATTCGTCTTTTATTCGAAGTGCATCATATTCAGAGAGCAAAGGCAGTGCTCGTGAAGATAACAGCTTAGCAGCGGTCGAGCGACCTCATCGTGTGGATCTCTCCTCTTCTGTACCTTTGTCTTTCTTGCTCTTCCTATCTCTCTGTTCTGAGTTCTGCCCTGTGCCCTGTGGTCTGCCCCGTGTGTCTTCCTAAACATTTCATTTCATTGTGTAGATTAACGTCCCCGGACCCATTAGCGTTTAGAGGACTTGTAATGAAGAAGTCGTAGGAGTTGTCCCAATGTAGGGTGGAAAATGAAGAGTCGAAGTCGTTTATGTAGAAGCGGAGCGCTCGAGGCGGTAGATAAGTTGAAATATGCAGACGCGCAAACAGGAGTAAGGTAGGTCGCTCATGGAAGTGTTGCGATAAACTCAAGGGTCTAGCAGCTACGTCGTGTGAAGAGGGGTGGGCTGTCTCTGACGAAAGCGGGCGGCGTAACACGCTTCCTAAACTGTAGATTATAGTCACACGACACCGAAGCGTATAGGCGACTACTGGTCACATTATTCTGACACCAGCGAACCAGTTAATGGTAAGGGGAAAATAATATGGTCACACGTTGGCCAATCCTGGATTCGGTTACTAGTAAGACGCTCTACCAACTGACCTACCCGGCCCCACTGCCTCTCTGGGACCGCCGGCCGTACCAAATCGATGTTACGCGTGCTTCGCCCGGTACGAAAGTTTGGCTCTCTGGCTACTTGTGTGTTAGTTTCTAATCTTTATTTCAAGTATAATGCGTGAAAGGCTAACGAATAATATAAAAATCAAATCAGCGTAAACGCGGAAATTCGACCTTTCTACTGATATAACAATATCGGACCTATCTGCTACGAAATAAAAGTAATATGCAATTTAAGAGGGGGTTGGCTGCTGCTCTTAAGGGTGTCACGACTCAAAACTCAAAATAACTCTTTAATTTAATAAAATTATTATGATAATAATAACGACAAAGAAAGAACAACGTCTCCTCTTTCCAACAATATATAATATGGCATGTTTACTATTATGAGTTCAGACTATGACGGACTAAATTAGAAATCAGCTAACACATCAGCAACAATTACATCTAGACTCTTCTTACAACTTTTCCCCTGTTTCTGTTCCGATGTGTCTGTCCCTATAAACTAATATTTATTTTAAGATCTACTGGTAGATAATGAACTAAGGCATGGAAAATAATACACTTAAGGTGGTACAGTGTAGAATCTTTGCTATAGCATCATTCAAAATTATGGTCTTGTCATGTGTTAAAATGGAGAGGGACTTAGGCATTCAAATAGATCACGAGCTGAAATTCTCTAAACACGCCGAAACACAATTCAACAAGGCAAACAGGCTGCTGGGGCTAATACGTCGATCTTACGAATACCTAGACAAGGAGTCTATGAGGCTGCTCTTTATAGCGCTAGTTAGACCTCATCTGGAGTTCCGGAACTGTGTGTGGGGCCCGCGCTATGAGAAGGACAAAGAAATAATTGAGCATGTCTTGCGCAGAGCCACTAAATGCGTTCCTAGTGTTAGGGACCTGGAGTACGACCAAAGACTAGATGCGCTAGATCTGCCCAGCATGAGCTACAGACGCCTGAGGGGCGACCTCATTGATGTATACAAATGTACACATGGACTGTATAACAGTGAGTCTCCTTTCTAATACAACCTGGACGTTCGCACTCGAGGTCATAAGTTGAAACTCACAAAGCACTATAGTAGAACAGATCTGCGACGCCATTTCTTCACGAACAGAGTGGTAGACACATGGAACATGCTCCACAGCGACACTGCAGACGCCTCGTCATTAAACAGTTTTAAAAATCAGATTGATAAAGTTTTTAGAGACTACAAGTTTAAAACTAAAGTATGCCACCCACTAAGGCCAAAAGCCCTTAAAATAAATCAAGTGATTGAACAACAAGTGATTGCTACAAGAACCGGACAAAGGACAATGCTCCACAAAGTCCTGAAAGAACATAACATAACATAACATAACATAACATAACATAAGGCGGGAAGTTGCGTTACACACTATAAAGCCCAGCTGATATCCCTTGAAGCTTAGCCTATAACAGCGCGGGGTCTTTATCAAGGTGATATGCATCGCGCTATTCTAAACATCGCGCTCTCCTTCAAAGCTGCTACATAAATAAGTCTCCTCTCTGAAAATCCTTATCGGGAAGAGAGGGGACTATAAACTGATACACATACATAAATAAAAAATAAAATTTATATATTCTAATAGAGAATTTAATGCTACGTCTAATGGCTATGTGCTTTAAGGGATCTGAGAAGTATATTTCAAGTTATTGCACACAGCTAGTTTAAACCTGAGACAGAGTAAGGCCTATGTATCGTATAGTCCGAAATTCTTGTAGCCAGCACGGCTACATTTCACCCCGACTCCATTCGCCTTCTGCTTTCGGCAGGCATTTTATGCAGGTCGGTGGCAGCGACTTTGCAGCGAAGTGACGTGGCACTAGTAGCCGGCAACCACGCTTCACCGCCTTGCAGGGCAAATATTTTTATGTCCCTCTTTTGAGGGTTAAAATGACAATACAGCTCGTGTTGGGCCGTGTTCTCAAGGTGGTGGCCGAGAGACGGGAGTTAAAACACTTCCGCTAGGCTACAGTTGTATTTGTTGTTATTATTATTATTATTGTTGTTGTTGTTGTTGTTGTTGTTCTTCTTCTTCTTCTTCTTCTTCTTCTTCTTCTTCTTCTTCTTCTTCTTCTTCTTCTTCTTCTTCCTCTTCTTCTTCTTCTTGTTGTTCTTCTTCTTCTTCTTCTTCTTCTTCTTCTTTTTTTTTTATTATTATTACTATTATTATTATTATTATTATTATTATTATTATTATTATTATTATTATTATTATTATTATTATTATTATTATTATGATCTATCGGATGGCATTTAAATACCAGTTCTCTTTTCACACTTGATGATGATGATGATGATGATGATGATGATGATGATGATGATGATGATGATGATGATGATGATGATGATGATGATGATGATTATCGTCAGGTTCTGCTCAACGTTATCGGCCTGGAGATGCTGCTGAAAAGTTACACAGAGCATGAGTGGTGTAAAGTGCTAGACAGGATGACTGACGAGGTACGCAAGTTCGACCCCGTGCCAGCGCCCGCCCTAGGCTCTGGCCAAGCGGTAAGGTCCTTTCCGTGCTTCACAATTATATTATTTTTAACCCAAATAACTTATTAACTAGCTGGTAGTAAAGCAATTTTAAGCAGACTTTAAGAAGGAATAATACAATGATATCTGTGCATCTTTATTTTAATATCATTTCACTATTTCTTAGTTACTGTTTTATTCGTTTTAAATGAGTTTTAGACCTCACTTTTATTTCTCAATCACATGCATAAACAGTTGAAGAACCTGCATACTATAAATCAACTAAATCGGTTCAGCCATTTTTTGCGATAGAGGGCAAAACCTTTTTAGCAACAAATTGACCCCTGCGACCTTGATCTTTGCCCAAGGGCAAATATGATAGCACGGAGGCTGGCCACCACCTTAGATAATGGTCTTATGAAACTTGGTCAAATTCGTGCAGTGGTTCTTGGGATATGACGTGCAACGGACCGACCGACAGCCAAACCAATCCCGACTATGCGAAAGTAACCCATATATTATCTGGAAATACAACAAAAAATCTGTCCATAAATACTGGAGAAAAAAAAACACAACAAAATGTATACAAAAACTTTTAACTGACAATTCCGTTTTAAAAATGGGAGATGCTCAATTACTACTTGAAAATTTCGAAGGTTTTAATATGTTGGTAACATTGGCTTAATATTTACTTTAGTTAGTTAGTCCTAACTGAAGGTTTTTATTGTGTTGAAAAATTTGGCCCAATATTTATTTATTTATTTATTTATTTATAATCGTCGTCGTCATAATCACCGATATATTTATTATTCTTTGGCATCAGATTCGCGAGCTGTCGGAGTACGCAAACACATACTATAACTACGGTTTTGGCGACTTGGATGTCAAAGTGGTCAACGACAGCAAGCCACGCCTGGTTATGACATATGGCAAGGAAGGCAGCTGGATTCTCAATCCTTCTCACATCAACGACACCTTCTTTATGAGTGTAAGTACAATGTAGCCTATTAGCTATTGGCTGGTAGGCTGCTTGGTTTGTGTTTTCACAGCCGAGTGGAAACGGAAAATGATAATGTAATGTTGGGCGCCTTTACCGACCAGGTCGCATTTTGTCATGAAGTGTTATTTTTTTCAGGCGCAAGGTTCCCTGTGGTACACGACACACGCTGATGTGTACCGGCAACAGGAGGGTCAGTTCCTGGCCAAGTTCCAGACACATCCCCAAAGCGACGAGCACATCATCGGCGTCAGCATCCCCCACTTCACCAAGGACACCGATGTCGTTTTCAACCGTCAACGTGGGCCCCCGCCTCCCTTCGAGGAAAACCTCAACGTCGACTGCCAGCGCAACGCATGCCTCAGCTTCACCGCTTCTGCTTTCATCCTGGTCGCGTCCATTCTTTTGTCATGGGTGACTGGTAGGTTTAGGTAAAAGTTGTCAGTTCCTGGGAATAGTAGGTGTTTTTTTTTTCTAATATTGTCGTAAGAATAATATTTGGTGTTTCTTTCCGTTTAATTTAATAAAATTATTAAACTTATGAGGAACTGTTATTTGGAGAATTAATTAACTTTTTTTTTTTTGGTGTGGGGGGGGGGGTGTCTGTTTTTTTTTTTTTTTTTTTTTTAAATAGGAATTTAGTGATTGTTTAATGATTGTGAGGGGAAGAGAGATTATCGCGATTAAGGAAAAGAGCTAATTTTTTAGTGTAAATTAGAAAGCGCTGGAGCTGATTATTGACAACCACTAATTTTGTGGTCTAGAACACGATTTTAGTCGGCTTGCTTAGAAAGTACATACATCGTTAAGAATTTCAATTGTCACAAAATTGTGAAATGGCAAAGAGAGGAACGTTTGCGTGTGTTCGTGTCCTGTATTTTGGCGTTCTCTGTAAATGATTTTTGTCTTCTGTTCTATCGTTGTAAATATCTTTCTGGTTCTTTTATTTCTGATATGTATAACTGATATGATATGTATAACTACCGAAAAATCAACAATGACATCCGAAAAGGCATGCTCACAGCAAAGGAGAACTGGATAGAAGATCAATGCCAGGAAATAGAGAACAGTCTGAACAAGAACAACAGCAAGAAGGCCTACCAGACTGTGAAGCGGCTGACAAGTGTCAAACAGCCCAAAGTCTCCACTATCCAAAGCAAGTCTGGCATATGCCTTACAGAAGAACAAGAAGTCTTGGACAGATGGACAGAGTACTGCTCTGACCTTTACAACCATACACCAAATGGAGACCCATCAGTTCTAGCATGTCCCGAGAACAGAGAAGAAGAAGAAATCCTCCCAATTCTCCGGGAAGAAGTTGAGGCAGCAGTGCAAGCGCTAAAGAAAGGGAAGTCAGCGGGAGTGGACAACATACCCGCGGAACTGCTACAAGCAGGAGGAGAAGCGATGATTGATGCCCTCACCATTATCTGTAACAAGATCTGGCAGAGTGGGGAGTGGCCTATACCATGGACCCAGTCGCTTGTCATCACTCTTCCCAAAAAAGGTAACCTTCAGGAGTGTGAAAATTACCGGACCATCAGCCTCATCAGCCATCCCAGCAAGGTCCTCCTGAAAATAATACTCAACAGGTTGAAACCCCAAGCTGAACAAATCATAGCTGAAGAACAAGCAGGATTCAGGGCAGGGCGAAGTACCACTGAGCAGATTTTCAACCTCAGAATAATCTGTGAGAAATACCTACAGCACCAACAACATCTATATCATGTGTTCATAGACTTCAAGAAGGCGTTTGACCGAGTCTGGCATGCAGCTCTATGGGCAACAATGAAAGTGTACAACATCAGCCCTAAAATTATTGAAGTCATCAAAAGCCTGTATGACAAGGCTACCAGTGCAGTCCTCCACAACAGAGCCATCGGGAATTGGTTCAGAACAACAATCGGTGTGCGTCAAGGATGCCTACTCTCTCCAACACTCTTCAACATCTTCCTAGAGCGCATCATGTCGGATGCTCTTGCAGACCATGAAGGCACAGTCAGCATAGGGGGTAGAGCAATCTCCAATCTTCGTTTTGCAGATGACATTGATGGATTGGCTGGAGAGGAACAAGAACTTGAACAGCTGGTACAGAGGCTTGACACCACCTCCAAAGCCTATGGAATGGAAATAAGTGCAGAGAAGACCAAAATGATGACCAACAACACCAATGGCATCAATACGGACATCAAAGTCCAAGGCCAATCCCTCGACACAGTGCATAGCTTCAAATATTTAGGAGCCATTGTATCAGACAATGGGTCCCGACAGGAAGTCCTCTCCAGGATCGCACAAACAACTGCTGCCCTGACAAGGTTGAAGCCCATTTGGAAAGACAGGACCATCAGTCTACATTCCAAAGTAAGACTGCTGCGCTCCCTTGTCATCTCCATCTTCCTATAGGCTTGCGAAGCATGGACCCTCACAGCAGATCTCCAACGAAGAATACAAAGCATGGAGATGAGGTGCTACAGAAGACTTCTGGGCATTTCCTATACCCAACACATCACCAACGACGAAGTCCGACAGACCATCACACAAGCCATTGGACAACACGATGACCTGCTAACAGTGGTGAAGAAACGGAAACTTCGGTGGTATGGCCACGTCACCAGATCATCAGGCCTTGCAAAGACTATTCTGCAAGGCACAGTGCAAGGAGGTAGAAGAAGAGGGAGACCGAAAAAGAGGTGGGAGGACAACATTCGAGAATGGACTGGTTTGACACTGAGCGAAGCCATCAGGGCTGCTGAGGACAGAGAAAGATGGAGTATGCTGGTTAAACGATCATCTGTGGTGCCCCTACGACCTTCGGGTTACGGGACAGGATAGGATAGGATAGGATAACTTTTACAAAGTATTGAACATCTTTCTTCAGAAGTCTGTTGTGATGTGTTTTTAGTTTGCCTTTTGAAATTATATTTTGTCTCATTCCTTTCTCATAGGGTAGTTCAATTCATTTCGACATATCTTTTCATTTCACTTTTGTGTGAAAGTTTGACGTCATTGCAATCCGCGCTTTGTGATGTTTTGAGATGTCCATATTTTGTGTACACATCTGTGTGTATTTATTTGAAAATCAATTGCAATTACCTTTTTTGTTTTTTAAATTTTATTTATAATTATCTTATACATTTTTGGATTGTAATTAACTCTTATTCTTTAGCATCTGACAATTGTTATTGTAATAAATATGTTTTAATTTCGTGTCTTCATTATCTACTGTAATTGTTTTATGGTAATTACGAATTGTTGTGTGTGTGCGTGGGTGTGCGTGTGTGTGTGCATCAGACACTTCCATAATTTAAGCTATCTATTGTATTTTTTTTTTGTTTATTCAAAAACAACATCTTTTTTATGTATAACAATCTCTGTATATTTGGAGTAGGATCATTATTTTCATTAGGACTACAAGCCACAAGACACTATAGGATTTATTGTACTCAGTTACAGAAGGAAATTTGACATGTGGGCGACATAATAAACATCCATATGAAACATGACAAAGGACAATATAATCGTCTATAAAAGCTTCAAATAGGACATCACAGTTCACTCCCATAGACATTCATTCAAGGGCACAATCAAACACTACGATTATGCTTTTCATTTTGCACACTTGCAAGCACATTTTAACTATAGTTGTTGTTGTTGTTGTTGTTGTTGTTGTTATTGTTTGTGTTTATAATGGGTTAAAAATTATCATCCACATCATTCGGTGCATACCATCCGCATTTTATTGTTGTCAGAGTGTGAAATTTTATATTTATATATCATAAAGCCGAAGCCCATGTCGGACTTTCCTTCGTCTGCTGCGGTTTGGGAATATGATGTAATAGCATACATTTTACCGTGTGTGGTTTATTAGCTGATTAGTGTTAAGTAGCCTATACGCCATTCGCTTGTTCGTGCTGACTCCCCCGTTGGGGTGCCGGGGGTTTCAGTATAAATAGTATCCCCACTTTCTGGAAATTTAGTGCTTTAAATTCCCACTGTCGCTGTCTTTCTCATTTGTTCTTTCTCATTCCTGCTCTGTCCTATCAATCTGCTATACTATCTTCTTCTTCGCTAGACCAGTCACCTACCTTTTTTCTTGAAAACTCTTCCGAGACAAGACTCCTTATTTGTGTGTGAGGTCTGTTGGATCAGCTTGGGAATATTGGACGCTTTCTGCCAGGTGGTCACTAGGGCTTCCTATGATGTTATTATTTAGCAATGTAGGCATTTTATATGTATGTGTTTTGTTGATATTTTATAATGATGTTTGTATTCTGTTTTGTTTTTGTAAATGGGGGTTCGATAAATTAGAGTATAGCCTCAGCGTCCCCTGCGTGGGATGTCTTTATTGTAAAGTGACTGGCTGGTGGAGTGCCTTCAGTTTTACCACTAGGGTTGTTTCAGCGGATCTTTTATGCAGATCAGGGGTTGTCTGGTCCTGATTTGGCTCGGAAGAGTCCGCTGGACCTAAAGCAATAATCATGTAATGTTCGTGCTGACAGTTAAATATTACACGCCGACCCTTGTTAAAAAGTAGTTGCTCTCAGATTAATTTATTATTAATACCTCTTTGAATACTTTAGCTGCTAGGTTTAGTTAGCTAAGCTTTGTACTGAAAATATCCACAGCATAACAACTTGCAGCTTGATTATTTTGTTCAATTTAATTTATGGTTTGATTTTTTTAAAAGTATTTTCTATGTGTTTGTTGTAAAACAAAACAGTACCTTTTACAAAGTTTGATTTAAAAACGATTTTTGTTATTCGTGTTGTTTTGATTTTTTTTTAAATTCTGGGCGCTGAAAACCCGTCATTTTTGGCAACATATGTGTAATGTTCCTTGTGGATGGGTCAGCTTCGTGTATCTCTCATTTAGAAGTTTTCCTAAGTGTGAGTGATTCTTTTTGTTCTTCTTGTTATTATTCTTCTTGTTCGTCTTCTTCTTGTTCGTCTTCTTCTTGTTCGTCTTCTTCTTGTTCTTATTCTTCTTGTTCGTCTTCTTCTTGTTCTTATTCTTCTTGTTCTTATTCTTCTTGTTCGTCTTCTTCTTGTTCGTCTTCTTCTTGTTCTTCTTGGTCTTGTTCTTCTAGTTCTTGTTCATCTTCTTCTTCTTCTTCTTCTTCTTCTTCTTCTTCTTCTTCTTCTTCTTCTTCTTCTTCTTCTTCTTCTTCTTAAGGACGCTATTGGCTAGTGTGTCCATGAAACATGGTCAAGGCAGCCTCATGAATGGTGTCACCAAGATTTCGGCTGCTCCTACCATGTTATAGATCTGTGGTCTCATTGCGAAACGATTAATTTCATCCCTTTAACACACACACACACACACACACACACACACACACACACACACACACACACACACACACACACACAAACACACACCCATACAAACACGCGCACACACAAACACACGCAACAGACAAACACCCCCCCCCCCCCCCCCACACACACACTTTATCTCTCTCTCACTCTCTCTCTCTCTCTCTCTCTCTCTCTCTCTCTCTCTCTCTCTCTCTCCCTCCCACCCTGAAATTCATCTGTGTAAGTGTATATGCCAATATATTTATTATTTAAAGAAAAATCGCGCAATTAGATTTCAAAATTTGGGATAGTAGGTAGTAGTAGATTTTAATATTTCGGAATTGGTTCTTAAAATCTCGGAATTAGATTACAAAATGTCGGGCATTAGATTTTAAACTCTCGGAATATAGCTTAAAATACCGAAAATATATTTGAAAATGTCGGATATTTTATGTTAGTAAATGTTCTGTTTTCCAAATACCGTGCTGGCAGGTATAATTCACTATTTTTGGGTTTGACTGAATGAGGTGTTGATTCATAATTGTAAAATCACGGTTGTCTTATAGTGGTAAAGTTAATTGTATCCGGTCCTTTAGTATTATTATAGAAGAATTTGTATTGGCTTCTTTGACTTTAGTGACTGCTTGCAAGGTTAAACAAGGGAGATAAGAAAACAACAACTACCTTTGTTTTACACAAACTGTTTGTCTCCCTTGACTTATCTAGTTACCGTAAAGTGAATTTTTTTATTTATATATTTCAGTGTTGTAATAATAGAAGTGTCTTCCAAATGCATTGTTGACTTTTGCATGTATTGTTATTATTATTATTATTATTATTATTATTATTATTATTATTATTATTATTATTATTATTATTATTATCTACTGTGCACTGCTGGCTTGTTCTAGTTTTTACACGTTCTGGTGAATAAATTTCATCGTCCTTCAAAACAAAAGTCTTGAAAATATTTGTTGTCTTCTATGGATTTGTCTGTCAGGATGACTGTTTCTGATTCTTCAATCTTCCTTCATTCACTTCTTTTACAAGCACCCATTCCCTTATCCTTCACACCTACCCCGGCGGCCCGGCCTCTTTCACGAGAAAGAGAGACAGAGACAGACAGACAGAGTCAAGTCAACTAATTTTATTGCCAAGTTCAGATATAAGGAATAAGTCTCGGAATCGAGATAAAACCGCGCGCACACACGCGCGCGCTCTCACCCACACACACAGGCGCGCGTATGTGCACGTGACAAACATGCGAAGACAGGACACGGTTACAACAACAGTATACTGAACGAAGATTTCAAATATTAAACGAACATATTCCCTTAAAACCACACATCTATAAAAAGCACTGATACACGCCCATACAGCCACATCCGGGCGCACACGCACCACACACACGCACACACACATACATACACACACACAAGACACACACACGTGACGCACATACTTAAACCCATCGACCCTAATTCTCACATGCGTGGTATATAGCACATCAGAAAGGGTAGCTGACCAGACAAGGTCCTAATACTACCTCTTGACTGGTCTCGGGCATGCTTACTCTGTGTATGGTATTAAATATTATACTAAATAGAATACCTTTGTCATAAAAGTATCCTTGCCGCCGTTTGCATAACATAATAATAAGCAATAATCATGTAATGTAATGTTTGCATAACACAAAAGGAGACTGAAAAGTACAAATAAATAGAATCTACGTAAACAACTTGTATGAGATAATGAATATCTGAATCACAAAATGACAATATTATTATTATTATTATTATTATTATTATTATTATTATTATTATTATTATTATTATTATTATTATTATTCGTCGGACTTCGTCGACGAAGTCCGACAGACCATCACACAAGCCATTGGACAACACGATGACCTGCTTACAGTGGTGAAGAAACGGAAACTCCGATGGTATGGCCATGTCACCAGATCATCCGGCCTTGCAAAGACTATTCTGCAAGGCACGGTGCAAGGAGGTAGAAGAAGAGGGAGACTGAAAAAGAGGTGGGAGGACAACATTCGAGAATGGACTGGTTTGACACTGAGCGAAGCCATCAGGGCTGCTGAGGACAGAGAAAGATGGAGTATGCTGGTTAAACGATCATCTGTGGTGCCCCTACGACCTCCGGGTTACGGGACAGGATAGGATAGGATAGGATTATTATTATTATTATTATTATTATTATTATTATTATTATTATTATTATTATTATTATTATTATTGAAACATCTATATCATGTGTTTGTAGTCTTCAAGAAAGCGTTTGACAACCATGAGAGTGTACAACATCAATCCTAAAATTATTGAAGCCATCAAAAGCCTGTATGACAAGGCTACCATGTACCCGTGTAGTCCTTCACAACAGCGCCATCGGGAACTGGTTCAGAACAACAATCGGTGTGTATCAGGGATGCCTACTCTCTCCAAAACTCGTCAACATCTTTCTAGAGCTCATCATGTCAGATGCCCCTGCAGATCATGAAGGCACAGCCATCATAGGGGGTAGAGCAATCTCCAACCTCCTCCGTTTTGCGGATGACATTGATCAATGGATTGGCTGGAGAGGAACAAAATCTTGAACAGCTTGTATAGAGGCTTGACACCACCTCCAGAGCCTATGGAATGGAAATAAGAGCAGAGAAGACCAAACTGATGACCAACAACACCAATGGCATCAACATGGACATCAAAGTTCAAGGTCAATCCCTCAACACAGTGCATATAGCTTCAAATATTTAGGAGCCGTTGTATCAGACAATGCGTCCCGACAGGAAGTCCTCTCCAGGATCGCACAAACAACTGCTGCCCTGACAATTAAGGTTGAAACCCATTTGGAAAGACAGGACCACCAGTAAATACTCGAAGGTAATGCTGCTGCGCTCCCTTGTCATCTCCATCTTCATAAATTAATTATACGCTTGCGAAACATGGACCCTCTCAGCAGATCTATAACAAAGAATGCAAAGCATGGAGAATAGGTGCTACCGAAGTCTCAATTCTGAGAATTTCCTATACCCTGCACCTCACCAACAACGAAGTCCGACAGGCCATCACACAAGCCATGATGACATACTCACAGTGGTGAAGAAACGGAAACTTTGTTGGTATGGCCACGTCACCAGAGCATCAGGCCTTGCAAAGTTGCAGAAGAAGATGGAGACAGAAAAAGAGGTGGGAGGACAACATAATGGACTGGTTTGACACTGAACGAAGCCATCAGGGTTACTTAGAACAGAGAAAGATGGAGTACGCTAGCTGGTTAAACGATCATCTGTGGTGCCCCAACGACCTTTGAATTACGGGATGGGATAGGATAGGATAGGATTATTATTATTATTATTATTATTATTATTATTATTATTATTATTATTATTATTATTATTATTGAACATGAGGGGAAAAAAAACAATACACGCACACAAATGCCAAGATATCTGAGTTTATTCCCAAAAAACTAGGGTTCAGAAAATTGCTTCGACTGAATTAGGAATTTTTATAAACAGTTCAGCACCAGCAAAACTTGTTTATTTCCAGTTATAGCAGTAGATTAGTGTGCACTGCCTAAACAACAACAACAAAATAGCAAATCTAGCGGCGCATTTAGTTGTTGTTTTTTTCTTTTCTAAAATCGATGCACGAGTGAGGTGTTTTATTCCCAAATAATATGTTCTCATTTGGTCCTTATTGATAGAGTCAACCTTTTGCTATTGCACGTGCTATGGGAATTATGGAGGATCATTTGAAAGTCTAGTAAAAGGTGAGTATTTTTGTCTTAGGGGCCGGCTAGTTCAGTTGGTAGAGATGAATGAAGGACTAGGAGAGACTTGTCTAGGTACATTTGGCAGGTCATTCTGATAAAAAAAAAGTTGAAGTCACAACGTTCGCATTCAAAATTATTATTCGGAGGCTGTTTATAACATGAGCGAGAAATGCAAGAAGTGAGAAACACATCACACGTCATCAGTCAGTAAGTCGTATGACTCTGAGCTCGACTTTCCTTTGATATGATAAATTCTGTGGTGGAAAAATGTGAACTCATGTTACTATGTTTACTATGATGCCACAGTCTCCATGCTATTTGAGTATTTCAACTGTTTAGAGCAGAATTGTTGCTTAGTGGTATAACAACATTGCATGTTTTGCTAAGTCCAGTTCACTGTTTTCAGCACTGCCGTTTTAATGTCTATGTTAGCATTTACTATGATTTAGATTGTTTAATTTTCTGTCAGGAAATTCTCAAATTTAGCTTCTGCATTTAAGAGTAAGACGCTGTTATTATTGGCTTACAAGTATTTAATTTATGGATGTACAGTTACTCAAGTTGCATTGTTTAAATCAAATTAATAAGGAATGGAGAGGTTGCATGGATGAATAAATCAAATGACAACTTTTTTAATTATGGAGAATGAAACAAAAATCTACACCCAAACACATGCCCTCAATTCATTTGGAACAAAACTATATTTGCACAGATCAAACTTACACGGACACAGTTCAGTGAAAATAAGATTCTTTGTCATATATACTTGCTTGTCTTCTAGTATAAAACTTGAAGTTGGCTGCATACAATTTGTAATTTGCAGAAGTTTGAATTTGATCCTTGGATTTTAACATGGTTTTGACCACTCACCCTTACTGTGGTTTTGGTTTTATGTTTTGAACAGTGAGCTGAAGAGGAGGCTAAAGCCAAAGGCACAGAGTACAGAGAAGGCAGAGAGGCGCCTGCTGCCAACCCTGTCCTGAAAAGTCCAAACATAATCAAGGAGGAGGAGACCATTGATCTTAATGTAAGATTGGTTTTAGCTTCTTTGTCATGATAATAATAGTTACAGTGTATACATCTTGTCTTCTGTTCTAAAAATGATTGTGATGTGATGCTTTTTTCATTAAATGTTAAAAATGTTCGCAAATTCTGAAATGATTATCCCTTCTGTATTTTGCTCATAATTATATAATAATAGTTTCGGTGCTCATAATTATATAATAATAATAATAGTTATATAGTAAGAGTTACGGTGCTCATGATAATTATCATTTCAATATCAATACATTCATCTGCTATGCTAAAACGGTAAGGTTTTGTTTTAAAGTTTGTTTTGCTAATCCTGTGTTTTGACTAATCCATGTCCTAGTTATTTACAAAATTTAAATACATAAAAAATACTCACACTCATTTTTCTGATTTGGAATTGGAACAGAACTGGCTTCCGTTTTGGGTTACTCTGCAAACGGGGGAGAGAGAGCAAGCAAAATACTTGTATTTTTTCCTGTACAGGTTAATTTTCATATGTCACATGTTATTTACGGCTCTTGCTTGATGTTGTTTTCAGTGAAGTTGATGCTTTTCACTTTCATGAATCTGTTTTATTTTTTAGGAATATCTGAAGTTGAGCAAGCAGCACTTGGAAAAGCTAAAGGAAGCTGGAGAGAAACCGCTATTCTCACAAATACCTCGTGGAAATCTCGCTCACAGTTTAATTGTTTCGGTCATAGAGGATGGCGACATTTTAGATGAAGTGGTCACAGTTGCTGGCGAGTTAGAATAATTTTAAAATAATTATTTATATAATTAACCTTGAATTTGTTTGCAAAGTTTTTTGATAAGCTGATGTATTACGTTCTGGTCTTTCAATAATCCGTAATAATTCAGTAATATGATGCCTTTTATCGCAAACTGGGTGTAATTTTGCAAGTGATACATGTAATGATGTATTATTTGTTTTGTTTATTGTGTTGTTTCCTCCTTGCATTGATATTTTATTCAGTACAAGTGTTGGTTTGGGTTTTCCTCTATGGAGGCACCTTTGTTCCGTTTTTAAAACTTCACGCATTTCTTTTTATTTTGGCTGTATTACTAAATGTGTTTGTTGGTTTCTTTGATTTAGAATTCTTATTAACTAACCTTTTGCATTATTTGTTTATATGTACGTAGAAAGACATATATATATAATATATATAGATCAAATATAATATAATATGTTTACGGTATCATACTAGGTCTGGGTTGTTTTTTTTTTAAGATCTTTTCCACCTTAGGTGTGATTTTGGGGGAGGCGCTGTTTTAAGATTTTTTTCCAGACAATCCTAAAACGATGTTTAGTTCAGGACAAAAAATTATGGTCTGTCAAGATAGCACAAACGGACATTGGTTTTTGGCCATATATAATTACACTAGTAACAGTGGTAATAGGCACAAACGGACATTGGTTTTGGGGCCATATATAATTACGCTAGTAACAGTGGTAATAAGGATGGGACATTTTATGACAGTTGCCCTTTTCTTTTGGGGGGCATTATTTTTAAATATTTATTTTAATTTCTTTCATTTGTTAAATCTGTTTGGTAATGATGTTTTTTTCAAAAGTAAGTTTACTAATAATGATTGTGGACAATGTATCTGTTCATATTTGCAAATTCAGGTCGGATTCATGCAATGCAACCATCTGATTCCATGCTCAGCTTCTATGAATTGTGAACTGAGGGAGTCGAGATCATGGGTGGTTGTGATTTAATTCATATATCGCTTTACAGTTTTCTGATTGATAAATAAATTTTTTTAATAAAATAAAAATGTCTTTTTGAAATTATTTTGAATTGTTAAGTATGTGATGATTGTCATTTTGAGTCTGGTTTGTTGTTCTTTTGTTTACTTTATTTTATACTTTTTAATAATTTATCACATTTGTACCTAGCGTTAACACAAAAGTTGAATACTTACCTGAACTTTTTAAAGTATTGCTAACTGCACAGCATAGAAACTCTTCTGTAGTTCAATCCTATTTGCTGTTGAGCAGTACCAGAGCTTTAACCAAAGTTATGATTTGTGCTCATTTTATGGTATAAAAGATATAAGTCTATTTTATTATATTGCTCATGAAAAATCAACTACTAGATTTGTACAGAGGTAAGTAATAATGATTGTGAAATGACAAGTTTTAATAAAACAGAAGTATCTCACAGCGACAGAAACTTGACCAATATTGGCTTCTAGTGTACAAGAAAATGCTTTCATTGTTGGTCATGCTATAGTGCAGGAAATTCACTTAGCCGTAAGTATGCAAGCCTATTTCATTGTCATTCATGGTGTTTTAGTCATTTCATGGTGTAGTAGTAATCTCCCCTATGCATGCAGCAAGCCATGATATTAGTTTTGTGGTTAGCTGTGCTGTGAACAAAATAAAATGAACATTGATGTGTGTCCTGCAGGAAACTCACTTCTGACAGAGGTATCTGGACCTGATTATAAACGACGGTGTTGGGCAAATCTTCATTACGAGTTCCAGAATGATCAATGACCTCCGTCATTTCTTCATTACCTTGGGATTTTTGGAAGCGAATGCTTTTTCTCAGTTTCTTCACAGTAGATATAACATTCTTTTATTAGTTTTTTTTTTTTTAAGTATTTATTTTTGTTGCATTTTTTGTGAAAACTAAACAGATTAGAGTTTATTAGGAAAGTAGCTTGTTGTGTAGAATACTTTTTCAGTGCAGCATTATCTTTAATTGGTGGTATGGTATGAATTTTTTAACGTTAAAAAAAGCAACAAAAACCCAAAATGTTTTACTAATAATCATTTTTGCTGTCTTTTCTGACTTGGTCTTCAACTGTTTTGTGACTTTGTCTCGCATGTTGCATTTTTAGTAGTTTTCTGTTATTCATTTCCAGAGGCTCAAACTGAAGCAAGATTGATAGCAATGATGAATAGCTTGTGTATACATAGTAGTGTGAAAAATGACCAACATTGTCATATCCCCAAGTGTGATAGAGAAAAAATTGGTCTTGTCCTTTTGGCCAAATAAAAAATCATATGGGCAGCATAAAACCAGATGGTACCTTCATTTTATTACCGGTATTTTTACTGGGGTTGCACTGGTTTTTAATTTATATTCACAGGATTAATTTTTAACATTTTAAATTGTGTTCCTTTTATTCAGATTAATATTATCATGACTACTGGATTTGCCACTGGAATTTATTTTTTAACATAAAATGTATTGATTTGTAAACATTATTTTTCTTTTAGCCACTTTGTGTCTTCACTGTACAGTGTCTAAAGTTTGTGTGTGTTGGTAAAGTGTATTATGGAGTGATAGTGGCTTGTAGGTGGAGACGCCGATGATAACATGATTCCTGGTGGTGCTACAGCCAAACTCTTCATCACTCACCACAGCGACCTCAAACATGGATCTGAACACGAGGATCGCGCCAGAACACCCGCTACCAGCTCTGTCCAAGAAAAGTCCAAGTGTGAGGAGGAGGAGACTGAATTGTAGGGTTTGTTTTAGTTCTTTGTTAGGATTATAATAGTTACTGTGAACATCCTGCGTCTTCCATTCAGTAAATAATTGTACAGAATTTGAGAATGTTGTTTTCATTGTAGTTTAGTGTTTATAGGTAGCGGCAGCCAAGCTGCTGGTAGTGGAAGAAAGTACTGAAAACAGCTTAATTTAGGCATTTTTCTACTCGGCTTTTTAATCAAACCACTTAAGTGTAAACAACAAAACTAGACTCATTCAAAGCCAAAATACATTATTTTTTAATATATCCAATTATTTTATGTAAGAAATTTTTCAGATTTTTTAAATATATTATTTTAAGTAGCACCCGAAACGAGCCGCGCGAATGCAGCGTCGTCATTTTTTTGGCTTACTCGGTTTCACTTTGCGACCGTCACTCGGAAAATTCTCTCGTTGTTTATCAGTTTATAGTCCCCTCTCTTCCCGTAAGGATTTTCAGAGAGGAGACTGGTGTATCTCATCGCGATAGAAAAGAGTGAAAGAATGGTCTAAAAATAGCTTGAAAATGAACTAAAGCTACTGTTATTTTCGTAGGAGTCCTTTTTTTCCCTATTTTTTAAGTGTTATTTTAGCGTGGAAAGCGTTAAAAAGTATGTCATCTTTCGGAGCTTCTACTGAGAAAACGATAATACAAAACCTAATGATGTCTATATGGTCCTGAAACCTCGGAATTTAAGGAATAAAATGGTGTATGAAACTACGCAGTACAACAAATACAGTGGGAGCCCCATCCAATCAAAGTTGAATACCGATCACGTGGTCGCTTGCATTTTTCAACATGGAACCAACTGGGTCAAAGTGTGAAACAAGCTCCAGGATTTTTTCAATATGCCAGCTCTCAAAGCAAGAAATCGGTAAGTTTACACATTTTTATCATACTGTAACATCTCTTGTTTAATTCTATATATGCTTTATTTTATTATTATTGTTTGCTTTAACAATATTTTTCGATTTCTTCAACAATAACCGATCGGATGCAAACCGACAACTTAGCGCCATTCCAGCATGTCTAACTTTGAGAGCTTCGTAATTTTGTATGTGAACTATTTTTACATGTCCACTTGAAATTATCATTGACAACATATTTATTCATGTTTTTCTAAAGTTTATAGACATTACATGATAAATTATTTAAATTATAACCCGCTGAAGTGAAGAAATATCAAACCGGAAGTGGCAAAAAAAATTAGCAGACGAACTTTTAGGTTTCGTTTTCAAGACTCTTTCACTAACATAGGCCTAAAATTAAAGGCCCTAGTCGATGTTGCTCTCGATAAAACACAAGATAATTTTGTTGCTGTCATATTAAAAATGCTTAAGTTTAATTTACAAGATAAGGCGAAATATAGCATATGCTTAGCTTTTTTTATTAGGTCTTATTTTACAAGTTTCTTCCTTCAATCTTGTCTTCATTAAAAAAAAAAGGCCTAGCCTATATATCTAGATCTATACTTTTTTTCCTATTTTTAAAAAATGTGTTTATTGAGTGAATTTATTATGCGTTGTTTTCATATATATCATATCTGGCTTGTGTTAACCTAATGTGCCTGAATAGGAATAATGTTAAAGCAGGTATAAATTAACAAAATGATGAAAAATAATTATATCCCTCCCCCCCCCACCCCTTTAAAAAAATCAACCAGTTCTATATTCACTTTGCATATCTCATAGGGTTTAGATAATATAAACATTCATTAATATTACAAGAGCACAAAACAGTAAATAAAATAAACATTCTACTACTTGTACTAGTATTTTTCTGTGTGTAGCCTACTTCAAAGCTGGCTTTTTCTTATGCATATGCCTTTACCTGAATTATTGCTGAAATTCATTGAAATTCTTTTCCCCAATATTTCATATTCCATTAATTATTTACTTACTAAAGGGTTTAAGTACTTTGATACAGACAATATGCTTCATTGTTTCAGATGGCTATCAACGAATGAAGGCCGCCCTTCAGCAGCGCAGCAAAGGAAGGCCTCTTCTTTTGGAGCACAGACTACTGACGCATGGACTGCTCTTGCAGATCAGTAGTTTAAGAAGAGAAAGTGAAAAGACATGGGAGGAGATGGAATTGTTTTCATTTATTGTTGAAAATGTGAACCTTTCAGCACAGTTCCAGGACAAAAGAATGTTGAACAGTTGATGGACACTGTTTCTTGAATTTTGAGTGAGTGCGTGGGCGTGTGTGTGTGTTTTAATCTCCGTTTTCCCAAAATATTTTATTTTTAGGATTGGAAATATTTTATTTTTAGCCTTCTCTGCAAATAAGCATTTTAAACAATGTTCAAGGAATTTATTTAATTTTATATTTTGTTTTTCAATGAAAAGATTTTTGACAAAACTTGAATTGCGTCACCCTTTACTTAGCTGCTTCTTATGCTTGACTTCAGCTAAAGAAATTTTTTATATATATATATATATAATTTATTCATACCTGATTTATGTTGCTTATTAAATTTTTTATAAAATATTTTCCTCACAAAAAGTCTGAAAATTTTGAATAAATATTGATAACCTTCGTAACATACCATTACAATCTATTATGGTACTATAAATATCTTGCATGTTAATAATTTTTAATGGCATGGACTAAACATTGTTTTAATACCATGAACTTCATTGTGTTATGTTTGTATATTTATTACAAAGATATGTACAAAGTTGCAAGTGATTTTTCATATCGAAAAAAGTTATTTCCATAATTCGCAATTTCTTTCTTAGTTTCCCTTTGTAAAATGCATTTTATGCCAAGTTTGAGAGTTTCTAACTTATTTAATTTGCAAGCTAATGTCCTAAAAAAAATTGAGCTTGTTCTATGTCATATAGATAACTAGCTAAACAAGTTTGGATTGAATAGTTTGTAAAGTTTTTAAAATGTGGCACCACGAAAATGGACGTTCGTGCACTTTTTTGCGTTAAAAAAAGCATTTTTTGTCAACTTTGAGCAATTCTATTTTTTAAGTCTTGCTAAATATTGAGGTAAAATTAATTGTACAGTTACTGTTGGTATAATATTTCAATAAAAACAAGAAATAACCATTATCTTCACTTTACATTTTGATATTTGTGCTTTTAAAGTTGACGATTTATTTCTTTTTACACACTGACGCTATTTTTTCCAACTTTGAACGTGAATATTTTTTTAACCAATAAAGATATCATAAAAATTCTTTTTGTGTTGTTCTTGTATTTGTTTAAATTTTATAATGCAATAAGTAAGATGAGCATCACTTAAAATTCAAATTTTGGCTGCCACTACTAATTAAAATTGTCACAAATTGTGATATTATATCGCTCTCATATTTTCCAGATATACATTTCAATATTTTGTTTTGGCAATGCATTCATCTACTTTGCTGAAATGGTAAGGTTTTGTTTGAAAGTTGTTTAGCTAATCCAATGTTAAGACTAATCAATTTCCCATTTATTAAATAAAAAATAAAAAAAGACACACACGCTGGTTTCCTGGTTTGGAACAGAACTAACTGGTTTCTTTTTCGGGTTGCTCTGCAAATGGAGGAAGAAGACGGCCAGTGAAAAACTTGAACTTGTATTTTCTCCTGTTGGCAAAATATGCATAGGTCACATGTACTTAGCTCTTTCGCTCTTGTTTGATGTTATTTTCAGTGAAGGTGAGGCTTTCACTTTCACAAATGTTATTTCATATATTTTGTTTAATGTAAATATACGTTTTGTTTTTGTTTTTTTGTGTGTGGCGCCTTGAAAAGCTGGAGGATGCTGGACACAACTCTACACTCACAAGCACCGCATGGAGATCTCGCTCACAGAGTTCATTGAACGTTTTAGTCATATAGAGGGTGGAGACACTTTGGATGAAGTCGCTGGTGAGTTTTTAAGATTTTTTAAAAATAATTGGTATTATTAAATTTGAATGTGTTTCAAACTTTTGTTGATAGGCTGGGGGCACTGCTATAGTATTACACTCTGAGGTCTTTCAATATTCCAGTAACCTAATATATTTGATCTGAAACTGGGTGTTATTAAGTGATTGTATTGTATTTTTAATTTTGTTTGTTTTTCTTCTTGCAGTGATATTTTATTCAGTACAAGTGTTGGTTTGCCGTTTCTGTTATGGATGCACCTTTACTCTGTTCTGTGTTTTTAAACTTCACCCATTCCTTTTTATTTTGGTTGTATTACTAAAAGTGGGTTGGTTTGTTTGCTTTTGAATTCTTGTTAACTAACATTTTGCACTATGTTGTAAATGTTTAAAGTATGTGTATGTAGAAAAGAATCTCTCTCTCTCTCTCTCTCTCTCTCTCTCTCTCTCTCTCTCTCTCTCTCTCTCTCTCTCTCTCTCTCTCTCTCTCTCTCTCTCTCTCTCTCTCTCTCTCTCTCTCTCTCTCTCTCTCTCTCTCTCTCTCTCTCTAAACTGGCTTGACACTGAGCGAAGCCATCAGCGTGGCTAAGGACAGAGAAAGATGGGGTACGCTGGTTAACGATCATCTGTGGTGCCCCAATGACCTTCGAGTTATGGAATAGGGTAGGATAGGCTATCACAGCAGAAAGGAAGAATCATATTGCAGGGTTAATGATTAATTATAATTATGTTAGTAATAGTGGTAATATGGATCTGCAAATTTATGAGATGTACTATTATTTTTTTTTGGGGGGGGGGGTTAGAAGTTTATATTTTTGGCTGGCATGCGTGCAACATATGTATGTATTCATCTCAATTCCCACCCACCCTGCCCCCCTTCTCCACACCAGCTCACATCCTATGTCAGCAGCACTTTTCAGTGCCTATGCGTTTCACATGCTGCGGGCTATTTATAGCTTGCCTGCATCTGGTCCTGATTTGGCTCGGAAGAGTCCGCTGGACCTAAAGCAATAACCTTGTATTGTATTGTATTGCTTGCCTGCATCCTTCCTTCCAGTGAAAGGAAGCATCATCGGCTTAGCTATTTATAGCTAGCCTGGCTGACCTAACCTCAAAATCTGAAAAGCTTTGGTTGAGCAGCTGTGGCCCCCCTCCCCTCCCCTCCCTTCCCCCCTCTTCCTCTTCGCCACGAAAAGAAAAGGTAAATATTTATTTTGGTTACTTTTAACTCTACATGTGTTAATATGTCTTAACTCGATACAAGTTTGGTTTTGACCTTTACATTAATGTAGCTGTTAATGTTGGCAGTCCAGGACGGATTCCTGCAATGGACTATCAGGGACCAAGTTCAGCTTCTATGACTTGAGCAGAGGGAGTCGAGATCCAGATCAAGGCCAGTGCCAAGTGAGTTTGTTCCTTTGGTGTAAGGTACAATTTTTATAGCCACACTTTACACATGTTTATTTTCCTTGTTTTGCTAGATGTTTTGCTAGATGTTTTGTCATCCAGGATGGTGCTCAGTGGTTGGCTATCCCATGATGTGCCTTATAGCTTGTTTTCATTGGAAGCTAGGTCCCTGCAGGTTCAAACACTTTTTTGGTCCCAAAGGTTCAACAACCTAGGTTTGGGATCTGAAAACCTCGAAGAAAAAGAAGTGTTTGAACCTCCAGGAAGCTTTGGCAAACCTTCAGGAACCTTCCAATGAAGATGGACCACAAGGCAGCAAGTGGATGGCTGGAGTTAGCTCCTGTCATGGCCAGCGCCTTGAGCAGACCTGCAGCTGGAAAAGCGTTGTGTGAGAACATGAAATAAGAGGTCATTGTTTTAACTCTTAGCGTCCTATAGCGCGGTAATGCGCGCCTCGCCCATAATCCTGAAGCGCGGTAAACCGCGCCTCGTTAGTGCACCTTTTAGTCAGTAAATCACAGGAAATAGGAACTCTCCTGTGCGTGAGAGAAGGTTTAGTCAACTTCCGGAAAGGTTCCCGTGTGTTTTCCGCTATCGTTTTCGCAAGTTTGACGTGGTTTTGTGAACTTTTTTAACGATTTTGTTTGAGGTTTGAGTTTGCGAAATTTTCGGCCATGATGGCAGGGGATAGCTCCGACAATAACAGTGAGTTTTGTAACCTTATTGATGAGCTTATTGCTGAAAGAGCACAAGGACTTGGTGTAGACAACCAGAGTGAGTTTTCTTGTCTGTGTTGACTGACTGTGCACACATTCACATGCAATCCACACTGTCTTGTTGTTGTTTTATTAACATAGTCCATAAAATACCTGTAATTATGAATTAATTACAAGATTCCAACAGGTAAAAATAGTACTAAAGTCAAAATGGTTCTTTGGGTACATAGAATAACCATTTTGTAAACATATCCTAAAATATGAAGTTAATGTGACAATAAATAAATTTTTTGCAATTTTTTCAAATTCATAACCCAATTTATTGCAATAAACTTGAAATCCTTACAGGATATAGGCGCAAATGTACAGAAAACCTTATAGGACGCTAAGAGTTAATAGGCAAAAATGCTCAGGACAGTGGGATGAATGTTGTTCTCCATCTCACTCAAGTGACAAAATGAACTATTATCCCTGTATTTGTTCACTACAGGTATTACAAGTGGGAAGAAGAGTACTGACACATGAAGGAGAAGCTATGGAGGGGAGACCTGTTGGGAGTGAGAGGAAAACCAGGCAAGACCAAGTAGGGGGAGCTCAGCATTGTACTGTCCGACCTTGCCATTCTCTCCCCTTGTTTGCATCAGCTGCCACACTTGTACTATGGCCAAGGTCAAGTACACAAGATGATGATGTTGATTTATCAATTACCTCAGTCGTTTCTTCCACACCTTGGGAGATTTGGAGGCGAGTAGTTTTACGTATTGTGCAGGAAATTCACTTAGCACTATGCAAGCCTATTTCATTGTCATTCTTGGTGTAGTAGTTAATTCATGGCGTAGTAGTAATCTCCCCTATGCATGCAGCAAACCATGATATTGGTTTTGTCGTTAGCTGGGCTGTGAACAAAATAAAATGAAAATTGATGTATGTTCTGCAGAAAACTCGCTTCTGACAGAGGTATCTGGACCTGATATTCAACAACGATGTTGGGCAAATCTTCATCACAAGTTCCAAAATGATCAATTACCTCCGTCATTTTTTCGGCACCTTGGGATTTTTGGAGGAGAGACCTGGTGGGAGTGAGAGGAAAACCAGGCAAGACCAAGTAGGGGGAGCTCTGCATTGTACCGTCTGAACTTGCCATTCTCTCCCCTTGTTTGCATCAGCTGCCACATTTGTACTATGGCCAAGGTCAAGTACACCAGATGATGTTGATTTATTAATTACCTCAGGCGTTTCTTCTACACCTTGGGAGATTTAGAGGCGAGTATTTTTTCGCAGTTTCTCCACAGTAAAAATACCATTGTTTTATTGGAAGAATTTTATTGTATTTATAAATTGTATTTATTTTTTTTTAGTAAAAACTAGGTTTTATTGTGAAGGCAGCTTGTGGTGTAAGTAATATAATTTTTCAATGCAATATCATTTTTAATTATGGTATGGTATGAATGTTTTAGCATTAAGAAAACATTGTACTTATAAGTAATCCTTTACTACTTTTTTAAAGTTACATCTCATAACCGACTGGGTTTTCAACTGTTTTGTGACTTTGTCTTTCATGTTGCCTTTTTAGTAGTTTTCTGTTCATTTTCAGGGGATCAAACTGCAGCAAGATATATAGCAATACTGAATAGTGTGTGTACATAGTAGTCTGCAAAATATAGGACATTGCTTTCATCATATCCTCAAGTGTACACGTATTGGAGAAAAATGTAGTTGTCTCCTTTTGCCAAAATAAAAAAACATCTTGTCATTGGCAACATAAAATCAAATCATTACTTCTCTTTTTTTAAAATTAAATTTATGTAATGATAAAAATTATTTTCCCTTCAGATAGATTGTCTTTACAGTACATGGTGTAAAGTTTGTGTGTTGGTGAAGTTTATTATGGAGTGATTGTGGCTTGTAGGTGGAGACGCCGATGATGAACATGATACCTGGTGATACTCTTTATCACACTTCACAAAAACCTCGACATGGATCTGTACATGAGGATCGCGCCAGAACACCCGCTGCCAGCTCTGTCCAAGTGTGAGCTAGCGGAGGAGACTATTCAGTATTGATCCTAATGTAGGGTTTGTTTTAGCCTGCTTTTTGTTATGATCATAATAGTTGTAACGTGTATACATCCTGCATCTTCCATTCAGTAATTAATTGTACAGAATTTGAGAATGTTGTTTTGCATTGTAGTTTAGTGTTTAAAATTGTCACAAATTGTGGTATTATTTCGCTCCTATATTTTCCAGATATACATTTCAATATCTGTTTTTGGCATTGCATTCATCTGCTTTGTGAAACGGTGAGGTTTTGTTTGAAAGTTGTTTTGCTAATCCAATGTTAAAGCTAATTCATTTCCTATTTTAAAAAAAAAAAAAGACTATCACACTGGTTTCCTGGTTTGGAACAGAGCTAACTGGTTTCTTTTTTGGGTTGCTCTGCAAATGGAAGAAGAAGACAGAAGGTAAAAAACTTGATCTTGTATTTAGACCTGTACAGGTTTGTTTGCAAAGTATGCATACGTCACATGTACTAAGGTCTTACTGCTTTTGTTTGATAATATTTTCAGTGAAGGTAATGCTTTCACTTTCACAAAAGTTTTTTCATATATTTCATATATTTTAAAAAATGTAATGTAATATATTTATTTTTATTTTTATTTTTTTGTGTGGAAATATGTGAAGATGAGTGTGGCACCTAGAAAAGATCAAGGAGTTTGGATAGAACCACCACTACACCCACAAGTACTATGCGGAGATCTCGCTCACAGAGTTCATTGAAGGTTTCAGTCATGTAGAGGATGGAGACATTTTGGATGAAGTCAGTCGCTGGTGAGTTTAGATCTTTTCTTTTTTTTTTAAATTGGTATTATTAAATTTGAATGTGTTTCAAACATTTTTTAATAAGCTGAGATACTGTAATAGTTTTATGATCTCAGGTCTGTCAGTGATCCAATAATCTGATGTCTTTGATCTCAAACTGGGTGTAATGAAGTGATACATGTATTATTCATTTTGTTTGTTTTTCTTCTTGCAGTGATATTTTCTTCACTACAAGTGTTGTTTGCCATTTTTTTCCATGAATGCACCTTTACTCTGTTCTGTGTTCTTCAAATTTCACCCATTCCTTAAAATTTTGGTTGTATTACTAAAAGTATGTTGGTTTGTTTGCTTTTGAATTCTTATTAACTAACTTTTTGCACTGTGTTGTAAATGTTTAAAGTATGTGTATGGAGAAAAGACTCTCTCTCTGTAATTATGTTAGTAACAGTGGTAATAGGGATCTTCAGTTTTATGAGAGATGTACTATTATATTTTTTAGAGGGGGTGTGGGGGTTTATATCTTTGACCCCCATACGTGCAACATGTGTACGTATTCCCCACCACCTCCCCCCCCACCTCCCCCCCCCCAAAAAAAATAAAATAAAATAAAACAGGTAAATATTTACTTTTAATTCTATATGTGTTCTGTCTTTAGAAAAGTATCTTCTTAGTCTTTTCTTCTTCGTTTCCTTCTTCTTTATTCTTCTTCTTCCTCTGCTGCTGCTGCTGCTTCCTCTTCTTCCTTCTCTCTTCTTTATTCTTCTTCGTCTGCTGCTCTCTTTTGCTGCTGCTGCTGCTTCCTCTTCTTCTTTATTCTTCTTCGTCTGCTGCTCTCTTTTGCTGCTGCTGCTGCTGCTGCTTCCTCTTCTTCCTTCTCTCTTCTTTATTCTTCTTCGTCTGCTGCTCTCTTTTGCTGCTGCTGCTGCTTCCTCTTCTTCTTTATTCTTCTTCATCTGCTGCTCTCTTTTGCTGCTGCTGCTGCTTCCTCTTCTTCTTTATTCTTCTTCATCTGCTGCTCTTTTGCTGCTGCTGCTGCTTCCTCTTCTTCTTTATTCTTCTTCGTCTGCTGCTCTCTTTTGCTGCTGCTGCTGCTGCTGCTTCCTCTTCTTCTTTATTCTTCTTCATCTGCTGCTCTCTTTTGCTGCTGCTGCTGCTTCCTCTTCTTCCTTCTCTCTTCTTTATTCTTCTTCGTCTGCTGCTCTCTTTTGCTGCTGCTGCTGCTTCCTCTTCTTCTTTATTCTTCTTCGTCTGCTGCTCTTTTGCTGCTGCTGCTGCTTCCTCTTCTTCCTTCTCTCTTCTTTATTCTTCTTCGTCTGCTGCTTCCTCTTCTGCTGCTGCTTCCTCTTCTGCTTCTCTACTCTTTATTCTTCTTCATCTGCTGCTCTTATGTTTCTTCACCTCGTTTCTTCTTCTTCTATCTTCTTTTTCCTTCTCGAGTAATTATACAAATTATTTTCCATTCAGTCAGATTGTCTTTACGGTACATTGTCTAAAGTGTATGTGTGTTATTGAAGTTTATTATGGAGTGATTGTGGCGTGTAGGTTAAGATGCCGATGATGAACATGATACCTGGTGATGCTACAGCCAAACTCTTCATCACGCGTCACAACCATCTCAACATGGATATGTACATGAGGATCGCACCAGAGCGCCCATTGCAATCTCTGTCCAAAGAAAGTCTGTGAGGAGGAAGAGACTATAGATTCTAATGTAGGGTTTGTTTTAGCTTCTTTATCATGATGATAAATAGTATACCTCTTGCATCTTCCATTCAGTAAACCATTGGAAAGAATGTTGTGTTTTTCATTGTAGTTAAGTGTTTGAAATTGTCACAAATTGTAATATAATATCTCTCCTGTATTTTGGTCATATACATTTAAATACCTTGTTTTGGCAATGCATTCACTGGCAGTGCTGAAACAGTGAGGTTTTGTTTGAAAGTTGTTTTGTTAATCCAATGTTACGATTAATAAATTTCCTAGTTGTTAAAAAAAAGACTAACACATTGGTATTTTGGTTTGGAACAGAACTAAATGGTTTCCTGTTCAGGTTGTTCTGAAAATGGAGGAAGAACACAAGCAAGCGAAAAACTTGAAGTATTTTTTCCTCTACAAAAATAAGCATGTACTAAGATATAACTGCTATGTAGCTGGATTTTATTTTAAGTAAAGTAGATGCTTTTGCTTTCTCAAAGGTTCTTTCATATATATTTTTTAAATGTTAACCCTTTGAACCCTGGATGCCTCACCAATTCTGAGCCCCAGCCCCTGGGCTCCCCGGAGAAAAATGGCATTTTTAGCATGCTTTTAGTAAAACAACGAAAACATAACCAAAGTGTTAGACAACCCAAAGTACTTCAAATGTCATCTCTTCATCTTCATTATCATCCCACAATTGATCGATTACTTCCTGAGTTGTGTACAGTCGCTTAGCGACGCTTCCTTAATTTGTAGACCTTCGTTTCATGACGCAAAATTGAGAAAAAAACGTCACAAAAACACGCACTGTGCTGCACTAGAGCGCTGACATTTTGCTTTACCTTATTCCCAATAACCCTCAATAACCCTATTCCAAACAGCAAGTACTAGAAAGAACAGTAAGCTGTGTACGGACCGCAAGATTAACGGTAAGGTTACGAGACCGATTTATCGGTCTTTCGGGGCACAGCTGTTTAAGGGCTAGACCGATATATCGGTCTTTCGGGTTCAAGAGGTTAATGTATTTAATGATGATCTAATATAAACCGTCTATGAGCACAATTTGTTGTGTGAGTTTGTGATGACCATGCTATGTGTTTTTGCAGGTCCAGAACTATACCTGGGTTGACAGAGGTTTTGAGTGCTTTGCGATGAAGAAGAATATCTGCAACGCCTACACTGAAGTGAGCCATCCCATTATACAGAGGGAACGCTTGTTATAGCAAGCTAAGGTTTGTTTGAAGTTGACTTGAGGTTATGAGTTAACATTGAAAGTGCCAGTAGGAAATCTCTGTAAAAGATAGAACGATGAGGATTATCTGCTGCTGTTGGAATAGTGATAAGTTTGATGTAGATGATTCTGTACCCTTTTTGTCTTTGGGGTGTCAAAAGATCTATTCATACGTCACATTCCAATAAATGAAAAACAAAATGTAGTTCATATTTGGACTCCAATGCATGCAGAAAGTTCTGGTTTTTGCAAATCTGTGCAAGATGAGTCCTAAATAGTCCAAAACATTATATATCTTTTATTTGTCTGGCCATCCGCCTGTGCAAACTTGCAAGTGGATTAATTTATCCGAATTTATTTCATCTATGACGACCGCATTTGGAAGGATGATGTAAAACCATGAGATCATGAAAATTATTAGAGATTAACTTCACCTCAAGGTCACAGAGTCAACAAATGTTATTCAAAAAATGACAATGAAATGAAAATGAAAAATATACCATGGAAACTTGGTGAAAATTTCTCCAAGGTCAAAGTCATTAGAGCTGTCCAAATTTGATTCATATGGGTACTTTTGAAGTGACCTTGACCCTAAATAGTGAGAACTGAATAAACCCAAACTTTTTGTATGTAGAGGTTATATATTGAGTTCTTTTTTGGTTGTTGTATCAATTTTTATTCATCAGATTAACATAAGTTGTACTGATACTGGCCCCTACGACCTCCGAGTTACGGGACAGGATAGGATAGGATAGGATAGGATAGGTACTGATATATTGAGTTCTTAAATATTTGATGATGTTGCATTGATCTTGAATGTTTTAGGCCTTACAAAATTTTAAAATATTGTAACCGTACAGTGGATTGGTTCTATATTTAACCCCAAGTATGCATTGTTGTATTTATCATGCATGAGCATCAGAGGTCATTTGAAGATCCAGGTCATTGAAAGTTCAAGGCCATCCCAAGGTCACTGTTTTGTGTGTGTGCATAATACAACTTTTGCTGTAGTTCAGTCGATCGTACATTAGTGTCCAGAGGTCAAGGTCACACACCATCTCACTTCCTATTTGAGCAGCTTTTTTCAGTGCCTCCGCGTTTCGCTTGCTGCGGGTTATTTATAGCTTGCCTGCACCCCCGTTCCAATGAAAGGAAGCATCGGCGAAGCTATTTATAGCTAGCCTGGCTGACCTAACCTCAAAATCTGAAAAGCTTTGGTTGAGCTGCTGTAGTCAAGGTTATTTCAAGATCAAAGTCATTTTACTTTGCATTTTAAGGTCACATACTTTTTCATTTAAGTTTTTTTGAGGCACTCATTTTCATGTTGAATTTTGCATACTTGTTCCATAAGGATCATTTGAGTCGTATTGGCTTTGCTATTCTAGGTTGTACATGTTTGTAGCAGATAAACACCCAAAATCTCTTTTCAGTTCTCAATTAAGATCAAATTCAAAGGCAAAGGGTGTTACCCCAGAAAAGCTTCAAACAGATTTGATGTGTAGAGAGCTTAATTGATAACTGATTGAACTTTTGGCAGAATTGTATGGAAGATCAAAGATCACCAGACAAAAGTAATTTGAAGTTTACAATTAATTATGGAGAAATAATATGCTACAATGCAGCACATCATTATTACCTCAAAGGAGAAATTTATAGAGACTTAGATCACATCATTATAACATGTTGAAAAAGGTATCAAAATTCATTATTTCTATTTGTATCACAACACACTCCACATCTCTATACAAAAATCAGAAGTTCTTTTCATCATCACATCAACAGTCACCATATAAGATACACCATATAATAACTACAAGCTGGTAATATAACACTATAGGTGATTGGAGGTGTTCGGGCCATGTTTGTGGATGACAACTTCTGCACAGCGCTGGAGTACGGTCTGCCACCCAGAGGAGGTTTAGCCTGGGTACCCACAATCTCGCCATGTTCCTCAAAGACAACAGCAACATCAAGGTGGGTGTTACGTTTGTTGTATATCCAGATGTCTGGAAATTCTTTGAAATAGTCTGGAATTAGAACGAGGAAAATGTCGCTCTGTTTATTAATCAGTCAATTGGTCCGTTGGAAGCATATTTCAAGAACCACTGAGCAGATTTTGGAACATTACTTAGGTAAGTGGCGAGGCTCCGGTGCCTTCACATTTGCTTTTTTATTGAAAAGGTCAAGGTTTGTGTGGTCCTATTCTATCCTATCTTACCCGTAACCACCACAGGTGATCGTTTAACCAGCGTACTCCATCTTTCTCTGTCCTCAGCAACCCTATATAATGCCTTCGGTCAGTGTCAAGCCAGTCCATTCTTGAATGTTGTCCTCCCACCTCTTTTTCTATCTCCCTCTTCCTCTGCCTCCTTGCACTGTGCCTTGGAAGATGGTCTTTGGAAGGGCTGATGCTCTGCAGACATGGCCATACCATGGGAGTTTCTGTTTCTTCACAACTGTGAGCATGTCATCGTGTTGTCCAATTGCTTACATGATGGTCTGTTGGACTTCGTCGTTGGTGATGTGCTGGGTATAGGAAATGTCCGGCACTCTTCTCCTCATCTCCATGCTTTGTATTCTTCATGGTAGGTCTGCTGTCATCTGTGTGGTCACATTGTTGCTAAACACGTTTCCTTAATATCTTGTAAAAGCTTAACCAATTTTGTTGATTTTGGGTAAAAAAGTATTTTAAATAATTCGGTGGCAGCCAGGTTGTTATTGAGTCCATCACTCCGAATTTCACTTTTTAAGTTTTTAAAGCTCAATTTTTGCATTGTTGACTCACATGCACAGGAATGTGAATCGGTAATGCAATGTGAGTCACCTCCCAAAAAAAGTTTTGAAAATCTGTGCAAAGTGAGTCCTAAATAGTCCAAAAATGAAATTTCAAATATATTGTTTGTCCTTCTGTCCCGCCGTCCGATGTCCATCTGTGCAAAACTTTAAATTGGCTACGTACTGGGAACCTATTTTATGTATCGCAGCCAAACTTGGTACGATTGTGTATATATTTTCTGGAGATCTTGAAAATGATCAATGAATGAATTACTTCATGTCAAGGTGTCATAAAATTCTTCTTCTTGCATGTTTATTCTATTATCTTTACTCTCAGAAGATTCCTACAAACTTGATATTAGTTTGTAAACAGTTTTTAATGTTCCAATTTCACGTATACACGCATTCATCAAAGGCCTTTCTTATACAATTACTCAAGTTGAGACAGGGAAATAAACTATCCACGATCCACGCAATCACAGACACTCTCGGATGCATACGAGAACAGCCTTCTGTTCTCCAAACAGTCTTTATATAGGCGAGTCTCATCACCAAAATATTAATGAACTAGAAAATATAGTACCCATGCAAAGTGAATACACACTTCCTTTTTGTTTTCTCTGATTTGTGCATATCTGTGCAAGAGAGTCCTAAATAGTCCAAAAATGATATTTACAAAATATATGTCCGTCCGTCCATTCTTCCGTCCGTTACCTATAAGTGCAAGCAAAGCTCAGACCCTATTTTTAAACTGGTTATATATGGTGCATATCCATGAGACCTCATAATTGATAATTGAATGAACTTCATGTCAAGGTCAAGGTCACAGGGTCAACAAATGCTATTAACATTGAATTTATGATTCTTTGGTGCATGCTAGATATTAATGAGACACATACATTGTGCAAAAGTGGTCGGGCTTTCTCCAAGGTCAAAGTCACAGTCACTGGAGCTGTCCAAAGTCGGTTTGTATAGGTACTTTGAAGTGGCCTTGACCTTCAACTATGAGAGATATAAAGTCCAAACTTGTAATTAGAGATGCTAGATCTTTCATTTATGTTTTTGCGTTGATCTTGAAAGCCAAGGTCATTTTAGGCCTTTAAAAAATGTTTACAATTGGGTCATTGTCAGTGGGTTTTTTGATCATACATGAGCATCAGAGGTCAAGGTCACTGAAGTTTATTTGATTGCGCATGAGTGCACCTGAGTGTATTTGGAGCCGGAGGTCAAGGTCATCTCTAGGTCAAGAATATCGAAAGATCAAAGTCGGTATTTGCATTTGAATGCCGCTGGTGTTTTTTTTTTCTTTCTGAACACTCATTTTCATGTTGAAATATTGCACGTTCCATAAAGAGCATTTGGCTGTCATATGGGCTTTGCCCATCTAGGTTGTTTTTTTGCAGATAGTTCAGATCCAGATCCTATCCTATCCCGTCACTCGAAAGTCGTTGGGGCACCACAGATGATTGTTTAACCAGCGTACTCCATCTTTCTCTGTCCTCGGCAACCCTAAAGCCGTGTCAAGCCATTCTCGAATGTTGTCCTCCCAGCTCTTTTTTGATCTCCCTCTTGTTGTGCCTCCTTGCACCATTCCTAGTTCTGACAGTACCCCCGTTGGGGTGCCAGGGGTTTCAGTATAAATAGTATCCCCACTTTCTGGAAATTTAGTGCTTTAAATTCCCACTGTCGCTGTCTTTCTCATTTGCTCTTTCTCATTCCTGCTCTGTTCTATCAATCTGCTATACTATCTTCTTCTTTGCTAGACCAGTTACCTACCTTTTTTCTTGAAAACTCTTCCGGGGCCAGACTCCTTATTTGTGTATGAGGTCTATTGGATCAGCTTGGGAATATTGGACGCTTTCTGCCAGGTGGTCACTAGGGCTTCCTATGATGTTATTATTTAGCAATGTAGGCATTTTATATGTATGTGTTTTGTTGATAATTTATAATGATGTTTGTATTCTATTTTGTTTTTGTAAACGGGGGGTTCGATAAATTAGAGTACAGCCTCAGCGTCCCCTGCGTGGGATGTCTTTATTGTAAAGTGACTGGCTGGTGGAGAGCTTTCAATTTTACCACTAGGGACGTAGGGTTGTTTCAGCAGATCTTTTATGAGGATCAGGGGTTGTCCGGTCCTGATTTGGCTCGGAAGAGTCCGCTGGACCTAAAGCAATAATCATGTAATGTAATGTAATGTGGTTCAGACAGTGGCCTATAATTGTGTTTTGCTTGTGCTTTATCATGGTAAAGCCATGTCATAACCCCGCTAAGAAAATGAACACTTTAGCTCAGTGTCTTGTTTTAGCTATGGGTGTGTTTGGAAATACATTTGAATCTTGTTGTATTTGGTTATGGTAAAAGTCTTCAGGTGTAGACCTACATGGGTAGAAAGTTCTACTCCTTTCTCGCCCTTTCTTATAGAGGGAGTAGGGCAGGTTGGAATTGCAGGTGGAGGAAGGGGGGGGGGAGTGGGGTAAATGTTAGAAACATCACCCTCCTACCACCACCCAGAAGGAGAGAAATGGGGTAGAACTTTCCTATCAGTGTGCCATCCCACCCACGCAGCCTCCCCCTATCTGTACCCTCAATTACCCCCCACCCCACCCCCCAATCCATAATTTTTTCTAAAAGTTCCATTGGAGCTTAAATAAAAAAAAATTATGGATTGGGGTGGTAAGTGAGGGTACAGATAGAGGGAGGCTGCGTGGGTGGGATGGCACACTGATAGGAAAGTTCTATCCCATTTCTCTCCCTCTGGGTGGGATGTGGGGGGCAGGGGTGGAGAGAGTGTGCAAAGGAGGGGAGGGGTATGCAGAGGAAAGTACAAAACATTTGGAGTGAGGGGGAGAGGGGAAAGGGAGTAAAAAAAATTTTTTTTTCCCTTTCTCCCTCGCACGCACTTTTTCTCACTCTTTCTTTCTCTCTCTCTCTCTCTCTCCTTTTTCCCCCTCGCGCCCCCTCTTCATCCCCCTCGCGCCATCTCTCTCTCTCACTCTCTATCCCTCGTGTGCTCTCCCCCTCTCTCTCCCTCATGTAAACGGTGGTGTAGGCCAACAACGGCTAGTTTTGACTAAGGGGTATACTAATTGTAACTTCTATGGATCAAAATTTAGCAATGTTCAAAATTTACTTACAAAGCATAATTATTTCTCCCTTGCTGATGGTTGTCATGCTCAAATCTTCATTTTTTTTCCATCGGTGCAGCTGTTTACTATAATACTACTTTTCTCTCAAGCTTGCCACCCTTCAATTCAGAAATTATGCTCTAACTTCAAAAGTAACATAGCGTGATAAACTTTTTTGTGCATTTTATGTATTTTCAGGATGTTTGCTTTAAAATAAACCTCATTTTAGGAAATTCTATCCACTTTGATTTCAAAGTACCCAACTACCTTAAAACATTTCTCATCGCACAGTGGAATGGCTGTTTATTTAATCCCATCAAGTGCAACAACATTGGATTATTTGATCATACAGGAGCATCAGGGATCACACGAAGGTCAAGATCATCCAATGTCAAGGTCACTGAAGGTTCAGGTCATCCCATGGGCACTGTATTTTTGGCCACTTTTCGCTGTAGTTTATTTGATTGTAATGGAGTGTATTTGGAGCCAAAGTGTAATGAGGCAAAGATGAAGGCACAACGAATAAAGGTAAACCACAGACAAACTACATAAACATCGCAACACATATCACAAATGACAAAGGAATGGCACCCTTCTGATTTGCGCACAACCACCAGTTAATACCAAGTTCAGTCCAAAGTAACAATACAAATGTATTAATTTATCACTTCAGTCCCCGAGTTCATTAATGTCATTCATCCTCTTAAAATATTTCAAATAATACTATCCCTCCTGCAAAAACTACATAACTACGCATAAGAAAACAGGACAAAAAAGTGGGTCACTTGACACAAGTTATTTAGCTGTTAATCTCTCGTAGCTGTGTTATCTGTTACCACCTCCAGCTCCAACTCACTCGCTCTCCTCAGGTCAGGTCATCTTTTTCAATTCAAGCTCGCTCCGTCTATTTCTGAAGCTGCTTCTCTCGTCGTCTTCTGTCTCTCTTTTCTCTGACTACTACTTCTTCTCTCGTCATCTTCTGTCTCTTTTCTCTGACTTTTCTTCTTCTCTCGTCATCTTCTGTCTCTTTTCTCTGACTACTACTTCTCTTCCTTTCAGCGTCGCTACTCAGCATCAGCTCCTCCTTTCAACTGCACTTTTCTCAGTATAGCTCCTTCTCAGCTACTGCAACCTACAACTTCCTATTTAAGAGCTAGCATTGGTCTACCCGAGTTTATTAACAGTTTAAAATATTAGTTAGCCAAGTTTAAAAGGTCACGTGATGAAACATATCTATGTACACACAGGCACGCAAACATGATGAATACAAAACTCATTTTTTTCTTTGTAGATGTAAGATGTTTATAATTATGCGTGTGAACAAGTAATCCTACACATAATTAACCTTCCCCATCCAAGACATAAATACCCATCGATATAATAATTCCTTTTGTGAAACGGAGGTCAAGGTCATCTTAAAGTCAAGAGCATCAAAATCTCAAAGTCAGTTTTACTTTGCATTTTAATGCCACCATTTCATTTGGTATTTTCCGGGCACTATATTTAATGTTTCATTTTGACCAAAACTTCCTACGACAATGACCTAGGTCAGTGGCCAGCTTCCTGAGCCATCATATTTGCTCTACTGCAAAGGTCAAGGTTACTGGAGTCAAATTGTTGCTAAACTCCTTTTGCTGTATTTGAAAAATGGCTGAAAAAATCTTGGTAAATTTTGGTATATCGTGCAGTAACAATCTGGTTGTCTGTCATTCAGTGGGACTGAGGTCTGCATTTCTCTTTTTGTATTTCATTATTGTAGATGTCTTCAGGCCCAGATCCACAACTTTTGTTTCGTTGTATTTCAAGTAAATACTTTGAAATAGTCAGGAATCAGAACAAGCCAAATCTCTGTCGGTCAGTCCATTGGAAGCCATATCTTAAAAACCACTGAAAGGATTTTGACCAAACTTCATATAAACACCCCCAAAAAGTATTTTTTTGGTACATGGGGAAAAAAAATAGGGTCAGTTCAGCTTGTTTTAAAAAATTTTTTGTATACCCCTTCCACCTTGGGTGTTAATTTTTTGGGGGCTTTAAAAAAACAATTTTTTTCTCCAGACTGTCGGATAGCACAGTGGTTGGAGCACTCGCTAATGTGTCGCAAGTTAAGCACAGTCCAGTGCGGTTAGCACTTGGATGGATGACCGCAAAACGTGAAGCGACAAATAACTACGCCCCCAGTGGACTCAACTGTGACTGAGTACCTACTCTCTTAAGGGTGGGGAAGGTAAAGCAGCGAGGGAGAGAGATGGGCATCACCCTCATTACACTGGCCCAAGATAAGTGTGATCTCCAACATCACGCTCCCCTACAAGGCTATGGGTTTACCTTTACCTTTTTATCCCCACAAAAGTTTAGGGTTAGGCAAAACATTTGGGGTACGGTCTGGATACCATAAACTGACTTTTTTTTTTTGGCCTAACATGACCTAGGTTAGTGTCCTGCCTCCTCCTGGGCCATCATATTTGCTCTACTGCAAAGGTCAAGGTCACTGGAGTCATGTTGTTGCTAAACACGTCTTGCTCAATATCTATAAATCAACTGAAGCGATTTTGTGGAGCTTTGGTTTACTTTTAAATGGTGTGCCATCCTTTAGTATTGATGTTGTGGAAACGTCGGTCAGCCGTTGCTCCAAATTGAACTTTGTCCTTCACAACAATACTGAATACTTTATCTATTGCTAAGCAGGTTATTTCATTCATATTTATGCTTTTTCAAAGGTCAAGATCATTGATTTTTTTGCCACCAGCATAGTAGCTTGTGTCTATGTACTCACACACATACACACTTCCCTTTTTGTTTTTTCTGATTTGTGCAAATCTGTGCAAGATGAGTCCCTAAATAGTCCAAAAATGATATTTACAAAAAAATGTGTCCGTCCGTCCGTTGCCTATCGGTGCAAGCAAAGCTCAGACCCTATTTCCAAACTGGTTAGATATGGTGTATTTCCATGAGACCTCCTAAGTGATAATTGAATGAACTTCACATCAAGGTCAGGGTCAGGGTCAACAAATGCTATTGACATTGAATTTATGATTCTTTGGTGCATGCTAGATATTGAGACACATACATTGTACACAAAGTGGTCGGTCTTTCTCCAAGATCAAATTCACAGTCACTGGAGCTGTCCAAAGTCGGTTTGTATAGGTACTTTGAAGTGGCCTTGACCTTCAACTATGAGAGATATAAAGTCCAAACTTATAATTAGAGATGCTAGATCTTTCATATATGTTTTTGCGTTGATCTTGAAAGTCAAGGTCATTTTAGGCCTTTGAAAAAATGTTTAAAAATGGGTCATGGTATAGTGGAATGGCTCTGTATTAACCCAGCATCAGAGGTCAAGGTCACTGAAGGTCATCCCAAGGTCACTTTTTTTTTTTTTTTTTTTTTTTTGCATAATACAACTTTTGCTGTAAGTTTATTTGATTGCACATGAGTGCACCTGAGTGTATTTGGAGCTGGAGGTCAAGGTCATCGCTAGGTCAAGGTCATCGCTAGGTCAAGGTCATCGCTAGGTCAAGAATATTGAAAGATCAAAGTCTGTATTTTGCATTTGGCTGGTGCATTTAATTTTTTTTCTGAGCACTCGTTTTCAGGTTAAATATTCCATAAAGAGCATTTGGCTGTCATATGGGCTTTGCCCATCTAGGTTGTATTTTTGCAGATAGTTCAGATCCATATTCTATCCTAATCCTGTAACACAAAGGTCGTTGGGGTACCACAGATCATTTAACCAGTGTACGCCATCTTTCTCTGTTCTCAGCAACCCTCATTGCTTCGCTCAGTGTCAAGCCTGCCCATTCTGCAATGTTGTCCTATCTCTTTTTCTGTCTCCTTCTTCTGCCTCCTTGCACCATTCCTAGTTCAGACAGTGGCCTGTAATTGTGGTTTGCTTGTGCTTTATGATGGTAAAGCCACGTCATAATAGCTTGCCATCTTGTTGTATTTGGTTAGGGTAAAAGTCTTAAGGTCTAGACCTACACAGGTAGAAAGTTCTACTCCTTTCTCGCCCTTTCTTATGGAGGGAGTAGGGCGGGTTGGAATTGAAGGCAGAGGAAGTGTGTGTGGGGGGAGGGGGGATGTTAGAAACACCCCCTCACCACCATCACACCCAGAGGGAGAGAAATGGAGTAGAACTTTCCTACCATGCCATCCCACCCATGCAGCTTCTTCTGTACCCTTAATTCCTCCCCCTTCCCCCCATCCTTTTAAAAAAAAAAAGTTCCAACTTACCCCCCCCCCCCCAATCCATAATTTTAAAAAGCTCCACTGGAACTTTTTTTTTTTAAAAGGATGGGGGGGGGGAAGGGGGAGGAATTAAGGGTACAGATAGAGGGAGGCTGCTTGGGTGGGATGGCACACTGGTAGGAAAGTTCTACCCCATTTCTCTCCCTCTGGGTGTGATGGTGGTGAGGGGAGGAGGGGTGGGAGGGGAGGAGGGGTAGGGGTGGAGAGAGTGTGTGCAGAGGAAAGTACAAACATTAATTAGGAGGGGAAAAAAAAAATAAATATACCCCTTTCATCTATCTCCTGTGCTCTCCCCCTCTCTCTCTCTCTGCGCATATGATCCCACTCTCTCCCCACCGTTCTCTCTCTCTCTCTCTCTCCACCGCTCGCTCTCTCTCCACCGCTCTCTCTATCGCTCTCTCTCTCTCCACTGCGCTCTCTCTCTCTCTCTCTCTCTCTCTCTCTCTCTCTCTCTCTCTCTTTCTACCGCACTCTCTCTCTCCACCCCTCTCTCTCTCCACCCCTCTCTCTCTCTCCCCCTCCCTTTATTTTCCTATATTTCTTATTTTTTACCTCTAACCATTTTATTCCCCTACATTTTTTTTGGAAGTTTCTTGGGATTGAATCCTGCATTGTCTGAAACTGTGTTCACCATAGCTATGTGTGGCTCTCTACCAACTGAGCTATTGAGCCACACAGGAAAGTCAATGGTTTTTAGTCTACTTATGTCTAACCTTGCCCAGACACTGTTTCCACAGTCGGACTGTTTTTTTCTGTTTATTTTTTATTTGGTTTGTTTTGTTGTATTTTATTCACTTATATAATGGTTTATTTATGTAGGAGGTGCTGTTATATTTTTATTTATAACTTGTATTTATTATTATTTATATTTATTTTGTCTTTTACGTAGTTTTGTTTTTATTTGCAGGAGACGTTGCTTTTCCCAGCCATGAAGGCCGCCATCTAAAAGCCATTAGAGGAATATTTTGTGTCTCTAGAGATTGTTTTTCACAAGCTTTTTGTGTTCACAAATAAAAATCAAGACAAATAGTTTATTAGATTCAATTTATTTATACACTTTTCTCTCCATTTTTTTCTGGTAACTGGAACTGTCATAATCATACTTTAAAGACACAATGACTGGGTGTGGCTACTTCAGAATTTCAACGTCTCAATGGGTGCAGGCTGTGGTGACCGAGGGAGGGAGGATGATGTGGAAACGACCGCGTTCACTGCTGTGGTGCTGGCCGCCTTCATGCCGTCACCCCAAATACACTGCACCTGCACGACAGACGGGGTTTACAGCAATACTATTCCCATTTAACAGATACACAACATTTAAGCCATTCAAACAGTTGTCTCCATTATACCAGACACTTTTATTACGAACATAAACAACAGCAGCATCACACTGCACCTACACACCACAGAGGTTTACAACAATATTCATATTTCACAGATACGCAACGTGAAACAATACAAATGTCTCGGTCCTCTTCCGCCTGGTCATCATCATTGGCAAATAATCACAGTATGTCAGTTATTACAACTAAGACTACAACAAAACAACACCATGACTTGCTCACAATGGTGAAGAAACGGAAACTCCTTTTGGTATGGCCACTCATCAGAGAGGGAGGAAGAGATGTTGTTGCATCAATTTTTATTCATCAGATTAACATAAGTTGTACTGATATCAGAGGTGGGAAGAAAACATCCGAGAATTGACTGGATTGACACAGCGCAGCCATGAGGACAGAGAAAGATGGTGTTTGCTGTGTTAAATGATCATCTGATGTGTACTGACGACTTCCGAGTTGTGGGATAGGATAGGGATTACTACCACCCCCACAATGCATCCTACTGACACTTAAAGTTCCAGGTCTAGATCAAAACTACACAAAATGTAATTCATGCTAAGATGACTTTTTTGTTATACATTCATCCATTTTAGTGGGTGTAATATTTGCTAAATTGAAATCTAAACCTTCATCGTCTGCTATAGCAGAAACTGCTTATCTCCCTTAGAGTACAGATTCAGGCGAAACTACAAAGCAAAACCAGCAGAGCATGACCAAGAACCACAATGCGTTGCTGTAGATTACCCCGGGACTTCAATGACTTTGTGAGCTTGTTTTGGTCCAAGGTAATTTTTAAGCTGCTCACTGGAGAGCTGTCGGGTCAAAAACGAGGGATTAACAACTCTTCAATGATCATACTGTCTACTGTACAAATGAAAACAAAAACGCAGTTACTTAATTTTTTTTTTTAAATCAGTGACAGAAGGAGATGTGGGCTGATAGGTCTGTTAATGGAAAGAGAAAGACTGATGATAATGATGATGACGATAATGATGATGATGATAAACAACAAGAAAATGGGAAGGATAGCAAATCCCCTCCCTCCCCCCTCCACTTTACCTCATCTCATTTCTATATATATTGTGTGATTGATGAACTCTATTACAACACTTCAATTGCATTTTTGTGCACTGCCAAACATAACACTTTACGTTCTAGGAAAGAATTATCACTTAACATTCACTGGCGAAAACAACTTCTCTTAAAACAATGACACTAAAACAACTTCATGTTTAAGCCTTTTTTTTTTTTAAAATTTATTTTATTTTATTTTATTTATTTATTTATTTATTATTATTATTATTATTATTATTATATATTTTTTAATTTTCAAACAGTTGTCTCCCTTATCCCAGACACTTGTATCACGAACACAAACAGTGCAGCAATTGTCTCCCTTAGATCTTACATTCGGCACAAACAGAGAAACAAGCCCACCTCAATCTCAGTATCAGTGCCTGCTGAGATTAAAGGCTGAACCAAACATTGCCAGACTACAAACTTGAACATTCTTGTAAAGTATTTCAGTAACAAATGTTTGAATGTATAAAGAACAATCTAGAATACGGTTAGACCAATGCCAGTTGCAAATTATCCATGGTTTCAAAAAAAGCTCAGAACCTATTTGGCAGGAATGACCAATGTACGCTGAATAGACCAAGTGATTTATTTTGGTTATCATAGATGGCAGACAACAAATAGTGACTGCCACAATGTGGAGCCCAGCAACAATAACTTCTAATGAAATGTCTGTGCGTCACAGATCTCTGACACTTACTTTGAAACCCACTTATTCAGGACTACATGAAATTAGCCATCATAACTGCAAAATACAGTTTGAATTGCATAGAAAAGTCTGAGGTATACATCAAAAATCGTGATAAATAAAAGTATAATTTATGCCAAGAGTAAGAATCAGTTGGTGTTGATTCAATGCTCAATCCACTGACAAGGAAAAAGCACATTGAAAGTGTCACTGAACGTGTTAATGCTTTCCTTTACATATGGATTTTGAAAAGCACAGAAAGCAATTTTTAATACTGTTCGTGCTTATTTCCCTTAAACTTTAGAAATAATGCTGGCAACTTACTCCCCTTATAATATTTAACCAATTTCTTTTTCTTGATCTACTCCATACATCTTTCTAGATTATCCTGTCTATAGTTTATCCAAGTGGATGGAAGTCCTGTAAAATTTAAAAAAAAGAGAAAATTGCTATGCAACGACTATCGATGCTAATATTAAAGATGAGATGATTGTGGTGGACAGAATGATGATGATGATTATAATGATGATGATGATGATGATGGCAGCATCATCTATGAAACTGATAATGAAACTGCTTTACTCCATGCAAAACTGACCAATATAGCCACCAGTACAAGGCAGTTGTGGATGGTGATCAGAATCAGCGCTGGCTGTGGTGAGTGAGGGAGGATGCCGTGGAAAGGACAGCGTTCATTGTGAAAAGACCGCTGTGGTGTTGGCCTTCCTGCCGTCACCCAAAATACACTTCACCTGCACGACAGACAGAGGTTTACAGCAATACCATTCCCATTTCAGACACACAACATTAAACAATACAAATGGTCCACATCTTCATCATCATTTGCAAATAAACACAGTATGTCAGTTATTACAACTAATACTACAAGACGGCCATTCGAAAATCCTGAATTTTGTTTTTTAATTAAATTTTATTACTAAATAGTACAAATGGCCAGTAAACAGAAACAGCATCAACAACATCTATATCGATATCTCATGTATCAAAATTAGAAAAACAGGGTATTAATAAAAAGAAATACGGACAATGAAAGGAAGACATTTGATATTATCCAGACATTGTTACCACTGTTCATGTTATTTTAAAATCACCAGTTGGTAGATTGTTATCATTTAGGTTATTTTATTGCATTGTGTTTTTCATTTGTTGTCTAATATCACCTAAGAGTGAATAGACATCAAATTAAAAATCCTGAATTGAAAAAAGCACTATATGGTGATACTGTATTTACGTTACACATGTCTCACTGCATGGTGATACTGTATTTACGTTACACATGTCTCACTGCATGATGATACTGTATTTACGTTACACATGTCTCACTGCATGATGATACTGTATTTACGTTACACATGTCACTGCATGGTGATACTGTATTGACGTTACACATGTCACTGCATGGTGATACTGTATTTACGTTACACATGCCACTGCATGGTGATACTGTATTTACGTTACACATGTCTCACTGCATGATGATACTGTATTTACGTTACACATGTCACTGCATGGTGTACTGTATTTACGTTACACATGTCTCAGTCCTCTTCTCTACCTCCTCCACCTCATCATGGGCAAGTAATCCCAGTATAGCCGTTATTGAGCTAAACACTACTATTTGACCACAACCACAACAATGCATCCACTACCTCTCCTACTAACACTTCAACAAAAGACTGAGGTCTAGGTCAAAACTGAGAGAAACGAAAGTGCAACTCATGCCAATAGCAAGAGACGACTATTTGCTTTGCTGTGGATTACCCACTGGACCTTGCAATTTCTCTGTAAACTGTTCCGGTCCAACGTACTTTTAAGCTACTCACTGCAGAGCTGTCACGTCAATAAAGTGGATTAACATAACTGCTCAATGACCATACTGTACGAGTTTGCACACACAAAATAAAGTAATTCAGTAATAGAAGGATGGGTAGGTGAGTTGGCGAGTCAGTTGATAGAAAGAAAAAGATTGATGATGATGATGATGATGATGATGATGATGATGATGATGATGATGATGACGATGGACAGAAAAAGATTGATGATGATGATGATGATGGAAAGAAAAAGATTGATGATGATGATGATGATGATGACGATGGAAAGAAAAAGACTGATGATGATGATGATGATGATGGAAAGAAAAAGATGATGATGATGATGATGATGATGATGATGATGATGATGATGGAAAGAAAAAGATTGATGATGATGATGATGATGATGAAGATGATGATGATGACGACGATGACGATGGAAAGAAAAAGATTGATGATGATGATGATGATGATGATGATGATGATGATGATGATGATGATGATGATGGAATGAAAAAGATTGATGATGACAGTGATGAGTTGATGATAAAAAAGAAGAAGAAGAAAACAATGAGGAAATAATATGCTGTCCTCCCCATTCCTATATTATTGTGTGATTGATGATCTCTATCTGGTAACCAACCCACTACAACATTTCAAGGACATTTCTGTGCACTGCCAAACATAACCCTCTACTTTTTAAGAAAGAATTATCACTGAACATTCACTGGCCACAATGCTAAGTAAAAGCGAAAACAACCTCTCTTAAAACAATGTCACTTAAACAACGACTCCATTTTAAGCCTTTAACAATTGTCTCCCTTATCCCAGAAATTTTTATTACGAAAACAAACATCAGCGCAACAATTGTCTCCCTTAGATCTTACATTAGGCACAAACAGAGAAACAAGTCCGCCTCTATCTCGGTATCAGTGCCTGCTGAGATTAAAGGCTGAACCAAACATTGCCAGACTACAAACTTGAACATTCTTGTAAAGTATTTCAGTTACAAACGTTTGAACAAAAGTACAATCTAGAATAGAGTTAGACCAATGCCTGAGAACAGTTGCAAATTATCCATGGTTTCAAAAAGGCTCAGAACCTATTTGGCAGGAATGACCATTGTACGCTGAATAGGCCAAGTGATGCATTTTGTTTATGGCATATGGCAGACAACAAATAGTGACTGCCACAATGTGGAGCCCAGCAACAGTAACTTCTAATGAAATGTCTGTGCGTCACAGATCTCTGACATTTACTTTGAAACCCACGCCACAAAATACTGTGTGAATTGGTGAAGAAAAGTCTGATGTCTACATAAAAAAATCGGGAAATATAAAAGATTAATCCATGCTAAGAGTAAGAATCAATTGGTTGATTCAATGCTCAATCCACTGGCAAGGAAAAAGTACAATGAAAGTGTTACTGAATGCGTCATGCTTTCCTTTACATTATTTGAAAAGCTCAGAAATCAATATTTAATACTCTTCGTGCTCATTTCCCTTAAACTTTAGAAATAAAGCTGGCACTTAGTCTTCCTATAAACTTGACCAATTTCTTCTGGTCATCTTTTTGGATGATCCCGACTATATTTTATTCAAGCAGACCAAATTCCTGTAAAATTTTAAAAACAGAAAAAGTGCTTTGCAGCTAATATTGAAGATGAGATGATTGTGGTAGACAGAATGATGATGATGATGATGATGATGATGATGATGATGATGATGATGATGGAGATGATGGCAGCATCATCTATGAAACTGATAATGAAACTGCTTTACTCCATGCAAAACTGACCAATATAGACACCAATACAAGGCAGTTGCGGGTGGTGATCAGAATCAGCGCTGGCTGTGGTGAGCGAGGGAGGATGGCGTGGAAAGGACAGCGTTCACTGTGAGGAGACCGCTGTGGTGTTGGCCTTCCTGCCGTCACCCCAAATACACTGCACCTGCACGACAGACAGAGGTTTACAGCAATGCCATTCCCATTTCACAGCTACACAACATTAAACAATACAAATGTCTCAGTCCTCTTCCACCTCATCATCATTGGCAAGTACTCACAGTCTGGCCATTAAAACAACTCCTACTGACACTTAAAGAAAACTCTGAGGTCTAGATCAAGATGGCAATATACAAGGTAGGATTCAAAAGTAATGAGGCTCATTTTATTCTGAGGTGAGTGTACCTCTCCGCGAGCTCCACCTGCCAGTAACGGTGATGGTGGGTGTTGGCTTCCCAACGCAACGGAGCTCAGTTGCCTTCGAGCTTTCGGAGCGGTAGGATCAGCCTTGACGGGAACCCCTGTACGGTAGTGCGTTACACGGCGGAATGGAAAGTTCATTAGAGCAACTTATCGCCTTCTTCGGAGCGAAGTGGATCGTCCACTACGATTTTGTCCCGCCCGGACAGACCATGAATGCTGCTTACTACTTGGAAGTCCTGAAAAGATGCGTCGCGCGCCAGCGAAGGGACATCGAGGACAGCTGGAAGCTTCACCACGATAACGCGCCCAGCCACACCGCCTTCATCGTGAGCGCCTACCTGGCACGGGTGAACGTTCCGGTGGTCCCCCAGCCTCCCTACAGTCCGGACGTGTCGCCTCCTGACTTCTTCAAGTTTCCTCGCTTAAAATCAGCGCTAAAAGTAAAAACGCTTCGACTCGATCGAGGACATGCAAACAAATGTCCAAGCAGCCATTGCAGCCATTCCAGAACAGGCCTACCTGGACACCTTCGAGTCATGGAAAAGCCGTCTACAAAAGTATATTGATGCAGGAGGTGCCTATTTGAAGACTATTAGTTGTACATACCGATTTGCTCATTAAATTTGTCTTTTTGAACAAAGGCTCATTACTTTTGAATCCTACCCTGTAAGTGTATTTCAGGCCAAGATTACTATTTTCTTATGCATTATTATGCATTTTAGTGGGTGTAATTTTTGCACATTCTCCAAAGATCATACTACCTATGGTTCAATTAGGAACAAAAAAAGGGGAAGTAATAGGAGGGTGTGTGGTTGGTGTGTCAGTTGACACAAAGAGAAAGATTGATAAAAATGATGATGATGACGATGATGATAAAAAAAAAAAAGAAGAAAACGAACAGAATAATGACTCCTTCCCTCACTCATCCCCCCTCCCTCACCCCTATCCCTCTTCATCCCTATATTATTGTGTGATTGATGATCTCTATATTATTGTGTTATTGATGATCTCTAAATTATTGTGTGATTGATGATCTCTATATTATTGTGTGATTGATGATATTATTGTGTGATTGATGATCTCTATATTATTGTGTGATTGATGATCTCTATATTATTGTGTGATTGATGATCTCTATATTATTGTGTGATTGATGATCTCTATATTATTGTGTGATTGATGATCTCTATATTATTGTGTGATTGATGATCTCTATATGGTAACCAACCCATTACAACATTTCAAGGGCATTTTTGTGCAATGCCAAGCATAACCCTCAACGTTGTTTTTTTTAATTGTTTTTATTTTATTGGTGGGGGGAGGGGGGAGGAGGGTGGCAGGGGGAAGGGAAAGAAATATGAGCGAACATTCACTGGCCCCTATTGTAAGTAAAAGCAAAAACCACTTTACTTAAAACAATGACATTAAAGCAAAGTTCCCACGTTTAAACCTTTCAAACAGTTGTCTCCCTTATACCAGACACTTCTATTAACACAAACATCAGCAGCATCACACTGCACCTGCACACAACAGACAGAGGTTTACAATAATATTCATATGTCACAGACACACAACATGAAACAATACAAATGTCTCAGTCCTCTTCAGCTTGGTCATCATTTTCATCATCATTGGCAAATCACAGTATAGGCTCACTGTGGTGAAGAAAGGGAAACTCTGATGGTATGGCCACGTCACCAGAACATCAGGCCTGGCAAAGACCATCCTGCAAGGCATGGTGCAAGGAGGCAGAACAAGAGGTGGGAAGACAATATTCAAGAACGGACTGGATTTGACACTGAGCGAAGCCATGAGGACAGAGAAAAATGGAGTACGCTGGTTAAACGATCATCTGTGGTGCCCCAACAACTTTTGAGTTATGGGATAAGATAAGATAAGATAAGATAGGATAGTATAGGAAACAGAAAAGCGTATAAAAAAATCTCTGAGTAGTCATTCAAACAGTTGTCTCGCGTATCCCAGACACTTTTATCACAAACAACATCAGCATCACAGTGCAGCAATTGTCTCCCTTATATCTTACATTAGGTACTCAGTATCAGTGCCTGCTGAGGTTTTAGCCTGAATCAAACATTGCCAGGATTTAAACTTTAAAGCTTTAGTAAAGTATTTCAGCAACACACTTGTGAATGTATGAAGAACAATCTTAAAATAGACAATGCAAACACCAGGGAACATGGTTTCACAAATGGGCAGAAACTATTTGGCAGGAATTACCATTGAACACTGAATAGATCAAGTGATGCATTTATGTTTATAATAATTTTTAATTCGCGCATGTGCGTACACCCATTTAGTGCCACGAGATCAACATTATGATTGTGGGCGCTCAAGGAAAGACAAGACAATAGATGGCAGACAACAAATAGTGAATGCTACAATGTGGAACACAGCAACAATAACTTCTAATAAAATGTCTGTGCTTGACAGACTTCTGACACTCACTTTAAAACCCACCAATTCAGGACCGTATGAAACTGGCCATCATAACAGTAAAATACTGTTTGAAATGGTAAAGAAAAGTTCGAGGTCTTCATCCAAATTGAGATCTTCATCCAAATGGAGGTAAATAAAAATGTAATTCATGCTGAGAGTAAGAATCAGTTGGTGTTGAGGCAGTGCTGGATCCATTGCCAAGAAAAAGTACTTTGAAAGTTTTACTTTCTAACAGTTTCCTTTACATTACAGATTTGGGAAATCGGAAAAAAGAACTTATAATTATAACTTATATACTCTCTTTTCTTGCCTGTCATGTGGCTGTACATGTTTGTGGTGTTAACATCGACAGGCAGTGCACATGAATAGTTATGTTTTCTCACTGCACATTATATTACCATGAAACATTGGTGGAGGAGGAGGGAGAATGATCTTGCAGACCTGCCTACCCCCCACATTTTTAGGAGTAACGACTTGGGACAAAAAGCGTAACATTTTGAGAGAAAATTGTAAAAAGCGTATTCACACCGCGATCGATCTATCGGTCTTTAAAATCGTTATATTTCTACACCAAATAATACTAACAATCTTGCAACAATTGCAATTAATTGTAAATTAAACAGGCAGCAAGACAGGAATAAATAAATTCAGACAGTTTATCTACTTTAAGACAAGAAATAGAAAGCAAACAATGAATTTACCACACAAGAAAAGTAGATAAACTGTCTGAATTTATTATTATTATTATTATTATTATTATTATTATTATTATTATTATTATTACTTTAATGTACATAGTACACTAAAATAAAAAAAAAGCATAATTCAGTTGTAAAAGAAAATAAAAAAGAAAAAAGTTTTCATAAGGAGGTGTGGACTTAAGCACAACAATGAACTAAAAAAAAGTAGATAAACTGTCTGAATTTATTATTATGACTTTCATGTATATGAGTCAGAAAAGCATCATTCAAATGCAAAAGTAAATAGTAATTTAAAAAAAAAAAAAGTTTTCATATTTTTTACTTCTTCAAAGAATTGTAGTAAGCACTCTTAATGCTGCTCAGTTGGTGATCACTATATTGATGCTTGTCCAATAAGTGCCCAGGTCTTGACTTCAGCACAAGGAGTGCCTCCACAGTATCCTGCCCCATTGAAGCTCTCTGGGGTGTGGCATTCTTTCTTACTGTTGAAAACACTCTTTCGCATGGTGCAGATGAATGAGGCTTATTATTTGCTCCATTCATGTCTTGATTTTCCATTTATGAAGCGCAAATCGATTGTAAACAACACAAATCTCCTGGCCGTAGTTCAAACGGAAGTTACCGTAGCTTAGACCTGAACAGGTCACGTGACCGTTCTCGACTAATCACAAGCCCGGTCGTAGTTCAAACGGAAGTTACCGTACCTTAGACCCGAACAGGTCACGTGACCGTTCTCGACTAATCACAAGCCTTCATTTTCAGTTCCAAGTCTAGCATCTCCTTATAAGGAAGTTTTCGTACAATGTGTAGTTTTTGCGTTCGGAAAAGCGTAGTAAAATTAGGGAAATCGTAAAAATCGTAGTAAGGGCTGAAAATCGTAACAAAATACGCCTAAATCGTAACGGTAGGCAGGTCTGATCTTGGCCTGTACCAGTTGCCTTTTCATCAGTCCCTAACAACTCTCCTAGACAGTACTGGATGGCATAACCTCTAGCGTCAACGCTGCCATTAACTTAAGAAACAAAAACAAATACACACACAAAGATACCAACACTTTAGTATCATCAGGTACAACAGCCTGCGTTACTTTGGTAACCTGCGCGCTGCTGACCGCTCCAGGCTGACAAAGCTGACAAAGACTGTCAGAAGCATCCTTCGCTGCGCTGTGCCTGATCTCTGTGCCCACCACGAGGAGAAGGTGCAGAAGCCACTCAGGGCTATCATGGTAGACTCGTCACATCTACTGTACAGTATGGATGCTGCTTAAAGGGAGACCTTTGGATCATTGTAGAGGCTGAGCAGCCTCCGGGCAAGGGCCAACCATTTCCCTCAGTCCTTTGAGGCGTTTGCCATCAAAGTGCCCGACAATCATTTGTCAGCCCAGAGTACTTTGATGATACTGCATGAATTGTGAACTGATTCATTACATTGATATTTCATTTTGACACCGCATATATGACAACATCGTTCCTTATCATCATCATCATCTTCGTCGTGTCATCTGGTCTTCATCATTATCATCACATCGTTGTCATCATACAATTGTTATATGTCAATGTTCCCTCCACACACACAAAATGAGAGTCCTTGGGACTCCCAGGTATAAAATTTTAAGAGTCCTTGTGCAAATTTTGAGGGTCCCCAAATGGGTGGGTGAACGGGTTTTGGGCCCAGCCAACCAAGTCAGAAGTGACATGATCGTGTATGATAGAATCAAAGAATGGATTCACGAAGATTTCTTCTGTTCAGTGAATGTATTGCTTGGAGGAAGTTTACAATGCGGGCGCATGCGATTTTTAAGGACGACAACTCCCGATAATCGTCTGCAATGGCAGTCTCAGTTGGGTTCTGATTGTGATTATGCCCTGAATTAGTTCGCCACTCGTTGGTCGTATTTTTGACTTCAGCGATTCGAACAAAATGTGTGCGTCAACAGGACGCACACATGCAAAATTTTCTGCGTCGTTTTTCATATTTTGTGCGTAATTGATGCACTACTGTGCGTAATCGGGAACACTGTATGTATAATCAACGTCATCATCATCGTCGTTATATGTATGTTACCGGCAATGTGTGAAATCCGGCATTTTGTAGAATGTCTAGATAAAGTATAGAACGCACCACCAGGAATTCTATACAATAGCGGGATTTCACACATTGCCGGTAACATTATTATATATCGACCTCGTAATTGTAGCCATCAGCATCATCATCAGCCTCAATCATCACAATCATACTTATTGTCGTCATAATGGCACTGTGAGCATCACCCTTATGTTATTATTTTTAATTCTTTTTGTTTTGCGTGGCTGGAAACAACTTTTTGCAACATAAACCTTTGGACAAATATATGTCTTATGTCTTACTTCAATGTCACCTTTGTGCAAGTTATGGAGCATGGCGTCCAGGTAGTCTGCTGTGTTTCCCTTACAGCTTGCTGGCTGATGTTATCGTAGGTTGCCAGCACTGTCATCATGAAATGTCACAGCCTGACGAGTGAAGAAGCCATGTAGGAAGTGAGTCCCCTTGTCTCCACAGATCATCTCCATCTTCATCATCCCCAGTCTACCAGCAAAAGTCACACTGATGTCAAAATGCTGGGAAACATTTCTCCCATTCGTTTCTTCGTTTCACATCTGAAATGGGCTTAAAGATTCAAAATCTTGTCATAAAAACCATCTGACGCAGTGCCAACACATAGACATGACATGCGCACAAAATAATACAAAGTAAGAAACCATTTAAAACAAAATTCACACATTTCGTGACTATCATAATGACCTGCTCAAAATTTTTTTTAATGCGTCTTACATTTTAGTATATATTTTAGTAAACAACAAAATACCCTGCCATCGTGTTAATCAATATTTGTAACTTTTAATTGTACTGTTGACATCCACATTTTCCATTTAAAAAAATAAATCAATAAAAAGAATTGTTGACTTAACTTGAAATCCATAGCTAACAATAACAATAAGGATATAGTGTTGTACCATGCTGAATCTGCACAAGCTTGTTGACCATTTGGCTTTCCTACTCAACAAACTGCTGCAGGAAGGGCGTTATATGTGGTATGGTGAAACTGGCTATGTCCATCTCCATCAGGTTCAGCACCAACAAATTCTTTCTGCAACAACAACACGCATCAAAACAATGTTATCTCTAACAGCAATATAACTAAATCATCTCTATAGTATATTACAACAGCACAAATCACACATCTCATCGTAACAACTGTTAAACATACACCTCACACATCTCATCGTAACAACTGTTAAACATGCACCTCACACATCTCATCGTAACAACTGTTAAACGTACACCTCACACATCTCATCGTAACAACTGTTAAACGTACACCTCACACATCTCATCGTAACATCTGTTAAACATACACCTCACACATCTCATCGTAACAACTGTTAAACATACACCTCACACATCTCATCGTAACAACTGTTAAACATACACCTCACACATCACCCTCCTATCTCCACCCTCCAACATCGAGGCAATCCTCGGACTAGCTTGAAAAAGATTTGCACCTGTAAATCTACTTACTTGTTGTAAGTTGTTAATGAAAATCTGACCAACACGACAAAAGAGTCGAGTGGTAGCATGCTCAACAAGTTCTGCCGTGCTGGTTCTTGCCTGGGATGCTGCACCCCACACATGTTGTTGTACATGATGATGATGTAGTCTGTAGATTCATCCGTAAAAAACTCGTCATTGCAGCAAACGTCTAGACACCCTTTCCCCAACGACCCGTAGTTATTTCAATTAGGATACATTAAGCAAAGTATTCTGCAAAAGTTAAATTAACAAACAAGAAAACTCACCGGCTTTATGTAAAAGATGGAGAAACAAGAATGAAAACTAGCCATCATCACAACAACAACTTCCGCTTTCGAAATTGAATTTAGCGTCAGATGAAACAATCCATTTGATTGGATGTTTGGAATATTTTTAACCAATAAGACATTGCAACATTTCTAACATTGTTCCGATATAATTTTTCCACTGAGATTATTCAATCGACATAACTCCAATAACTATTTTGAGAATGAAGGCATCGGAAATGTATAGAGTATTTGCTCCTGTTTCACTGGAAATAACTCTTGCTGGTACAGTTTCACAAAGACAATAGTTTGTTTGTGTGTACTCTCCCCTATATTGAAGGCTTTCGTTCAAAGTTCATAATAATATTTATTTCCTAAAGCCTGTCATTGTCTTAATTACATTAAATTAATTAATTAATGTGCATTTGTGTATTATCTGTTTACCTTGTGTGTGTTTATGTGCATTGTGTGTGTGTGGGTTAGTGGTGTGCTTTTTAATTAAGTTATTAGTTAATTATTCAATTTTATAGATTTATTTCATTATTTATTTTTGGGAAATGATTATTTAATTTATGTATTGCACTCCGAGCATAATTTTTGTCTCAGAAATGGACAAAGAAATAAAAGATTAAAAGAAAAAAAGAAAGAAAAGAAGAAAGAACAACGAAACAAAACCCAAAACAAGATGGCAACAACCATTCAAATGTATTTTAAATACAGCCACACACATAATAGCAGTTTGGAAAGTGTAAATTATGCTGGCAGCGCATTGTGATTCAGCTTTATCCTAATGAAACAACAGAAAAACAAATACGTGTGTGTATGTGTATGTGCATAGGTAGAAACGCCTTTATTGTGACATACTCTTGAACCTCTACGTACGTTCTTTTGACGGACCCCGTTATTTTGACATCAAAACAGTGTTCCGTTAGAGTTAGGGCTGTGTTAGGCTTAGGGTTAGGTTAAGGGTTAGGGTTTGGGTTAGGGTTAGGGTTAGGGATAGCTTCAAAAAATGAACAAATTTGTAAAAATGTCAAAGTAACGTATGTAGAATTTCATGAAAGTCATCACAACGGCGTTTCTATACACGGTTGTGTGTGTGTGTGTGTGTGTGTGTGGGTGTGTGCGTGCGTGTGTGTGTGTGTGTGTGCGAGTGTGTGTTTGGATGAAGATGAAATAATAGTTTGTTTCAATTAACAGTTTTTTTTCCAAAAATAAGTGGTGCTTAGAACAAAATTTAAAAAAGACCCACTCCCCCTCGTCCCTTTTTTGATTACTGAGAACATGTATTACAATGTCAAGTATGCATGAGTTCAGCACTGAGAGTTTTTCCTGTGAGGATTTCGTTTGTTTGTTTGTTTGTTTTAAGATCTGTGCGTTATTGTAGTGTTCTTAAAATTCAAGCAAAGAAACACGGATAATGACTTGCGTTGTTTTTATTTGTCTAAATTGTCACACATAAACACTTTTCTTCCCCCAACTGTTGTGGTTTATAATTAGTTAACAAAGTCTTTTCTTTTCTGTTAACTTCGTTTGAATGTGCGCCAAACAGCAGAATAGTTTCGACAACTGCTTGTCAGAAGATGTTGAAATAGCTAAGCACAGGCACGATAATAAACTGGAACTAGCACAGAAAAATAACAATTGTAATTGTTCTTATACAAGCTGACAGTAAACACCTTTAGATGATGTAGAAATACATGCGCCTGTGGATTTATTTATTGTTCTTGGTACAGACGCGTGATGGCGCAGATATATTTGTTCGTGCTTTGGAAATGGTGACATGGCCGTACCCATATTTTAGGATGGCACCGCACTAAGAAATGCCAGGGGCACATTAGTGGTCTGAGCTGTAGAGTTCAGTTTTTCTCGTTCTTAGTACAGGCAATGGAGTGTGGAATTTTTCAGAGGTTTCCTGGTTTATGAGCATAGGCGCCTGAAGGTTGACCGAGCATAGGCGCACGATGGTTGAAGAGCACAGGAACACGATAATTACAGAGCACAGGCGCAGATAAAATCGCCGTTGTTCTGGAAATGGTATTGCGAGGAGCCAGGGGGACAGCAGTAGTCGGTGCCTGTGATTCTGGGGCTGCCTGTCTGACAGCACTTGGGGTTGTTGTCACACGTCACCACGCCTGCACACACATGCACACACACACACACACACACACACACACACGTGCACACACACAAGGTAAAATAATTGCATTGTTAAATGACCAGTTACACCATTAAACCCATACGAGTGTAAAACGTTTTCCCTCTTACTGGTCGTTTCTAATGAGAGCGAAGTTCAATAACCTTCCATGTGACTGTACTGTACCTAATAACAGCTTGGGTGGGCTGGGTGATTCTATAGAAATAAATTATGACTATCCTTGGTGACTTGGAAAGTCTGATGCCTTAGCCAAGCAATTCTTTCACGGAGGGAATGGAACCCACAAACTTTGGAATTAAAAAGTAGCCTATAATTGCCACCTGCACCATGCAGACATCTAAGCTGCCTGCACAAGTCTACAGTCACCTTTTCCAAGAGCAAACTTACTTCACATTGCTGACAAAAACAGAACTGTGTGTTTCTCGTTTCTTTCCATACGCAATGATTGTGCATGAACTTTGTCCGTGGATACCTGCGCTATACAAGATACTACCTCCTCCTCCTCCTCCTCCTCATCATCATCATCATCATCAACAACAACAACAGCAGCAGCAGCAGCAGCATCTATAAGCACTGCGCTGCTACACCACCCACGAGAGAGAGAGAGAGAGAGAGAGAGAGAGAGAGAGAGAGAGAGAGAGGGAGAGAGAGACACAGACACAGACAGAGACAGAGACAGAGAGGGAGAGAGGAGAAGCAGAAGTGGAGGATAAAAGGGGAGAGAGAGAGAGCGAGAGAGAAGCAGAAAGAGGTAGAGAGAGAGGGAGAGAGTGGAATGAGAGTGAGAGAGAGAGAGAGGAAGGAGAATGAGAGAGAGGAAAGAGAGAGTAAAAAGAGGGAGAGATAGATAAAAAGAAAGAGAGAGAGACAGAGAGAGAGAGACAGACAGAGAGAGAGATGAGAGGGGAGAGACAAACTAACCAACCAACCAATCAGTTAACCAATACAGTCATCAAGTAATGATACTGTAATAACACTACGCTGACCTGACGCCTCAACGTCGATGCAGGGCAAGGGTTCCAAAGCAGCGGCTTCAGTGAACCCTTTGTTGGTCACTTGGTTTGGGCTGAGAGAGATTTGAACTTTCTGGGTCTCCGTTTTCCTCCCGTGCCCCGTCTCTTCCAGCAGCCCTCCCCTCACTTTCACCGTCATCATCGTCACCATCGCCACCACCACCACCACCACCGTCATCATCGCCTGCAGAGGTCGTCGCATGATTGTGACCTCTACAAAGGGAAACAAATCTAAACTTACAGCATCACGGGGCAATTTATGTGGACAGCGTAACACAAGCTCAATTAAGTACACTACATTACATGATTATTGCTTTAGGTCCAGCGGACTCTTCCGAGCCAAATCAGGACCGGACAACCCCCGATCCGCATAAAAGATCTGCTGAAAAACCTAGTGGTAACACTGAATGCTCTCCACCAGCCAGTTACTTTACAATAAAGACTTCCCACGCAGGGGATGCTGAGGCTGTACTCTAATTTATCGAACCCCCGTTTACAAAAACAAAATAGAATACAAACATCATTATAAATTATCAACAAAACACATACATATATAAAATGCCTACATTGCTAAATAATAACATCATAGGAAGCCCTAGTGACCACCTGGCAGAAAGCGTCCAATATTCCCAAGCTGATCCAACAGACCTCACCCACAAATAAGGAGTCTTGTCCCGGAAGAGTTTTCAAGAAAAAAAGGTAGATGACTGGTCTAGCGAAGAAGAAGATATAGCAGATTGATAGAACAGAGCAGGGATGAGAAAAAACAAAGGAGAAAGACAGCGACAGTAGGAATTTAAAGTAGGCCTACTAAATTTCCAGAAAGTGGGGATACTATTTATACTGAAACCCCCGGCATCCCAACGGTGGAGCTCAATTAAGTGATGTTATGTTGTATCCAAGAGCAAATTGTATTGTATTGTATTGTATTGTATTGTATTGTATTGTATTGTTTACGCTAAACAGAGGACATTTTTCAAACACAGTTATGTAGCATTTTAATTGTAAAATAATCAAGCGCATGGATTACAAGGTGGCAAACCACTCAAGTGTATTTCGATACAACAAACACCCAAATAGCTGAAAATCAGCCATTTCAAAAGTGTTATTTTTTTCCTGCGATGATGTAACTGGGCAAACGTCTTCTACATAGAGGTCACAGGCCAGGACGGAGGAACCTCACGTTACTACAGGTTCAACGACCATGTACTCGGGGCCAAGGCAAGCCGCACTGTACTCTTAGATTTCGGCTGTGGCCAACAACCTGGCTAGGATTGGGCCCTGCCAGGTCTTTCTTGGCCAAGACACACCGTATGATGAAAAGAACCACTCACTCCCTACCGGATAGGTCGTCGCCCGGGTCACCAAAGACCGCTCCTTCCGTTGGCCCCCAGGACGGAGGTGATAAGTGTGCTACTGATGGACAGCTTAGCAGGATCCGCACGAGGTGATTAAGCATGCTAGAACATTATTTTTGCACTTCTAAGGTCAAGGCTGCCATGTTTCAACATTTTCTAAACACGTTTTGTTTGCATCTCAAAGCTGGCTGGACCGATTTTAATTAAAAAGACGCGCACGATAGTTCCAAACGTTTTTGTTGCAAAGCACGCAGTATTTATCTTTGATTTGATTCTGTGTTGTTGCTAAAAAAAAAAAAAAAAAAAAAAAAGCTTTGTATAATGTTGATAATTTTCCGTCGATATTGTTGTAGTGTCGTGGAGAACTTTCTGGAATTACTTGTTTATTACCGATCGAAGTTTCTATATCTATCCGGCAATAACTTGTAAACTGAGGAATGTTCTATAACGTAAGACAGTGCATAGTTCGAGTAACGAGTTGTATTTTGATTGGGTGTTATTGCATATGGAATGTTCTAAGCTTTATAGGATTGTAAAAAGCTATATAAGTAATGCAGTGTCTGCTTGCAAAAAAAGTGATTTTTAAAGTGATTTTTGGAAAGCGATCTCATATGCAGTTATTGATGTTTGCTGAATAAAGTTGGAAAACGTTATACGACGACTCCTGCCTTGTTGCCGAGTGAACGGGCTAAGTGAGCTTGCACATAATTATCAATATCCAAACATCGGGTCTGAGTCGACTGTTGATAAAATCGTGTAACACTTGCAAATAGTTTAGATAGTGGCAACTCATTCCCATGTGTTTGTGTTGCTCTATTAGGATAAAACTGAATCATAACACCGCCCCAAAAATTACCACGTCTGAACGTGCTTTGCTTTTCGGTTGTGTGTAGATGTGGGAGTATCTGTTAGTTAGTTATTCATTGCTTACAGGGTCCAGCGGACTGCAAAGAGACGAATCAGGACCACAAAATCAAGACCACAACTTCGCTGAAAGAGGACTCGCCTCTGATCCGCATAAAAGATCTGCTGAAACAACCCTAGTGGTAACATTGAAGCACTCCACCAGCCGGTCACATTACAATAGAGACATCCCACGCAGGGGACGCTGAGGCTATACTCTAATTTATTGAACCCCCGTTTACAAAAACAAAATAGAATATAAACATCATTATAAAATATTAACAAAACACATACATATAAAATGCCTACATTGCCAAATAATAACATCATAGGAAGCCCCAGAGATCACCTGGCAGAAAGCGTCTAATATTCCCAAGCTGATCCAACAGACCTCACACACAAATGAGGAGTTTTGTCCCGGAAGAGTTTTCAAGATAAAAGGTAGGTGACTGGTCTAGCGAATAAGAAGATAGTATAGTAGATTGATAGAACAGAGTAAGAATGAGAAAGAACAAAGGACAAAGACAGCGACCGTGGGAATTTAAAGCACTAAATTTACAGAAAGTAGGGATACTATGTATACTGAAACCCCTGGCACCCACACAGGGGAATGTCTGGAAATACCTTTGAATGTCTTGCCATCTTGCCAAATACTGTCCGCTGCTGGCTATATAAAAGTTAATATTTGAGTTAATTATTACGCTGAACAACGCTGTCAGTGTTTCATAAAACTGCACACAGCGTAGGCGACACTTTGATGCCTGTGATGAAGACGAAGCATGCCATCATACAAAGTCTCGGCAACAATGTATAACGACATTGCTGACAGCTGTGTGAATGACAAATGGCTAACAGCAGAAGTATTTCTTATATTTCATTCTCCAAATTAGCGGCACGTATCGCAACTAAAATAGCGTAACAAAGATTTTTTTTTAAATTCTTTTGGTGTGTGTATAATATATCACTAGTTGTCTCCAAGCGAAATGCCTTAATGCCTATTCCGTACAATATATTATTCAACTATTTTGGGTTTCTTCCTTAAAGTGTTATTTCCGGCAGCCGTCTTAACTTTCGCGGCACGTCTCTTTCGGTACAACCATTTTGTTAGGATAAGTATTCCCTAATGACGGACAAGGTAAGGCTGATGCGCTCCCTTGTCATCTCCATCTTCCTATATGCTTGCGAAACATGGACCCTCACAGCAGATCTCCAACGAAGAATACAAAGCATGGAGATGAGGTGCTACAGAAGACTTCTGGGCATTTCCTATACCCAGCACATCACCAACGACGAAGTCCGACAGACCATCACACAAGCCATTGGACCACACGATGGCATGTTCACAGTGGTGGAAAAATGTAAACTCCGATGGTATGGTCACGTCACCAGATCATCAGGTCTTGAAAGACCATCCTGCAAGGCACAGAGCAAGGAGGTAGAAGAAGAGGGAGACCGAAAAAGAGGTGGGAGGACAACATTCGAGAATGGACTGGTTTGACACTGAGCGAAGCAATCAGGGTTGCTGAGGATAGGAAAAGATGGAGTACGCTGGTTAAACGATCATCTGTGGTGCCCCTACGACCTCCGAGTTATGGGATAGGATAGGATAGGAATGACGGACAGTTTTGTTGACCTCATAGTTTCAGTCTATAGTATTCGTAACTGCCCGCATGACTGATACTTTGGCATCTAGTCAACAATCATACAATCTTCTACAAGTCTAGACGTGTTTCAGAAAGTGGCAGTTAATTTTCCACTAAAACAAAACCAACCATGGATGTGAATCAACAACTGCGGACGGGATGCCATTTTTCTTCATTGGTGGGAACAAATCAGTTATAAACTACTAAGCAAAAGTTTGGGATTGCCGTCCACGAATACATATATTCAAAATTGATAGCTGAATTGTATTGCAATGTATCTGGGAAAGAAAAAAATCTACACCGAAAACGGTAGGTCGATGGCATAGACACTGATTTAAAAAAAAACCGTTTCATCATCGCTCTATCAGGACCTCTGGAAGGCCAATGTGTCTGGGAGCGGGCCGCAAATTTGGATATCTACCCTACTCTATAACTTTATCACGAATCAACTCTGACACTTAATTTGGTACACGTCGCTTTCACTAGTTTCGGGAAATAACAAAAGTTTCAAAACAAGTAAATCGAGTTTAACTTGTTCGTAAATCTAGAAGGGCAAAACCCATATGACTCACAAACCCCTTATTGAACATATTCACATTAACATTCTACACATTCAAACCAGTGCCCTGTATAAGTGACGTTAAAAATAACACACAAAAAACAACAATGAAACAAAACGGTTGTATGAAAAAGCAAAATAATATTTACTTTGACCTTCCTTGCGATAACCTTGATCGCAAGATGCTGTAAAATCACAACACAACAATATGTCAATAGCATCAACGACGATAACAACAACAAAATGAACAACAGCTACAACTACAACAACAACTACAACTACAACTACAACTACAACAACTACAACAACAACTACAACAGCAACTACAAAACTATTACAACAACAACAACTATAACAACAACAACTACAACAACAACTACAACAACTACAACAACTACAACAACAACAGCAACAGATGTTTACAAAAAACGGGTGAGTAGGGGAGAGAATCTGTACTATCTTACCTGTTTGAATAATGGGGGAAATGGTTGATAATTCAAACAAAACGGACGCCGCCAGCCTACAAGCAGTTGTGGTGTGGGGGAAAACACAACACACACAAGCAACTCCACTGCTGCTTGTCCCGTCTGAAGGTTTGGCGCTTGAGTGGGTGAGCTCTTCTTTTGACAATGACGAATTTCGCCAACGACACAAGAAGGAAATCGCCGAGGAGGAAGATATTGAGGGAGAGAGAGGGAGGGAGAGAGGGAGAGAGAGAGAGAGAGAGAGAGAGAGAGAGAGAGAGATGGGGTGAAGAAGCGGAGCGGTGCAGAGAGAGAGTGGGAGGGAGGGAGGGTTTAGAGGGAGGGAGGAGGTTCGAGTTTAGTTTAGATGGCAGACTGACAGTCTAATTCTATGAGAGTGAGAGAGCCTAGCGTCATTGGGGTGGAGGTTAAGGAAGAGAGAGTGAGAGGGGCGGGGAACACTTCATGCCTGTTTTATGACAGAGAGAGTCAGTTAGTTAGTTATTCATTGCATACAGGGTCCAGCGGACTGCAAAGAGCCCAATCAGGACCACACAAAAGGATTCACCCTTGATCCGTATAAAAAAAATCTGCCGAAACAACCCTAGTGGTAACACTGAAGGCACTCCAACAGCTAGTCACTGTACAATAAAGGCATTCTACGCAGGGGACGCTCAGGCTATACTCTAATTTATCGAAAAAATAAAATAAAACAAACATCACTTTAAAATATTAACAAAACACATACATAGAACATGGATACATTGCTAAATAATAATATCATTGGAAACCCCAGTGACCATGTGGCAGAAATTGTCCAAAATTCTTAAGATGACCCAAGAGTCCCCGATACACAAATGAGAAGTTTTGGAAGAGTTCTCAAGGAAAAAAACAGATAGGTGACTGGTCTAGCATTCTATTACATTACATGATTATTGCTTTAAGTCCAGCGGACTCTTCCGAGCCAAATCAGGACCAGAGAAATGTTATCTTAGAATATTAGATTAGATTAGATACTCAGTGCCCACAGGGCCCAGCGGACCGCCAAGAGTCGAACCAGGACCATACAAAATTAAATAAAATCAGACTAAACTGTTAACATTTAAATATGATTTTAAAAAAAAAACGTCGCTAAAATCACTCTTACCAATAAAATCTAACCAGCAATACAAGACAATTTATTTAAAACAAACCATGTAAAAATTGAAACAGGCGTTGACCATTGTATACTTTAAAAATTTCTTTAGCGAAGAAGAAGATAGTATAGTACATTGATTTAACACAGTAGGAATGAGAAAGAACAAAGGAGAAATATAGCGACAGTGGGAATTTAAAGCACTAACTTTACAGAAAGTGGGGATACTATTTATACAAAAACACCCGGTACACCCACGAGGGAGAGAGAGGGAGAGGGAGAGAGAGGAGAGAGAGAGAGAGAGAGAGAGAGAGAGAGAGAGAGAAGCAGGGGGAGATAGGGGGGGAAAGAGAGAGAGTACTATGGTGGCTTGTAGTTTGGCAGCTGTCTTCTTCTTTGCATGAAGGATCACGGGAGACAAAGCTTTAAATGTTCCGTTTTGCACTCGTCAGACATTCATTTGACAAATGACAATTAGTTCATGTTTTCACCCCGCGGATGCATGACCGGCATTGTTCTGAACCTGGTCTTCAAAGTCAGCTAACGCACCTCATGTATTACAACTACGGAGCTACATCTTCAAGACATATCGAGACTGAATAAACGCGAGATAAAACTGCCCCCACGAAAATTAACGCTTTTGAAACTGCTGGTTCTTGATACGAGTGTCTACAAATTCATTTTAATGGCCTATCATCTTGTTCAACGTTTGAACGTTTTGAATGTGACGTTTGAATGGTTTGTTTTTCTCTTTGAACTATTATTGTTTACAGTGATACTCTCGAAATCTTGGATAAAATGTGTTTCACAAATTTGTAAAATGAATCAATTGTTTTATTGTGATTAGGTACTTGGTTCTGATTACGGCAGTATACAACCCGAGAAGGTGCAGGGAATTTCACTCATCATTGATTTCAAGACTGGGCCAACACCTGTTTAAACAGTCAACAATAGTAACCTATCACGTTTGAGCGTGGTCGTAACCAAGTAGTTTTGTATCTTCGTGCGGACAGGACTAGTCCTTGCTACTGTCCCACACAGCGAAGAGGGAGTGGAATACGTAGTCACAGATACGCTGTGTACTGCAGTCCTCGTCTGGTTATCGTGTGACTCATCCACATGACAGGACAACTCAACCGTTGGGCAACACTATAGCATACTTATGTTAAAAAAAAAAAAAGGTAAAGGTAAGGTGGTCCCATAGCCTTGTGGCCGTAGGGGAGCGTGATGTTGGAGATCACACTTATCTTGGGCCAGCGTAATGAGGGTGATGCCCATCTCTCTCCCTCGCTGCTTTACCTTCCCCACCCTTAAGAGAGTAGGTACTCAGTCACAGTTGAGTCAACTAGGGGCGTTGATTGTTGGTCGCTTCACGTTTTTGCGGTCACCCATCCAGGTGCTAACCGCACTGGACGGTGCTTAACTTGCGACACAGTAGCGAGTGCTCCAACCACTGCGCTATCCGACACCCCTACTTATGTCAAGCTTGTTGCTATTACTTTGTCGTAGGGGGCGTGATCGAGGGACCCCCTCTTTTCTGAGAGCCAGCTGTAACAGGGTGGGTCCACATTTGTATAACTCTAACTGAGATTTAACTCGAGGTCTACTATAAATATCTGAACCCCCCCCCCCCTCCCCAATACACCTCCCCCATCGAAATTTAAAAAAAACGGTCAGCACTAACAAGAAGCCTAGAGACTCAAAAAACTGTGTACGTTTATTTCTATGTAAAGAACTTCAGTGGACATCAGGAAGAACAAAGGTTTACACGCATGCTTATCGGACAGATTTGACAGTGCAAGGACCCCTCCACAGCTGCGCTCTTTGAGCTGAGCAGCGAACCAGATAAGAACAGCTCTTTTATTACTAGCACAATGTTTATTATATTTAAGCATTACCACGCAACAACAACAAAAAAAAGCGAGCGTTGTGGCCAAGTGGGATAAGGCTGGACTAACTTGCCTTGTCCACAAGCCAGAAACCAATGGCGTATGACAGGCTGGTGTGGGTTCGATCCAGCATCTGAGCGTTATGTTTCTCCGAATATTATTTACTTTCGACTCGGGCAACGTCTCGGGGATTTTCTCCGGGTACTCCGGTTTGCTCCCCCAGCAAAAGTTTCAAAAAAAAAATTCACAAATAATGTTAGGTAGGTATAGGTTTGGGCGCGCCACTGGCTGCGACTACGCTTCCCCGGGGGAGGCAGCCCAGAGTTTCCCGATAAAAAGGGATAATAAACTATAGCAAAAGCAACAACTGCCACAAAACGTGACATTCGTAGCCTACATGTACATGCGTAAATCTTCCGCGTGATGCGACGAGCCATGATCAACAAGCACAGTCTACACTGTTAGGTTGTATCTCCTCCTGTTCCAACTTAGTTTTGTCCAACCAAACCGTAGACCATTTGTTTACAGTTTAGCATCAGGAAGAGGAAAAAAAAAAAAACATGTCGGCTATGAGCAACCGTGCATTTGGCTATGTATGTATGAATGTAGGCTTATGTATGCATGCATGTATGTATGTATTATGTTTGAATGTATGTATTCATGTATATATGTATGTACGTATGCATTTATGTAATGTATGTCTGTAAAGTATGTAGCCTATGTATGTGTGTATGTAGATGTATGTATGTAGATGTATGTATATGTATGTATGTAATGTAATGTATGTAGGCTTATGTAATGTAATGTATGTATGTATGCCGAATATTACTCCTTGGGATGAGAGTATAAACCGAGGTCTAGTCTGTGCACGCACGCATTCCATCGCACGGACTTTAAAGATCCTGACGCTCATTTCCGAGACGGGCGAGTGCCGACTACACAAATACACCAAGCCCGCACTAGGTCCCTTCTCCCCATCCCCGATCGCCTCAGGCGGGTTGAGTGAGATCCTGTATCGGCCAGCGCCTTGAGCAGCTCTTGAGCTGGAACAGCGCTATATAAATGTGATTACATTAAAGAAATATATTCGTAGCCTGTTTCTATATTTGTTTTAATACTTTTTTAAATTGTTCGTTCGTATAGTTATATTTAAGTTTACATACTTTGATTATCATCCATGCTTCCTCTCCTTCGAATGAGAGTATAAACCGAGGTCTAGCACTGTGTAAGCACACATTCCACCGATCGCGCGGCCGGACTTAAAAGAGCCTGAGGCTGACGTAAGTGTCGGGTACAAAGGTCCACCCAGCATGCACTTCGTCCTTTCTCCTCTATCCCTGCTCGTCCAGGGTGGTACTCAGTGGTCTTGGTTTGACCCCAGGCGCCTAAAACAGCAAGTGTGCGCCTCATGCGGCTTGCGTTAGATTCTGTAGCGGTCAGCGCTTTGAGCAGCTGTTGAACTGGAAAAGCGCGCTATGAGAACGGATACGATAAATATAAGTGAAGGTGAAGGTCTTGGTTAGTTCAACCTCGAAGTCACGATATGATAAATATAAGTGAGGTGAAAGTCTTGGTTAGTTCAACCTCGAAGTCATCACCGGAAGTTCGTACACAGGCTTCCGATTTCATGTGCATTGTAGCATTTTCGTGCAAAACTAGAATGATCTGTGTGGAACATCGAATTGGCCCAATATTTTACAGGGAGATAATAGTTTACTACCACAGAATTTCAACACATTGCCTTCAGCGGCTTTGGACATTTTACGTTTATTTCGAACAACAATATTTCATGGAAACAAATGAAGAGTAGGCCTACATCGTTTCCCGACAGCAAGGCACAATGGAATGGGTGGGTAACTCGAAGTACAGTCAATAGTTGCGTCCCCTGAGTGAAAGCGAAAAAAAGTGTATGCTGCGATGTGAACACGAGCTATGTCGCCCGCTGGTGTTACTCAGCGACGTAGCCTGGAGGATAGTTGATGGTGAAGCCTGACGGGCAGCTCGGCGTGGGACAGCATTTACCCGCAGGGGCCGCCAGCAGCGAGCACGCAGATGGAAGCTGCCACTGAACGCATCTGTCAAACAGAAAGGGTCTCAATGTATAGACTGCCCGCCATGTAAGTTAGTTACTTATTCATTGCTTACAGGGTCCAGCGGACTGCAAAATCAGGATAAGACCACAACTTGGCTGAAAGAGGACTTATCCCTGATCCCCATAAACAACCCTAGTGGTAACACTGAAGGCATTCACCAGCCGGTCACTTTACAATAAAGGCATTCCACGCAGGGGACGCTGTGGCTATACTCTAATTTATCGAACTTCCGTTTACAAAAACAAAATAGAATACAAACATCATTATAAAATACAGTGGAACCTCCGGTATCCGGCTCTCTGGTATACGACTCCCTCCGTTATGTGACCTGAAAACTTCTGACGGATTCACTTCCAATAATAAATGACCTCTGGTATGCGACAACCTCGTTTATGCGACCAGCGACCGTGTCTTAAGCCCTTTATACGACCGTCTTAGGGCAGTTTTAAAGAGATATCAGTTAATTTGCTGTCTGTACCTTTCGTTTTTTCTCTCATGTTAGTGTACGCCTGCTGTTGTCTGCTATTTCCGGTTCGCAAATAAGGGACATTACTCGCCTACACTGGCTGTCAAAATGGCGTCGCGCAAGAGGAACGTTTTGAGTTTGGCAGAGAGAATGAAAGTGATTGAAAGAAGTGAAAATGAGGAGATTTGTTTGTCTATTGCAAGAAGTTTAGACGTTGGGAAGACCCAAATTCAGCTCATCATAAAGGATAAGGAATCTGTGAAACTACGATGGGAGAGTGGAGAAAGTGGCGAAAAGGGAAACATCGAAACTGAGAGCTTCTGCACTGACAGACTTGGATGAACGCGTCTGGCAGTGGTTCGACTGTTTTCTATTTTTGAAGTTGTGAATAAAAGACAAATCTAAAAATGAAACATGTTTTACAGTTTCCTTTGTAAGAGAATACATGCTGGTGAGTGTGAAAATTATGACTACATACCCCTCCGAGCCTGACCCCCTCCCCCCCCCACCCCACCCCTTGTTTCCGGTATAAGACCACCTCTATTATAAGACCGTTTTTCTCAGATTTTGGACGGTCGTATACCGGAGGTTCCACTGTATCAACAAAACACATACATAAAAAATGCCTGCATTGCCAAATAATAACATCATAGGAAGCCCCAGTGACCATTTGGCTGAAAGCGTCCAATATTCCCAAGCTGATCCAACAGACCTCACACACAAATGATAAGTTTTGTCCCGGAAGAGTTTTCAAGAAAAAAGATAGGTGACTGGTCTAACGAAGAAGATAGTATAGTGAATTGATAGAACGGAATAGGAATGAAAAACACAAAGGACAAAGACAGCGACAGTGGGAATTTAAAGCACTAAATTTCCAGAAAGTGGGGATACTATTTATACTGAAACCCCCGGCACCCTCACGGGGGATTCTGGATTTCAAATAATTAGACCAGGATGTCTCATAATGCCGGTGAACCAAATAGTATAGGTTTACTTTTAAGGTGCCAAATTGGGGGCGCGCATGTTTTTTACATTGTATTTTTTAAATTGACTTTACGCACACGAACGCGGGCTATGCAGACGAAGGTAGGTTATTTACACGAAGGTAGGTTTTGGCGTGTAGGCTAATAACATAAAATGTACTCACTTGGCGGTACAGGTGTACTGTCCGGTGGTACCGTCGTTGCAAGTACACTTGTAGTCACAGCCGTCGTCCCAGGTACTGCCAGCGGGATGAACTGCTCCCTTGTACAGACAGCCTGCAGCTTGACCTGCGACACACAACACGTACAACATTAGTTTTGTTAAGACTTGATAACTACGTGGTGTAAATCATCGGTGACTAAGTGGTGTAAATCATCGGTGACTACGTGGTGATCATCGGTGACTAAGTGGTGTAAATCATCGGTGACTACGTGGTGATCATCGGTGACTAAGTGGTGTAAATCATCGGTGACTACGTGGTGTAAATCATCGGTGACTACGTGGTGTAAATCATAGGTGACTACGTGGTGTAAATCATCGGTGACTACGTGGTGTAAATCATCGGTGACTACGTGGTGTAAATCATCGGTGACTACGTGGTGTAAATCATCGGTGACTACGCGGTGTAAATCATCGGTGACTACGTGGTGATCATCGGTGACTACGTGGTGTAAATCATCGGTGACTACGTGGTGTAAATCATCGGTGACTACGTGGTGTAAATCATCGGTGACTACGTGGTGATCATCGGTGACTACGTGGTGTAAATCATCGATGACTACGTGGTGTAAATCATCGGTGACTAAGTGGTGTAAATCATCGGTGACTACGTGGTGTAAATCATCGGTGACTAATTGGTGTAAATCATCGGTGCCTACGTGGTGTAAATCATCGGTGACTAATTGGTGTAAATCATCGGTGACTACGTGGTGTAAATCATCGGTGACTACGTGGTGTAAATCATCGGTGACTACGTGGTGTAAATCATCGGTGACTACGTGGTGTAAATCATCGGTGCCTATGAGGTGTGCCCCCTCTCTCGTCTAACAGAAAACACGAAGGAGCACGAGCTGACTGGCTCATAATAATTAATAATAATTAATAATAATAATAAATACTACTACTACTACTACTACTACTACTACTACTACTACTACTACTACTACTACTACTACTAATAATAATAATAATAATAATAATAATAATAATAATAATAATAATAACAAGGAAATTTATATAGCGCTTTTTCCTAATGAACAATATCAGTTCAAAGCGCAGTACTCACGCATTCATTCTAAACATCCAGCTTCATACAAAATAAAATCAGACACTTGCTAACGAATAAGAGACGAGAGAGGGAGGGAGGGAGGACGAGAGAGCTAAGAAGGGGTGATGGGGTGGGTAGTGGCGGTTGTCTGAATTTAAAACATGGAGGAATGGCGACGATGATGATGGGAGGCAAGGTTTCATCTTGCTATGCCGCGCGTGACCAGAATAGGTCTTAGTAATGTCTGCTGTGATTGGTTTAGGCGTCAGGCATCTACCATGGTGACTACACGTAAATAAGACTCTCCAGTCAATCAGTCAATCCCATGAGTCAATGAATCAAAAGAATACTGACCGTTTATGACCTGTCCATTACAGACAGGGACCTGGCAGCAGTCGTTGGGGGAAGGCGTCTGCAGGACACAACCACTTGGCAGGGAGTTGTAGGTCAGGCACCTGACACACACAGTCATCATCATCATCATCATCATCATCATCATCATCATCATCATCATCATCATCATCATCATCATCATCATCGTCATCATCATCATCATCATCACCATCATTATATTGTATTGTATTGTATTGTATTGTATTGTATCATCGTCATCATCATCATGAAGACAAAAGAGAGAGGGACGGCTAGTTCCATACATACAAGCAATAGCATCTTAGCTAGTCCTGTCATAGAATTGTTTTTACCAGCTCAAAGCGCTGACTCCACAGACAATAAAGTGTGATGTCACAATCTAATTTGCCTGGACTTCAATGAAGGCGGTTTCCAAAACATAGATACCCTAATTATTCCCTACAACTAGATATTCATTACCACCGGTGATTAAGAGTGGCTAGCAGTGACCTACCTAGCGCTGCATTTGTAGTAGCCGGTCTGTCCGTTGACGCACGTGCAGTTGTAGTCACAGCCGTCCAACCACGTCTCGGCCTGTCCGTAAATGCGGCCCTTGTAGAAACAGCCAATCGCTGCACGCCGCACAAACATACAGAGAAAGATTATTGATTTATTTTGTATTTATTTATTTATTTATTTCTTTATTCGTTCTTTTAAAGCGCTTTTCCAACTCAAGAGCTGCTCAAGGCGCTGGCTGATACAGATAAAGAGAGAGAGAAAGAGATGGATAGAGAGAGAGACAGACAGCCAGAAAGATGCATAAGCTTATTGATCTAAAGACAAATCCACGTTGCATTCATCTACCTGGGAACATGATTTTGATAAGAACGCAATCAAATACTGACCATACTAGTGAAGTTATCATAACTTTTATAAAGGAAGAAAGGAACGAAAGATTGAAGGATGGAAGGAAGGAACAAAGAATACGAAGAGGAACAAACACAGTAGAAAGAAGAAGGTGGCTGCATTATTTTGATTGGCTGTTTCACCCACGCTGTTCAAGCCACTATTGTAATTCAAAATAAACGCACTTGCGGGTCTGTTCACAAAGCCATTTGGTATGCGAACTAAACTCTCAGATTTTTGCTTTATTAGCCTACACTCTGTCTCTTTAGTAACATTAAAACATAATTCTTTATCGTATTCAGCGCCTTGCGTAGTTCTTAAGCCAGAAAAGCCCTATACAAGAAGGATTAAATATCAAATAAAAAAAGATAAAAACCAGGGAAATATCGCTGACTTTGAAGGTCAGAAATGATCATTTGGTTAAGTTAAAATATACACTTTTCCCAGTTTTCTGTTAACGTTTGACGATACGCGAGAGCGAAATGGAGGTAGCTTTCTCAGCGACAGCATGCAGCCCCAGCGCAGCGTTCTCCAGGACAAATGGGAACAGGACCCACACACCGCCCACAATTCCATTGTACTTACTTTGGCCTGTGACGACCACACCTCCAGACCCAGTGACGAGGCCAGTCTGTCCTACCATTGCTGAAATAAAATAGCATAACAACTGTAGAAATACAGGAAGAAATTAAAAAAAAAAACAACAACAACTATACCTTCTCTCTCCCCCCCTCCTCCCCTCTTCTTATTTCATAAAAACGTTAGCCATGTTTCCAAACTCTTGACAATGATGCGCGAAAAGGTTGGTTACCCAACTATGCAGGAAAGAACGATAACCCAGTGTTCCCAATGATTTAGATGAGATATCTTCTTTGCAAAAAACGAGTTATAGTTCCTTGATTATATCATCATACGGTGGGTTTTAAACTCATTTAATTACTTAAGCATTAACAAATTAGAATATGTGTATTCGAAAAAAAATTCATATTTTAAAAATAAATGTTCCTATCCTATCCTATCCTGTCCCGTAACCAGAAGGTCGTAGGGGCACCACAGATGATCGTTTAACCAGCATACTCCATCTTTCTCTGTCCTCAGCAGCCCTGATGGCTTCGCTCAGTGTCAAACCAGTCCAATCTCGAATGTTGTCCTCCCACCTCTTTTTCGGTCTAAATGTTAACCACGAAAAATTTAATGATTTTTTTTCTACCTGAAACATATTTTTTGCTGATATTTTTATCGAATTATTCCTAGTAAATGGTAGGGTGGTTGCTTCGTTATAACTTAGATCAACAAAGGTAAAGGAATACCGACTCTTGATTTAAGAAAGAACCCGATGGTGCACGAACGCCAAGAACTATCCAATCCCGTAACTCAAAAGTCGTTGAGTCGTTGGGGCACCACAGATGATCGTTTAACCAGCATACTCCATCTTTCTCTGTCCTCAGCAACCCTCACGCCTTCGCTCAGTGTCAAGCCAGTCCATTCTCGAATATTGTCCTCCCACCTCTTTTTCTGCCTCCCTCTTCTTCTGCCTCCTTGCACCATGCATTGCAGGATGGTCTTTGCAAGGCCTGATGCTCTGGTGACGAGGCCGTAGCATCGGAGTTCCCAAGAACATTGCAGATTAACGTCTACACCCACCATTGGCGATATGGCAGACAGGGATAACCATCGCACAGAACAAGGGTCAGGGACTGGACAAGACGAACACCGTAAACTGAATACTACAACCAGATTTTCAACAAACGGCGGAAAGCCGACGAATTTCGCGAACTTGGCTTTAGTGATATTAGATTTCTCTACTTCCTGCCCCACCTTCAACTCCTCCTCTATATCCCCCCTTTACCCCGTCCTGTGCATCTTACTCCTGTTCCAAACCTGATCTACAGTTGACGTTTGGAACATTTATTCCGCATATAGGACAACTAATAAAAGGCATTTTTCTGTAGCACGACTGCAGACATGTGGATCGTTGGTGGCGCATATGTACTATGGCAGTCCTACTCACAGCAGTAGTTGCAGAAGGCGGGGCAGTTCTCCACAGCCCAGCTCCTGTAGGGGTCCTGGCAACCTTGCTGGCCGTACAGGGCGCAGTTGGTCAGTTTGTCCTGGCACTGTCCACTTCCTGACCCGGTCACTGACCCACTGCCAGACCCAGTCACCATGATCACAGAGTTGGCTGCAATTAAGTGAATTAAGGATAACATTATATAACAGTCCAAGGAAAGGAAGATAAAACATAACAAGACGTATACAATTTCCAAAACGTCGCCTTTGTTTACAAAATTTTCAAAATACATAAATGGATGTTTATTAAAATTACTAAATAAATATATACACATATAACATAACATAAAATAATTATAATATTGTTAATAATATAATAAATAGAACACGATTAAAATTAATACAATACAATATCATACAATAACTAACTTAACTTTATAGAAAGAGAATGTATTATACATGAACCAGCACATAGGTGTGCCCTCGGTTCAAGTGAATTCGGCAGTAACAGGCCTGTTAGCCTTTATCTTACCCGTGGTGACGGGTCCAGAGCCGCCGCAGTACCCGCAGAACTTGGGGCAGTTGTATCTGGCCCAAGCCTCGTATGTTCCCACACAGCCCTGAGTGCCGTAGTCCTGGCAGTTGGGGATGACGTCCTTGCAAACCGCTGGCGCTGCTGTGGTCTGAGCACCTGCAACACAGTACAGCCGTATTGTCAAAGGACTGATCCTTCTTACATAGCGCCCTTTCCTACTCACGGTACGGACTTAATCAATGCATTCAACGCTCGCCAGCTAAAACAATGGCCACCAACATCCAGGAAAATAAGCCAACTCTAATTTAGCTGCCGTCAGAACAAGACCTAGGTCGCATTTGTAGCTGACGTCAGGACACAGCCTACGTCGCATTTGTAGCTGACGTCAGACCATTTTTTACTTGCATTTGTAGCTGACGTCAGAACAGAGCCTGCTTTACATTTGTAGCTGACGTCAGAACACAACCTACCACACATGTGTAGTTTAATAGTTCAGTGGTACAGACGTGTTCGGAGAACCTCGAGAACGATATCTTTTCTCTCCACAGAATCGACTTTCTGTACTGACTCTTTTTACAGCGATTCGCCTACCCGTGTGGCTGCAAGGGCGCATGAAATAACCCGGTCATTCAGTGACAGGCTCCAATAAAGCGCATACATTTAGGTACCTCAAGGTGACTCCGTTATCCGCGGCGTTTGATGCTGCAAAGCTGGGCACACTTGAGTTAGATCCTGTATATAAGAATCATTCATTTCATTTATAGCAATCCTTTCACCAGCACAGACCAATTCGCCCAGCGCCCTGAGTGTTGCTACAAATGGCGGACTCACCACAGAAGCCGCAGTAGTAAGCGCAATTGTCATGGGCCCACTGTGTGTAGGGTGCCTCACAGGCGTAGCGGCCGTAGGTGAAGCAGTCGTTGCGGTTGTCGCGGCACTGGCCCGAGGCGGGTGGGGCACACTCAGCCTTGACACAGCAATGGTCGCTGGGGTCCTGCACCAGCTGGCAGCCAGATGGCATGGAGGCGTAGCGTTGGCATCTGCCACCAGAACATTACATCTGTACACGACGGCTAAGCACAACTGTATTGAAACCTTTAATCAGGTCTCTTTCGTCCAACGATATCCAAAACCCATTTCTGCATCAGCAGCACAGATGTTGCCAAACTAAAACTGTACGCAAAATGACCGAAGTGGCCATTTAAAATTGGACACTGAGCCAACTTTCACACTAAACTGGAAGCGGGAAAGTTATTTCTGAGAGCTGAAATAAATCAAACATTTCTGACAGCTGAAATAAATCAAACACTACATCTGTGAAAAGAGAAGTAAAATTAAACACACAATGCGAGTTTGTTCTGATTGGTTCTGATTACCCTGGCAAACTCAGTATTTTTGCCAATTTGATTTTTTAAAAACAAATTCCCATATACAAAATTAATTCTTCTTCAAACATTCGAATCTCCGGAACTAATTGTCAACCTGGCAAAATATTGACATGTTGTGTGTTCTGTACATAAATTGTAAAACGTGAGTACCTATAGACTGAAGCACTGGAATTAAACACTGACCAAAACCATTCGGAACGGCGACAACAATTACTGTCCAAACGAACAGAAGACAGACGGGCACTACCTACCTACACAACAACGAGGTCTCTTGCAGATCCCTGCACTACGACTTCAACCATTGGACACAACACTTGGACAGCCAACCAAATGCAATCAACTGTATAAGTAGGTCTACATTGAAATAACAAATCCAAACCAATATAACGGTATATGGAAGTAAGTAAATGACAAGGGTTAGAGAACATTACGAAACGAATGGAACCTCTATCGTACCTGTCCGTACAGCGGTAGATGCCTCTGGACGCGTCGGTACACTCGCAGTCCAAGTCACAGCCATCCTGCCACGTCTGACCCTGGGCGTAGATCTGACCCTTATAAATACACGACGCTGCACAGATAGAAAAGAATAAATAATAATAATAATAATAATAATAATAATAATAAGAAGAAGAAGAAGAAGAAGAAGAAGAAGAAGAAGAAGAAGAAGAAGAAGAAGAAGAAGAAGAAGAAGAAGAAGAAGAAGACGAAGACGAAGAAGAAGAAGAAGAAGAAGAAGAAGAAGAAGAAGAAGAAGAAGAAGAAGAAGAAGAAGAAGAAGAAGAAAAAGGGTGCTAGACACGCGCCTTATCCCGAAATCGGAATCAAAGCGCAGCGATCTGTAACAAACCACAGGCACTCTCTTAAGTTGCACTCACTTTTAAAAGTTCCATGCACAACAAATGCACGTTGATCATGCGAACATGTGGTGTAAAGGCAGGGAGATCGCTACTACAAACTGGAAAGGAAGTTTAAGTCAGGTGATTCATTTGTCCACACATGGCATGTACAACTATTCAGTCACAAACCAACACTGACGCACCGCCATAGCTCAGAGCTAGAGAGTTCGCCAGGCAAGCTGATGTTAGGCAAGCTGATGCTAGGCAAGCCGATGTTAGGCAAGATAAAAGTGCCCATTTTCACGGCCCATCTTAGCACTATGATTGCTCTGGTGGTTTAGTGTTGATTTTAGTCCTTAATCCCTCTGCCATATCGCCAATGGTGGGTGTAGATGTTCAAACTTGTTGTTTCATGGACAATGCAACTTACTCTTGTAGTTGGTGCTGGAGATGTCGATGCCGCCTGGTCGTCCCGTGCCAGCCACGTTACCGGTCACACCCAGAGGGGTGTTGGAGCCGGTGAAGGATGAGCCTGGCTGTCCAGTGGCGGAATCGCACTCTGGCATCTTGCAGCACTGAGGGTCCTTGGGGTCGGTCACCATGGTGCAGCCCAAGGGCACGCTTGTGTAGGCCGGGCACCTAGCGTGCAGAAAACCCGCATCAATAACTGTAAACATGACCAGATAAAATAATACCTTCTCGCTAGATAGCGTCCTTGGCAGCTCAAAGAGTTACTCAAGGAGCTGGACAGGATCAGGGTTGGTGTGCAGCACCAAGTCTTTAACACTGAACTTTTGACTGACTCTCTTAACTGTCAAGGTTCCTTAGCTAAGCCAGTTATAACGGGTTCTCTTAACGTGGAAATCCAACCGTGCACGACGTCAATATTCTGCATTTCGGTGCCGCTGTTTAACGTCCAGGACCGCATAGTCATCCTGATTCAAACTTGTCAATAGCTCTACATCTTCATTTAAGATATCTGTACTTTTTATAAAAGTGCCCCACAGCAATAAAGATAAGAAGAAGAAGGAGGAGGAGGAAGATGAAGATGAAGATGAAGATGATGATGATGATGATGATGATGATGATGATGATGATGATGATGATGATGATGATGATGATGATGATGATGATGATGATGATGATGATGATGATGAAGGAGGAGAAGGAGGAGGATATTACCTCTGCGTGCACTGGTAATAGTGGTTCATGGCGTCCTCACAGCGACACTTCAGTGAGCAACCGTCATTCCATTCCTCGCCCTGTCTGTAGTAACGCCCGTTGTATGTACAGTAGTCTGCACACACACACACACACACACACACACACAAACATTCCAATTAATACTTTAGGACAAACACACATATACACAGGCTTTCCATGTCAAATAACCATCCCCCTTAAATTTAGTAAGTTTTAAGTAATATTGGTTTTGTTAATTTCTTTACCTAGTTTTCTTTTTTCTTTTTTGGGGGTGGGGGTGGGGGGTTGGGGCGTCGTAGGGGTGGGGTGGTGGTCTAATATCACCTAACTGTGACAAGTCTTTACATTGATTGGATTGAACTGAATTCGGTTTAGGGACAACGAAACGACGACTCCAATGTATCAGCTGTTCATACTACTAAGATGCCACGAGAATCTCGTCTCGTTTTCTTACCGTTGTCCTTCACTTTGTGCACTGTTACGATATGGCATTCTGGCTCTGTACGTCAGCTATGTACGAAACTGAAGCTGTACTCAAAACGTTGGCTCTGAACTTGCCTTCTTTTCTTTGCGGTGGCCCAGGCCCACAATACATGCGTGGGCCTCTTGGGCATGAACTCAAACTGCACTTCTTCCATCAGGCTAAACTATTCCATTGGCATCATCACATGGTTTGTTCAATGAACCCCGTAATGGTACACCACGCCTATGTACTTACGGACGCCGCTCGCTGCGGTGGCAACGCCTCCTTGGTTGATGGGAGGAGGGGTGGAGGTGACCTGTACGTCGCAGACGTAGGTCTTGCAGCAGGCGTTCTGGGGGTCCTGGATCAGACGGCAGCCTGCAGGCAGGTTCTGGAAGTTGTGGCACCTGAGCGACACACAAACAATAATAATAATAATAATAATAATAATAATAATAATAATAATAATAATAATAATAATAATAATAATAATAATAATAATAATAATAATAATAATAAATCATAAGCATCATCATAATCATAATCGTCATAATAATCATAATAATCATAATAAAGCAGAAGAAGAAGAGCAAGAAGGTTGTCTCGCTTAAAACGATGGAAATAGAGTTAACGGTAGTATCTTAGAGATAATCCCTATCAGACGTTGTCCTCTGCCAGGGAGTTATGAAGTAACAGGAATGAATTAGGGAATACTAGGAGTAGGAGAGAGGAAATATGGCAGGAAATAGTAAGAAATTAGTAGGAAATAGTTCAGAACTAAATAGGAAATAAAATATAACACGAAAGAGTTAAAAGGAAACTAGAAAATAACGGAAAAGATTTTAAAACCAATTAAAAATTACATAGGAAATACTTAGAGAATACCATTCAAGAGTTAAGAATTAAATAGGAAATATTTAGAAAAGAGTTCTGAATTCAATAGGAAATAGGGAACAACAGGAAATAGAAACTAACACAAAATAGTTAGAAAACAACAGGAAAGAGATAGGAAATAAACAGGAAATAGTTTGAGAATAACAGGACAGACTGAGTTAGGGAATACTAGAACGGAGTTGTGGAATATGATGAGGAAGCTCACATGTCGGTGCACTGGTAGAAACCGGTCTGGTCGTCCACGCAGGTGCACGAGTACTGACAACCCTCCTGCCAGGTGGCGCCCTTCTGGTAGATGTGGCCGTTGTACACACAGCCCACTGCAACCATCATCATCATCCATCATCATCCATCATCATCCATCATCATCACCATCATCATCATCATCATCATCATCATCATCAAACAACAAAAACAAATGTCGATATCATGATCAAAACCGTCATCATCATCATCATCATCATCATCATCATCATCATCATCATCATCATTATCATCATCATCGTCATCATCACCATCATCAACTATAAACCGTTACTATCACCGTCACCTCAATCAACCATATCAACAACAACCACAACCACCGCCACCTCAACATTACCACCAAAAAAGCCTAGATTTCTTTTCACAGCAGTCACTGATTTTATAACGCCCAGAGCTTGCTCTGTTGGCCTGAAGCACTGCGCTATACAAATGTGCAGGATGGATTGGAACTCTGACCTCTGGATCCGCTGATGGGGTTGGTGGTGCCTACCACGGTTCCAGTGCCTCCTGTCGCTCCGCCAGGCGTGCCTCCCACCGTGCCAGAGGTGGCCGGAGCAATACCGGTGATGGTCTGGCCTTGGTTGGGCACAATGGTCACTCCAGCCGGGCAGTTAGGGGTCTTGCAGCAGGGGTCAGTGGGGTCATCCACCATGGTGCAAGCGGGGTCCAGGTTGTTGAAAGCGATACACCTGGACAGATATTTGATTTGATATTCAATGTTTATAGAATAAAGCGGACTGCCAAAACCCGAATCATGACAACACAAAACGAAGCAAAATCAGACTAAACTGCTAACATTTAAATTTGAGAGAAGATGTCAATAAAACCAGTCTTACTAATAAAATTTAATTACGACCATAAACAAGACCTATAAAGACATATAAAGATCTATACGCGATAAAACAAACCAACATCAGGTAAAAATTGAAACAGGTGCTGACTATTGCAAACTTTAAAAATCTCATTAAAAGGTATGGAACCAAAATATCTTTCTCTTTCATCAACAAGATCAGCACATTCAGACATAAAATGGCGAACAGAAAAGGATTTCTGGAATGTGATCCGCAAAGCATCATGGTGGTTCTTCTCCTTTTAAAAGCAAACTATGGGTGACATAAATATGCCCAATATGAAGGCGAACCAAAACAGTATCTTCTTTGCGAGTGGGCGCAAAGTTAGGCAAAGAAGCAGACAAATCTGGAAGAATTTGAAATAGTTTGTTATTGATTTGATTAGACCATTCGGTCTGCCTCAGCCGTTTACAATTAGAGCCAGTCACACAACGCAGGTCAGAGTAGAGAACAAATTGGAAAATCTATGAAGGGAAATCTAGATGCAATACTTCTTTAGCCGCATTGTCCACTGCAATATTGCCGCGGATGCCCCTGTGACTAGGTAGCTACATAAAACTATCATTTTACTCTCAGAAACGAGTTGTGTGTGGAGGTCATGGATCTTTGGCAAAAAAGGGTGCGATATCTTTCTCGTAGAAAGAGCTTGAAGTGTTGACAGTGAATCAGACATGAAACCTGTTTCAGAGCTAAATGAATTGCCTTGAGCTCAGCTGTGTAACCAGAACAAAAATGCGGTTTATGGTGTTGCAAAGCCTGGTCGAGGTGTTTCCCAGAGACCGACGCAGCAGCAGCTGAGTCTCCTTTCTTCGACCCGTCCGAAAAAAGTTACCATATCCTTTTAATAATGAACATTGTTTTAGACCAAGTTGCTTATAAACAGCTTTGGAAGTTAATGGCCTTTTTGAAACCTGGACAGATAACGATGGGAATGATCCACAGGACTGACGCTTGGAGATCTTGTCAACAATAAGCTCACGCAACAAACACTGGTCTTTAAAATGGGTTGTTAAAAACATTTTGTTAAGTAAAATCATATGTCACTCGGCTCAATAAAAGTATATAAGAGGCATAATTAATTTAACCAAAATACATTTATTGAGCTGAGTGACACATGATTTTACTAAATGTCATTAACAACCCATTTTAAAGACAAGTGTTTGTTGCGTGAGCTAATTGTTGACAAGATCTCCAAGCGTCAGACCTTTGGATCATTTCCATCGTTATCTGTCCAGGTTTCAAAAAGGCCTTTAACTTCCGAAGCTGTTTATAAGCAACTTGGTCTAGAACAATGTTCATTATATAAAGGATATGACAAACTTTTTACGGACGGGTCGAAGAAAGGAGACTCAGTTGCCGCTGCGAGTGGTTAAATAAATTATTTCTCTTGGTAAAAAATACGCATATCTTGGATAAATAAATTATGTCTCTTGGTAAAAAATACAGGTCGATTGTTTAAATAAAATTACATGTCACTCGGTTCAATAAAATTATATTATATATCACTTGGTTAAAGTGTACAGGATCTTACAATTATGTCACTTTAGTTTATTTTAAAAAATGCTATTCATTTCAGAAAAATCTTGCTTGCTCACGGTTTTAAAAACAACTTTGATTGAATTATCTTGCAAGAAAAGTGGTTTAAGTATTAGTGTAGTGAACTTACTTGGGCGAGCATCTGTAACGTCCAGTGTTGCCGTCCTCGCAGACGCACGAGAAGTCACAACCGTCAGTCCACCTCTGTCCCTGCTGGTACAGCGTGTTCTTGTACACACAGCCACCTGCACGTCATCAACAGCATTTACTACTACTGCTACTATTACTGCTACTGCTACTACTACTGCTACTGCTGCTATTACTGCTGCTACTACTACTACCGATACTCTTACTGCTACTACTATTACTAACAATCATCATCATCATCATCATTATCATCATCATCAAAAGCACAGTGGATGCAAAACATGATTGTGCTGTACCAACATGCTCGCTTCCATAATTGACACACTCTCGCATAAAAAAACACACTCACACCTGTCATTCAAACATGTCAAACAGGTAGTTTAAAGGCAGTGAGACCGCTTTTAGAAGACGGAAAGGAAATTATTTTAACATTGCTTTTTTCAGAATATGCGTTTTGAGCTTTTTCTGGGTGAGGATCACCCTATATAAACGCGCTGTGTTAGTAGTAGTAGTAGTAGTAGTAGTAGTAGTAGTAGTAATAGTAGTAGTAGTAGTAGTAGTAGTAGTAGTAGCATAAGCAGCAGCAGTAGTAGAAGTAGTAGTAGCAGCAGCAGTAGTAGCCTAACCGAAGCAGCAGGAAAAGTAGTAGTAGTAGTAGTAGTAGTAGTAGTAGTAGTAGTAGTAGTAGTAGTAGTAGTAGTAGTAGTAGTAGTAGTAGTAGTAGTAGTAGTAGTAGTAGTAGTAGTAGTAGAGGTCAGCTATAAACACACAACAGCACTATTCCAGAACGTTATTTACATTCCGCAATCCTCTAAAGTTCCAGATCATAACCGTCCAAGGGTACTTACTGAGCTTGTTCTGTCCGGTGATCAGTCCTGGGGTGCCGCCGTTCATTCCAGGTGTCAGACCACCGGTCATTCCGGGTACGTTGCCACCCACGATATAGCCCGGGGTGGCCTGGCCTCCAGTCTGGCCTGGGACCTGGCCGCCCACGTAGTAGGGAGCGTAAGTGGAGCTGGGAGCGGGCGTGACGTAGCTAGGAACGGTCACTCCGGGAGCCAGAGTGTGGCCGGGCAGGATGCCAGGGGCGAAGGTCTGGCCCAAGGGTGGGGTGAGATAGGGGGGGAGGGTCTGGCCAGGAGCCAATGTGTGACCTGGCTGGATGCCGGGGATGGGGGCCACGGTGCCGGGTGGGTAGGTCAGTCCAGGGGCGGGTGTCATGTAGTAGGGCACGGTGACGCCAGGGGCAAGGGTGTGACCAGGCACGATGCCAGGGGCGAAGGTTTGGCCGTGAGGAGGTGTTACGTAGGGTGGGATGGTCATGCCGGGAGCCAGCGTCTGGCCGGGTCTGATACCGGGGATGGCGTAACCGCTACCCGGTGTGGTGTCGGGAGCGTAAGTCTGGCCAATGGCGGGCGTGAGGTAAATGGGCACGGTGACGCCCGGAGCCAGCGTGTGGCCAGGAACGATGCCGGGGGCAAATGTCTGGCCAGGAGCGGGGGTGATGTAAGACGGCAGCGTCATGCCGGGAACCATCGTCTGGCCAGGCTGGGGACCCAGGGTGGCGCTGGGAGCGTACGTCATACCGGGAGCTGGAGTCAGGTACATGGGCACGGTGACGCCGGGAGCCAGGGTCTGGCCGGGGACGATGCCCGGAGCGAAGGTGTAGCCCGGAGCGGGTGTGATGTAGGTAGGCAGAGTGACGCCGGGAGCCAAAGTCTGTCCCGGCATCAGGCCCGGGATGGGATAGTGGGTGGTGTCGGGGGCGTAGGTCATGCCGGGGGCGGGGGTGAAGTTAATGGGGACGGTGACGCCAGGGGCCAGCGTATGACCGGGAGTGAAACCGGGGGCGAAGGTCTGGCCGGGAGGTGGCGTGATGTAAGACGGCAGGGTCATGCCAGGAGCCAGTGTCTGTCCGGGCATGATGCCGGGCTGGGGGTTGTAAGTGGTCATGGGGGCGTACGTCATGCCGGGGGCGGGCGTCATGTAGTGAGGGACGGTGACGCCGGGAGCCAGCGTGTTGCCAGGCACAATGCCGGGAGCGAAGGTCTGGCCCAGCGGTGGAGTGACGTAGTAGGGCAGCGTGACGCCGGGAGCCAGCGTGTAGCCAGGCATGATGCCGGGCACAGGGTAGCCGTGGGTAGTGTCAGGCATGTAAGTGTGGCCAGGGGCGGGAGTGAAGTTGATGGGAATGGTCACACCTGGAGCCAGCGTGTGGCCGGGGATGATGCCTGGCGCGAAGGTCTGGCCTGGCACGGGGGTGATGTAGGACGGCACGGTGACGCCGGGAGCAAGGGTACCGCCCGGCAACAAGCCCGGCACGGGATAGCCGGCGTGGATGGTGGTGTCGGGGGCATAGGTCTGGTAAGGTCTGGGCGTCATGTTAATGGGCACCGTCACTCCGGGAGCCAGCGTGTGGCCCGGCAGGATGCCAGGAGCGAACGTCTGGCCCGGGGCGGGGGTGATGTAAGAGGGGATGGTCTGGCCGTAGGGCAGCGTGATGCCGGGGATCAGAGGAATGGGTGGGGGCGTGGTCATGGGAGCGTAGGTCTGACCAGGAGAGGGAGTCAGGTAGACAGGAACCGTCACTCCCGGAGGTAGAGTCTGACCGGGGATGATGTTGGGGGCGAAGGTGTGGCCGGGGGCGGGTGTGATGTAGGGAGGGATGGTCTGACCTGGAGGTAAGGTCATGCCGGGGATCAGGGGGGCGGGGGTGTTGGGGGCGGGAGTAAGTCCGGGGGCGTAGGTCATGCCGGGAGCAGGGGTCAGGTAGAACGGGACGGTAACGCCGGGGGCCAGAGTGTGGCCAGGCACGATGCCGGGGCCGAAGGTGTAGCCGGGGGCGGGCGTGATGTAGGGAGGGATGGTCTGGTCAGGAGCCAAGGTCCTGCCAGGTACCAAGGGGGCAGGGGTGGCGTAGGGGTTGGTGACGTGAGGAGCGTACGTCTGTCCCGGGGACGGTGTCAGGTAGAAAGGCACGGTCACGCCGGGAGCCAAGGTCTGGCCAGGGATGATGTTGGGGGCAAAGGTCATGCCGGGCACGGGGGTGATGTAAGGAGGAATGGTCTGTCCCGGAGCCAGCGTGTTCCCGGGGATCATGGGAGCGGGCGTAGTGTAAGGGGTGGGGGCGTAGGTCATGCCCGGGGCGGGGGTGAGATACCAAGGGATGGTCACCCCGGGAGCCAGGGTACCGCCGGGGATGATGAAAGGAGCGAGGGTCTGACCCGGCACGGGGGTGAGGTACACGGGGATGGTCACGCCGGGAGCCAGAGTGCCGCCTGGCATGAGACCCGGGCCAGCGTGGTGGTGATGTAGGGGATGGGGTAGGCGCCGATAGTGTTGGGCACGGTCTGGGAGCCGGTGATGGTTCCTGAGGTACAGCGCATGGACTTGCAGCACTGGCCTTGTACCGCCACCAGCGTACAGCCTGGCGGCATGTTGTAGAAAGACGGACACCTGATGACGGAAACATTAATAAATGGAACTTTATCAAGCGCACGCGTATTTCCACACAAGAAACACAAAGCCATAGAGAGCGCACAGTTAAAACACCACACAAGACAAGACAAGGCCAAAGAAACACATCTAGGCAAATCTAACACAGACAACGCTCGCGTCACAACAAGACCAGACCTACGGTGTCTGTAATGTACTGTTGACTTACTTGTTGTCACATCTGTAGTAGCCAAAGGCAGCGTTCTCACAGACACAGGTCTTCTCACAGCCATCGTCCCACTGCTGCCCTTGTCTGTAGGCAACGCCCTGGTACACACACACGTCTGCACACAGGACGGTCATGTCAACAGGCACAGTCATGTCAACAGGCACAGTCGTTTCAACAGGCACAGTCGTGGCAATAGTCATAATCGTGTCGACAGATACAGTCGTGTCAACAGGCACTGTCGTGTCAACAGGCACAGTCGTGTCAACAGGCACAGTCGTGTCAACAGGCACAGACGTGGCGACAGGCACAGTCATGTCAACAGGCACAGTCGTGTCAACAGGCACAGTCATGTCAACAGTCATAGCATCACACACAGTGATGTCAACAGACATAGTGACGTCTGATCATGTTAAGAAGAAAACTATAGCTAATCACTACAGACTTCTAGCTAGTCCATGTCTTCGCTACTTTTGGTGCTGACTGCTGCGAACGTGCCCGGCACGTCCATGCAAACCAACGCAAGTCAAATGGGAGTTATCAACCCTAAAATGGATGGTGAAGGCATCCCCCCCCCCCTCTCTTCCGCCGCCAAATGCGAGTAAAAATCCTCTTGGGCGACTTAAACCATATAGCCGACTCGCCCAACTGGCTATCTAAACCTTGGAGCTGACCTGCCCGACGGGGTGTCCGGTCCCTTCACCAATGGTATTGTCAACGTTCCTTTGAATTTCTGTTGAACAGTTTGTCACAATCGTTCACGGACTAGTGAGTAATGCTCCGGGCGATTAACCGATATTAGTCCGGTGAGCGACATTAAATTTCTGTCTGTCAGCACCCTTTCAGTAAAGGGTAGACTAGATGACCAAATCATTTGATTTCAATAATCGGAAGATCTCAGAATTGTTATATTATTTTATCAAACTGTTATGTCAAAGTTAAACATTTGCTTACCATTAGGTCCGGGGACTCCAACCGTATCTGTTCAAACAAAGAGGAAAAATACATTACATGTACATGCAAAATTTCAAAAACACAGCTAATATTAAATAGGTAGTTGGGTTTGGGCGCGCCACAGGCTGCGACTACGCCTTCCCCAGGGGAGGCGGCCCAGAATTTCCCGATAGAAAGGGACAATAAAGTGTCCCAAAAATCCTCAAAGCGTCATGAAGAAGCGAAAGTACATGTTTTCTAATATCCAGCCCCAACACCCCCCCCCCCACCTCACCCTACCCCACGCTATCCCCCACCCCCCAAAAAAAACTGGACAAGATTGAAAAAAACCAGAAAGGATATAGAACAAAAAGACCAACAAAAATGTAATAAAATAGAAAACATTGATAAGTAACTCACTTGTCAACGTATCAACAACAACAAAATCTTTTTCTGTTCCTCTACCCGCCATTTCTTTCTCTCTTTTTAAATTTTTTTCTCTCACTCTATCTCACATTTCCTCTCGCGGCCTCTCCCCCTCTTGTCCTATAGTAATGCGATTCTCCTTCTTTAGAAATACGTTAGGAATAGCCATATATTCCCCGCGTATCTGAGAGTGTTGGCTCGTGTCTCCCGACGACGCGTGTTAGCGAAACACATGTATAGACAAATATATTGTGTTTTATCTCTTTCAACCCTTTAACTTGTCATCCCTGCATTCTGTGACCAGACCTTCTCCTTCTCTTAAGTCTCCCTCGCCTACGTTAACACTTAAGACAAAGAGAGAAGGAGACGGTATTGTCTACGCTGTATGGAATATCATGTGCCCACTCACTGCAGAGGTTGCAGGTCTTCCTGCAGTTGTCCATGGCCCAAGGTCTGTAGGCGTCAGAAGTGCAGGCAGCGGTATCGAAGGAGGCACAGTCCGCCAGCTTGTCCACGCAAGGAGGAGGAGTGGTCAGCATGCCGTCTGCAACGCCACACAGACTGATCTTCAACGTGTCAGGGAGGAGAAACAAATGGCTACATTAACTACAATAATGCTAATAGACAACACTCGGAAACATCAGGGGAAACAACCTCGGCGGCTTGCACCGCATGTTGCGCCAGAGTTAACTAACCGTTGAGGAGGACATCCTTTGCAAACGAACACAGTTTCTCGCCTACAATTTCTGCTCTGTCCTCCATCAAACGTTCCTGGATCAACCGAAAGGTTGATTTGAGTTGCAATCCTGGCTAGCTCCGCTAGTTCGGCCTTGCACAGGCAAGCAACCACCACCCCTCTTTCCAGAAGAAAAGCTTGCAGCTCGTGGTAGCTTTCATAGTGTTGTGGGACGACATGTCCGCCCAGATAACTCTAGGTAACTAAAAATAAAACAAAAAGACAAGTTACCCACCATTTCCCAGAACACGCAAAACAAGGAGCCAAAATAAAACAATACAATTGTTGCAAGTTGTTCATCAGGCAGACAAAGCACAACACAAACACTTCAAAGTGTCTAAATGTAATCGGTTAAGGAAAATGAACTCCGTATTATTGGAAATCCCGCACACCATTTCAGCTGTTGATTCCATAACCAGCCTTTACGTAGAACCACAGGGACAGCAAATTGAACCAGACAATGACCGGTCACTTTAGAGTTGACCTATGACGGAGTTATCTCCCGCCCAAATATCTCTCAGTGTTGGTCGACGCAGCTGCAGTTATGCCCCTTGACGTTTGTTTCCATATTATCGTTTATGGTGGAACTGTGTGTTACACTACAGACACGTATTAACTGAACTAAACCTCCATCTTCTTCTTCCACCACCTCGCACAACCACTCCACCCCAACCCCACAACAGCAATAACAACAACAAACTGCTACGTACTGTCTCCAGGCCCGCTGGGCTGGCCCACACCGGTGAAGGTGCCAACCTGCGTGTTGAATTCACACTGAGGCTTGGAGCAGCACTCGCCTGGCGCCTTCACCATCTTGCAGTTGGCAGGCAGAGTTCCGTAGCTGGCGCATCTGTGTGCACACAGAACGGAACAAACCACATTACAAGCCTAACTACATTGTATTAATCCATGTGCACATACTCAAAGCAATTCATTTGGCGGATGCATTTCGGTTTGGGGTTAATACCCAAGACCACATGAAAGTTTGTACTCAGTAAAAGACAGGTTGGTGTGGATGTTCTTTTCTTCCCATTACCTCCACCATTAAAACCATCACCATCATCATCATCATCATCATCATCATCATCATCATCATCATCGTCATCATCATCATCGTCGTCGTCATCGTCATCGTCGTCACCATCATCTGTATCGTGGTCGTTGTCTATCATCATCATTATCATTGTCGTCGTTGTCCATCATCATCAGCAGCAGCGGCAGAAGCAGCAGCAGCAGAAACATCATCATCATCATCATCATCATCATCATCATCATCATCATCATCATCATCATCATTGTCGTCCCGTCGTTGTAGTTGTGGTCGTACCTGCTCTGGCAAGAGTAGAGGCCGACGCCGGCGTCGTCGCAGATACACTCGTACTCGCAGCCCACGGTCCAGGTCTGACTCTGAAGTACTGGCGGCCGTTGTACACGCATACCTCTGCACACAGCACACGCGGTAAGTTAGTACCACTGTACCGTTATTGCAATGGTGCAGTTGCTTCTGTAGTGTAGTACAAGCGAGGACAAAACAATTGAAGCCCCTAGTGTTAAACCGTTAACATTGCACAGCTGTCAGTGGTCGGAGACTGGTTGACGGTTTGCAGTGCCGAAATACTAACATCATCCTGTGACACAGGCAACCGTCTCTGCTCCATCTACCGTTTATTGTCACTTCGTCGCTGTTGTTGTGTATTCGTTGTTGTTCCGTGGGTAGACCCATCCAACCACCCCGACCCCCGAAGGGCTTGGAATTCAACTTCTGCCTCGCCTGACCTTCTACCCCTCGGAAGAAAGTATGTGTCCTAGACTTGCACGCACGTATTCCGTTGCACGGGACTTTAAAGATCCTGGCACTTATGTCCTAGAGGGCTACATAAATACACCTAGTAAGGTCTAGGTCCTTTCACGCCCATCCCTTGTCGCCCAGTTGTCTGGGGAGCTAGACGGGGAGCCTAAGACAAGCAAGTGCGCGACTCGGAGGACTGGAATTAGATCCTGTATCGGCCAGCCCCTTGAGCTGGAAAAGCGTTATTTAATAATGATTACAGAAGAACTCAGTACATAAGGAAAAGCGCTATTTAATTAATATTGATTACAGATGAACTCAGTAAATAAGAAAAAGCGCTATTTAATTAATAATGATACAGATGAACTCAGTAAATAAGGAAAAGCGCTATTTAATTAATAATGATTACAGATGAACTCAGTAAATAAGGAAAAGCGCTATTTAATTAATAATGATTACAGATGCACTCAGTAAATAAGAAAAAGCGCTATTTAATTAATATTGATTACAGATGAACTCAGTAAATAAGAAAAAGCGCTATTTAATTAATAATGATTACAGATGAACTCAGTACATAAGGAAAAGCGCTATTTAATTAATAATGATTACAGATGAACTCAGTAAATAAGGAAAAGCGCTATTTAATTAATAATAACAGATGAACTCAGTAAATAAGGAAAAGCGCTATTTAATTAATAATGATTACAGATGAACTCAGTAAATAAGGAAAAGCGCTATTTAAAAATGATTACAGATGAACTCAGTAAACAAGGAAAAGCGCTATTTAAAAATGATTACAGATGAACTCAGTAAATAAGGAAAAGCACTTTTTCATCTGTTAAGCTGTTAGATTTACGTCGTTTCTGTAGTCACCTACCTTTGAACTGCTTGTACGGGATTTGGGCACACCATTTTGTGCTTGCCGAACCAGCGCCTCCAGCAGTTCTTTAAACTGATAGGCGCGCGATACAAGTACAATCCATTTATTCTCAACTCTGTCCCTTCAATCCGGGTGTTGGAACTCTAATCTCTGAACTACTGCGGAAGGCGTCCTGCCACTTACTGTTGCCGTTGAGGTCCCCGACGTTCTGACCGCTGGTTGTCTGGTACTTGGCGTCGAAGTTGCAGACGGGCTGCAGACAACACTCGCCGGACTGTTGCACCAATGTGCACTGAGGGGGTAGGTTGTAGTAGGTGGGGCACCTGCACGTGAAACACGCAACGCATTATGTAAGTCAATGGTTAGATCATCGCCTTTCCTGCATCCTATATGGCCATGAACCTTATGGATTTACCTTTGTAAAATATTTATTTCCTAAATATTTCCGTGTTTTTCTTTAATCACTTTCAGCTAAATAATCCTTACATAGAAGTACATTTTCTAAATAATCATTTGTTTGCAAGCAATGTAATATTTCTCTAAATAATATATTTTCTCCGTAAATAACTTATTATTTACCTAAACAATACATTGTTTACATAAATAAATCATGATGTAGGTAAATAATGCATAGTTGCTAATGAAAAAAATTACTTACCTTTTTAATGCATTATTTAGCAGATTGTGTTAAACTATGTATTATTTAGAAATGGTTCTAAATAATGATTTATTTACCTATATAATGCATTATTTAGCAGAATTGGTTAAATAAAGTATTTAGAAGATGTTGCAAATAATGCATTATTTACGTGAACAATTAATTCATTGTTTAGGGACTGCAATTTACATTATTTAAGGGATTCCAGGATTCGCTTGAAAACTTTTTTTTTTTTTTATATTACTGCCTTCTATAATTGAATGCAAATTCTTTCCAAAGACTGTGTATAAAAAATGTGTGTTCATTATTTATTTTTCAACATAAATCCCTCCACAAATTCGAAGATAAAACGTCTGTAACCTCCCGAACACAAACGAAAGGTCAGGGCCAGTTTTGTGCGGAAATGTTCAGTTTTTGAGCATCTTCGTTAGATTTTTTTAATGCTTTCTTTTTGTATTTATATATCATGATTTATTTACCTAAACAATATAAAAAATAAGTTATTTACGGAGAAAATATATTATTTAGCGAAATCTTACATTGTTTGTAAACAAATGATTATTTATAAAAATGCTTCTAAATAAAGATTATTTAGCTGAAAGTGGTGAGAATCAATATTTTACAAAGGGAATTCTATAGGAACTCGCAACATTCAGGAGTAAGTTAGTTATTCATTGTTTATAGGGTCCAGCGGACTGCGAAGAGCCGAATCAGGAGTATTACATTACGTTTTATTTTTACGTATGTTGGAAATAGAATTGAGTCGTAGACATGCTACAATATTGAAAGTAGATCTATGTCATGGAGACGTCGACACTAAAGTTTAACGTCTACCCCCTTCATTGGCGATCTGTCAGACGGGGATAAACTTTCCACAGAAAAATGGGCCAGGGATTTCAAGCACCACTGAACCACCAGCGCATTCATACTGCTAAGATGGACAGTAACAACGCAGCTACTTTCATTTTGTCCCCCATGGGATTTGAACCTTGGTTCTCGGCGTGCCAGGCGAGCGCTCTGCCATTGACCTACGTCATTGGGACTGAAAATGTTCTTTCTCCAGTACTAATAGCATCGTCGTTGGTCGTTTGCACTGAGGTTTGGGAATAATCCCAGTCCAATCCACCGCCAATCAATCCACACAGCAGCTACATAATGAAATAAATACTGTAACGTCATTATAAACTGTACATAAGCGATCCCAAACACTCGCGCAACCAAAATCGGGTTCCTGCTGTGCACTAAATATGAGTACTTGTGCCCTTACTTGTTGTAGCACTTGTATAGACCGGTGAGAGCGTTGGTGCACTCGCACTCATAGGCACAACCGTCGGTCCACTTGGCGCCCTGGTCGTACTGCTGACCCTTGTAGAAGCAGTGGCCGACTGAAGTCACAAAGGTCAAAGTTACAGTAATATCAAGGTCAATATAAAAATATCTTTACAATCACGTTATGTTATTATACAACTTAATTATCTTTCCGCCTTGGTACGTCACTGCAGGCTTATTTCCCTGTCATAATCTATACGGCACATGACAAACATGTCAGCGGTCAAGGTCGCAAGGAATGCCAATGCTTTAACACACAAAAAAGAAGAACGGACAAGCGAACAAAACAAGAGAGTAAACAATAAAGACAGACAGACGGGGAAAAAACAAAGAAGACAAAGAAAGATAACATCAAATAAAGTACAGAAAAAAAATAACAGAAAGACAGAAAGACTCTCTCTCTCTCCCTACCTCCATATTCCCCCCTCTCCCTCTCTCTCTCCCTATCTCCCTTCACTTTCTCTCTCCCTCTCCCTCCTCTCTCTCTCTCCCTCTCTTTCTCTCTCGCTCTCCCCATAAAAACAGACAGCAAAATGGAGGAGAGGACAAAAGTGTTTACTTACAATAGCCGGTTCCAACATTGGATCCCACTGTAAAATAAAGCATTTGTATTTAGATACACACAAAAAAAACTAAAATTAAATTCAAGCAGCTCCTGCTTTTTTAAATATATTTTTATTATATCTAAAACGCACGTGCAGCATCCATCATCTTGAGCATCCCTTTCCGCTGATAAGTGCCTATATATAAAAAAAAATTTGATAATAATGATTAATGTGGAATATTATCTCGCCGTAGAAGCCTCGCTTTAAGCAGTTCTTTGATGACAACAAGTGCGTTCCATTAGAACAAGTGTTGCAAATGCTATACCGCGTGTACGTGCGACGAGATCTGTTGTTTTACTGTATTTGATGACCTGTTTGATGTGATTTGCATTTGGGCCATTTTTCGTTTAATACTGCGACTCACCACATTTTTCCTTGGTTGAAGGAATACAGGTTTGTTGGATGGACCGTAGTCTAGATTCAAATTTAGATGCATTATTGCCAACTGACATACAGTGCACTAGCAATGCATTTGGCCATGAGGCACATATAATAATAATCATACGCATCATTAGGCTGGCAAATGTAAAAACAATCCTTAAAAGAACAGGTAAAGTATAACCGTGACTTTGGCTACTGTTGACAATAACGTTGCGAGCAGACTACTCACCGCAGAAGCCGCAGTACTTCCTGCAGTTGTCCTGGGCCCATGGCTTGTAGGTCTGGCAGG
>CM072519.1:4242226-4284726 GCA_036898135.1 Oncomelania hupensis | reverse complement strand
CAAAGCAACAATATTTCACATGCCATTTTGCGGCAGGTAAAGAATACTGTCGTTTGTCTAAAACTGCAATAGAAAATAGAATACAGAAAACCCAGTAGAAAGAGTCACGATCACTGACCAGTGTTGGTACCGCCAGCAGAGTACTGGATGTTGTTGACCGCGTTCAGCAGCTGCGTCTTGTCGTTGTAGGCGTTGAGGTGGAACTCCGTGTAGGGCCGGGAGGCGAACTTCTCCACACCGATACGGATGGTGTCCTGCCCGATGTCCCAGTCCTGAACACCACACCAACGGTTTAGTATTATTATGTTGAATTAATACTACTATTACTGCTGCTGCTATTACTGCTTCTATTACTACTATTGCTATTCCTACTACTACTACTACTACTACTACTACTAATAATAATAATAATAATAATAATAATAATAACAATAATAATAATAATAATAATACTATTACTATTACTGGACTGCATTTATATAGCGCACCATTGTCAAAAGCTGAACTCCATGCGCCTGACAAGCACACACACTCGTACTTGTTAATTACGCAGCTTCACACACACACACACACCTAAACACGCGCGCGCTCACACACACACACACACACACACACCTATTTTAAGGTAATGCTCCACATAGCCAACAAGGCATAAGAACAGTATAAGGAGGTACAAAAGCAATGGTACGTTTACAAGTGGACATCATCATCATCATCATCATCATCATCATCATCATCATCATCATCATCATTGTAATGAAATTCAGTTATTTCATTTTTGGACATATCACTCGAGATAATCTAGAATTATTATTCTATTCTAAACTGAGAAGTAAAGAATAATTGTAGTTGTTTATATTATGTGAAGTTACTGTATATTAAATATGAATGATAGTAAAAAGACATCTAGTCAAGAATCTATGACCTCACAATAAAAGTGACGTATTCTTATAGCAGCCATTTTTGTTGTGAAGACTTTTGACGTAGTACTCTTCTCATATTCGTGAGACGTAAAGTTGGTATTGACAACGAGGTGCACAGGTATTTCCTCGTAGGCACATTTGTTTACCAACACTTGTGACTCAGACTTCAAAGCGAGAGGACCACACCCTCCGAGCTCTGCCTTTTAACGGTCGGAAACCGTCATCCAAAATATTGGAAATCTGAACATTCAATCTAGGCATCGTCATCTTCTTTTCTTCGGCGACGTGTTGTTGAGGATATATCACAGAGAACCGTTTGGATACATTTGCTGGAAGAATATTGACAAGATTGATGCCAGAGATGGAAGACAGCCGGGAGCAGACGATGTCGAACGTAGACCTGTTGCAGCTATAGCCACTGTCTACTTCGATGTCCTGTAACTCGTCTTTGAGAGAAGAGCGCTGATCACATTGTCCACTGACGATCTGAGGGTCGAATTGCTACGAACTGAAGAGGTCTTGTAACTGGTGGGTGAAACTCTAGGAATAAAATAAATCGTAGAGAGTCTAGTTCTATACTTGGATACTATCATTTGTAAGAGAATTGTTTCGTCTAATTATGGGTAATTAATTAACGGAACGATTTTTAATGTGTAGGTATAATTTTGGTTGCAGAAGGTGCAACAGAAAATAATGTGTCGTTCTTTTCGTGCGGGAATCGCAATGAAAATAAGTTATGTAATTTTCTAGATCATCTAAGTTTCGAAATGTTGTTGTTTATATTCATTTAATTTATGCATTAAGTGAGGGATCCTAAGGGAATGGTAAGTATTTACGCAATGAGGGAATGGTAAGTATTTACGCAATGACGATGATTATAAATGAAGAAGTTGTGATTGCGAGTTGCGCAATACGAACTGTTAGCCGGTTGCTATGGAGTAACCGTTTTCTTGGAGATTGCGTTTTCGCGTATGGGATTCATTTGAATGGATTATTAATGGGTTGTTTGCGCAATGCTCTTATGATAAATGTAAATAAATAATTGTTGAGTTGGATGATTTGATAATTTAGGGCCAGGATTTTCATTTCATTGTTTATCGCCAAGAGGCTGATTGTAAATAATAAAATCGCTTTCCAAGCGAATAACCTGGCAACCATTATAATAGGGGTTTCGTGATACTCACCTGTGCTTCGATAATACAGGTGGGACCTTTTCTCTTCTCACCTTTATGCTGGAACTTAATTCCTGGAACTTCACCTTACTTCCACGGGTGTGATGTTACTATCTATTGGGAAGGGCTACAGTCAAGTCACCTATGAAAAACCACGACTGTATCCGTTCCGAGTGTTGAGAAACTCTACCAGAGACTAACCTGTGTGTGATACGATCGCGTGCACAGACTTACCCTCGTCGAACTGGGTTATGTATTTTTAACTTGAAATTGCCTATCTTTCGAGGAAGGTGATTTTATTATGACTAGTAAATATTGTTCATTTTCTGTGACAGTATTTTATCTTCTTTTTATATGTAAAAGAAGAGTTTGATAGCGAGCGGAAGTTTATGTATTGAGCCACTACACGCATTAACATCTTGCAACATAACATCTTTAAACTTTTCTGCTTATAACAAAATAAATCAAACAATAAACGCAACAATCATCATCATCATCATGACCAAAACTATTGTCTGAAAAGTTAGGTATTATGTTTAAAAGATATAAAAGCTGAGATGGTAGTAACATTTCTTAGGTCGGATGACAACGCATTTCAGACAATGGGGGCAGATATACTGAAAGCTCTCTATCCTGTCCTAATATGACAAACAAGTACCTATTCTCTTTATTACAAATGGTGCATAGGCTATTTGTAGATTTGCAATTAGCTGCTTATGACTATGTCAAACTTGGATGTTTTTGTCACCTTGACCAAGCTGTTGACGAAGGACAGCAGGAGTTGGAAGTTGGAGGATCCCACACTGCCAGACGAGTCCAGCATGAACACGATGTCAGCCTTGTTGCCGCAAGCTGCACACATTAAATATCAAGTAATCGAACAACTCGCATCATATAGTCAGCTCAAATCAATTATAATCAAGATATAGTTTTATTTTCAAAACTTGCAAAAGTATGTACTATGCCAACATTTCTGTACTGATAAAGCTAGAAAATGCGATAGAGAGAAAATGGTGGCTTGATGGCCTTGACCAGGTTTGGGGAAGATGGATTTCCTTGGTGCATTCCACAATGAAGGTAAAGCCACCAAGAGGAGGAAACATTCCAATAAACAAATAAATGTGAAATCCTATTGCTAGAAAAAATGTAATCATCCTGCTTTTTTATTATGGAACTGCGAATACTTTGTCAAGCGTAACATAACATGTTTCGAATCAAAGGCTGTTTCCAACATCAGTTGAGAACAGGTTATTATGACGACGACTGTTGATGTTCCTTGATGCCTTTGTTAACTGTTGACATTTGTTTCTAGGGCGATAAAATCAGGTAACAGTATTAAAAAAGCGACTTACTCTGCGTGTTAGGAACTGGAGTCTGAGAAACCTCTGCACAAAGAATATACAAATGTTCTTAACACACATTTTGCAAAAGCAAGAAATTATTACATTGGTTAATCGAAACATCAGTTGACTATCATCTCACAAGAAGAATGTTTGAATGAATGAATGTTGAGGTTTAACGTCTAAACCCACCATTGGCGATATGGCAGACGGGGATAACCATCCCAGGGAAAGAGGGGTAGGGAGCTAAATCAACACTGAACCACCAGAGCAATCATACTGCTAAAATGGACAGTGAAAAATGGCCACATTTTATATCGCCCACCACGGAATTCGAACCTGGGTCATCGGTGTGCCAGGCGAACGCTCTAGCAATTGAGTTACGGCGGTGGGATAATAATAATAATAATAATAATAATAATAATAATAATAATAATAATAATAATAATAATAACTTTTATATAGCGCTTTCCTAGCTCAAGAGCTGCTCAAGGCGCTGGCCGATACAGATCTAACTCAAGCCGCCCGAGGCGCCCATTTGCAGTCTTTAGGCGCCTAGTCTGACGCCCAGACCACTGAGCACAATCCTGGGCGACCGGGGATGGGGAGAAGGGACCTAGTGCGTGCTGGGTGTTGGACATGAGCGTCAGGATCTTTAAAGTCCATGCGATGGAATGCGTGCGTGCACAGACTAGACCTCGGTTTATACTCTCGTAATAATAAAAATAAATACTGGAATGATGCGCATGCGCTTTTCCTCAAAGAGCGGCGATCTGAGGAGATCCCTGTTACAGAAGACTGAAAGGTAACCAGAATTATTTTTGAAATGTAGATTACGATAATGATAATAATAAAATGTAGATTGACTGCGTTCAATACCATGATCATTAATGACAACGATTATACACAACAACAACAACAACAACAACAACAACAACAACAACAACAACAACAACAACAACAACATTACTATTAAATACTAGGAGAAGAAGAAGAGTAGAGGTGAATGACTTCTTACGTTCACAAGCTTTGGCAGCCAGAAGGTTCTTCAAGGTCTGAAGAGAATCGAAGGTGGCGGCTCTGAAAACGTTCTGGTTGTCTGGGTCAGTGGCGATAGCGTCCAGCTCTTTCTCGTCCACTCCACTGCCCACTCCGATAGCCAGCATGTGGATGCCTACACACCGCAATGTCAATAAAGTCATAAATACAAGAAATGAAATTAAGTCATGTATACATTAATAAAATAATTAAAATCAGTAAAACACATGAAATAACATTGGTTTTGGATTTGTATATGCAGAGCCTGAGGGACATTGCACATAAATATTGTACTGTTTATGGGGACAATAAGGGATTCTGTGTTCTGTAAACAAATAAAATAAATAAATACTTTTGTGTTTTTACAATCCATGCACAATATATTGCAGAAAGAAAGAACGAAAATATTGCTCTTTGAAAAAGTACCATTTCCACCTCGAGGATCTCAAACACACATACACACTGGAGTTTCTTTCTCACTTTGAGTGTGACTCGTGTGCCGATCAGGTTGTCGTATTTTGTTTTCCAAGCCTGTACATAGCAATGCGGGATACGTCAAGTTTTGAATAATGTTCAAGGAGTTGACACGCATTCTCCGATGTCACTCGACTCCGTTGAAGATTTGGGTTTGAATTTTGGATGTTATAAAACGATGTTTACCCGAACGGAAAAACTCGCGTTGCTTTCTAAACGTAAGCACAGCAGTTACCGCGCTGCGCGGTCCAGGACAAGGGGTTAGTAGGATCACGCAACCTAATTCCGCGCCCAGTTGACCACTGAAAAATATGACCCACCAACCAAACTACCTTCATTCAGGTCTTTTCAGACCAAGCTGGTGACAAAACCCTTACCGGCATCTCTGGCGTGCTGGGCTGCGATGACGGTGTCGCCAGGGTTGTTGGATTTGCCGTCAGTGACGACGATAGCGATCTTGGGCACTCCCGCCCTGTGTCCTGCGGCAGTGGTGAAACTCTGGGTTGTCATGGCTGTAATCGCTGGGCCGGTGTTGGTGCCACCTCCGGTGTACCTGTGACGTGTAAACAATTGAATAATAAATCAATGTCAAGTAATCAAACCAATAATTAATTAAATAAAACAAATACATCCATACGTAAGTGCATACATACATACAAACATACATTAACAAATAAATAATAGCAATACTTATGAAGAATACTACTGCCTCATTAAATCATTAGTGTTAAGGTAAAGGTTATGCATGACCCTTAATTATGGTCTTCGTAATGGCCAAGTTTGAAACCCAAAGAAACAAAACGCAAAGCCATCTGAACGTTGTTCGTTTTGCTCACAATAGGTCGCCAACTAATAATTGTGAACTCTAAATGGGGGAAATGATTGTATCGTTTTATGTTAAAACTACATTGGCGGTGAACGCCATGTTTTGCGTGATAACTTCCAAATCTTACGTGTTTAGCTCGAACAATTTCAGTCGGGCTAGACAGACAGGCAGGCTAGACAGACAGGCAGGCTAGACAGGCAGGCTAGACAGACAGGCAGGCTAGACAGGCAGGCCGACCGATAGATAGATAGATAGATAGAGAGAGAGAGAGAGAGAGAGAGAGAGAGAGAGAGAGAGAGAGAGAGAGAGAGAGAGAGAGAGATAGATAGATAGATAGATAGATAGATAGATAGATAGATAGATAGATAGATAGATAGATAGATAGATAGATAGATAGATAGATAGATGCTCATAGGTTGTTCACAATAACAACAACAATAACAATAACAATAACAATAACAATAATAATAATAATAATAATAATAATAATAATAATAATAATAATAATAATAATAATAAATCCTAAGTGCGCCTGAGTCGGTAAAAAAACAACGACAAACGCGGTGACCAGTAGGCCTAATCAAAATACAGGCTCACACGTTTCACACCACACCCAACTGAAATACCAAACCGCAGGGTTCATAACGTGGTAAACCTCAAATGCAACCACTCACGGGATTGCGTCCACAGCGTGCTCGACGGCCAGCTTGTTCTGGAAAGTGCCCAAGGTGAACTCCTGGCTGTAGGTGGTGGAGAATGTGTCCACGCCGATCTGAACGTCGTTGGGGCCGACGTCGAAGTTGCTGGCCACATCCTTGACGAACTGCAACACCTTGTTGAAATTGTCCTGTCCGACACTGCCGGACTTGTCCAACAGGAATACGATGTCCGCGTTGCCGCCACAGTCTGCACATACCAGTAGCAATGTTATTGTCGTCTGCCAAAGTCATAAACTTATTTAGACAGTAAAAGCTTTTAGTATGTACATAATAACAGTGACAATAAGAGATTTAGTGTGAGCAACCAGCATACACGTTGTCATGTTGTCATGACGACAACAATAACAGGGAAAGAGGAGATGGAGAAGAAAGAGGAAAGAGGAAAGAAGAAGAAGAAGAAGGAGGAGGAGGTAAAGTTGTCCGCTTCCACACTGCCAGATTGTCCGCATTCCTGCAGTGTGGATAAACCCTAGTCTGCGCTCTCGTCCTCTCTCGTCTTGACTATTGCAACTCTCTCCTTGTTGGCTCCCCGAAACACATCATTGACAAACTACAAAAGGTTCAGAACTCAGCAGCTAGACTAGTATTCCGAGCAAAGAAACGTGATCACATCACACCTCTACTACATTCCCTTCACTGGCTTCCTGTGCAAGCACGCATAGAGTACAAACTCTCTGTTCTCTGTCACAACTTCTTCACAGATTCTTGTCCTTCCTACCTTGCTGATCTACTGTCTGTCTACTCCCCTTCACGCACTTTAAGATCATCTGCTGACACTCGCACACTCAAGGTTCCCGTCACCCGCACTAAGACATACGGCCAACGTGCATTCGCCTACTCCGCACCTAAGCAGTGGAATTCCCTTCCCTCCCATATCCGCAACATACAATCAACACAAGCATTCAAAAAGGCCCTCAAAACCCACCTCTTCAAATTGCATTATTCAGACTGATTTGTGTCCTGCTGCCATTCTCTCATCTCTTGTCTATGTCTGATCCGTAAGTGTATACACGGCTGTAAATATTTATACTGTTTTCCTTCCTGGGCCTAACCGGGCATATAAATAGCTGTGAATAGGTTTTTGCTATTCTACTTTGTCTTTTTTTGTCATTTGTGTACATAGTTGTAAATAGTATATTTTTGTCTTTTTTGTAATTTATGTACATAATTGTAAATAGTCTGTACCTTTACTGTCCCGTCTTTTGGTGTATTGTAGCAAAAGTGATGTTTCGTCGAGTGTATGTATTTATATGTTATGACTATGTAAAGCGTGGTGAGTCTGGTCATAGGCTGGAGTACCCGCTATATAAAAATCCGTTATTATTATTATTATTATTATAAAGGTGATTGAAGGTCAAGTCCCGGCTAAGAAGCCAAGAAGATCGTGGGAGGACAGCAGAATAAAATGAAGAAAACAGGTTTAACTTTTGGCATCCCCACATGTATCAACGATTGGTCAGTGAAAGTCTTTCAATGTGTATGAAACATGGTGCTCAACGTTGAACGGTGCCTTCATCATCATCATCATCATCATCATCATCATCTGTATCAGTACAACTAATGTTAATCTGATGAATAAAAATTGAAACAACAACAACATCATCATCATCATCATCATCATCATCATCATCATCATCAACATCATCATCGTCATCATCATCATCATCTTCATCATAAGGGTGTTTATATAGCGCTTTTACCCGAATGACATCAGTTCTAAGAGAAGTTCTCACGCATTTATACATCGAAACACCTACGAAAAGAAGTGAAAGGAAAGGAAAGGAAGCATCGGCGAAGCTATTTATAGCTAGCCTGGCTGACCTAACCTCAAAACTAAAAGCTTTGGTTGAGTCGGTGTGACAACTTCTCTCCCAAGCCTCAACCAGTCGCCTTCCTTTCCGCTACACACTAATGAATGATGCCATGACATAATACAAACATGACAAAGCATATTTACAACTATAAAAGACGAAGGATGGAGGAGGATGAGGAAATCAGCTAAGGAGTGAGGGGGCTGGCGACGTGCAGTGTGACGGCAATGGTTTGATTCAAAAAAGAAGGAATGATGATGATGATGGGAGGCGAGATCAGACATTTTTAAGGAAGAGATGGGTTTTGAAGTTGGACTTAAAAGTGGCTACGTTCGGAGAGCTGCGAAGAGAGAGAGGAAGAGAGTTCCAAGTTGAAGGACCAAGCACTGAGAAGGATCGACAGCCTGCAGAGGAGAGTTTGTAGCGGGGTATTTGTAGAATGAGGGTGTGAGAGGAAGAACGAAGATTTATAGATGGCTTGTAGAAGTGAATGCTTTGGGTGACGTAGTAAGGGGCTAATCCATAGACGCACATCATTATCATCAACCTCCTCCTCATCATCATTATCATCATCATCATCCTCAATATCATCCTCATCATCATCATCATCATCATCATCATCATCATCACCAACAACATCATCATCATAATCACCACCATCACCATCAATAACCAGCAAGACAACAAGAAATGGATGTACGTACTCTGAGTTTGGGCAGGGGTGACCATGTTCATGGTAGGCGACACTGAAACATCATACAATTCAATCAATCAAACACCAATCAAAATTAATATTTGTGTTTCTATTGCGATTTGCTATTTCTGTGATATATTAAAAACAATGACAGTATGATTTTTAATGGGGTCATTATAACCTTCCCTCCTACCCCAACCCTCAAGCCTCCATCATCGTCAGCATTTATCCAATTTTAGACCGACTCCATCCAGCAACATTATTAGGGGACGGAGGAAACCGGAGTCCTATCCTATCCTATCCTGTCCCGTAACCCGGAGGTCGTAGGGGCACCACAGATGATCGTTTAACCAGCATACTCCATCTTTCTCTGTCATCAGCAGCCCTGATGGCTTCGCTCAGTGTCAAACCAGTCCATTCTCGAATGTTGTCCTCCCACCTCTTTTTCTGTCTCCCTCTTCTTCTACCTCCTTGCACTGTGCCTTGCAGAATGGTCTTTGCAAGGCCTGATGATCTGGTGACGTGGCCATACCATCGGAGTTTCCGTTTCTTCACCACTGTGAGCTGGTCATAGTTTTGTCCAATGGCTTGTGTGATGGTCTGTCGGACTTCGTCGTTGGTGATGTGTTGGGTATAGGAAATGCCCAGAAGTCTTCTGTAGCACCTCATCTCCTTGCTTTGTATTCTTCGTTGGAGATCTGCTGTGAGGTTCCATGCTTCGCAAGCATATAGGAAGATGGAGATGACAAGGGTGCGCAGCAGTCTTTGGAATGTAGACTGATGGTCCTGTCTTTCCAAATGGGCTTCAACCTTGTCACGGCAGCAGTTGTTTGTGCGATCCTGGAGAGGACTTCCTGTCGGGACCCATTGTCTGATACAATGGCTCCTAAATATTTGAAGCTATGCACTGTGTTAAGGGATTTGCCTTGGACTTTGATGTCCGTGTTGATGCCATTGGTGTTGTTGGTCATCATTTTGGTCTTCTCTGCACTTATTTCCATTCCATAAGCTCTGGAGGTGGTATCAAGCCTCTGTACCAGCTGTTAAAGTTCTTGTTCCTCGCCAGCCAATCCATCAATGTCATCCGCAAAACGAAGCTTGGAGATTGCTCTACCCCCTATGCTGACTGTGCCTTCATGATCTGCAAGAGCATCTGGCACGATGCGCTCTTGGAAGATGTTGAAGAGTGTTGGAGAGAGTAGGCATCCTTGACGCACACCGATTGTTGTTCTGAACCAGTTCCCGATGGCGCTGTTGTGGAGGACTGCACTGGTAGCCGTGTCATACAGGCTTTTGATGACTTCAATAATTTTAGGGCTGATGTTGTACACTTTCATTGTTGCCCATAGAGCTGCATGCCAGACTCGGTTAAACGCCTTCTTGAAGTCTATGAACACATGATGTAGATGTTGTTGGTGCTGTAGGTATTTCTCACAGATTATTCTGAGGTTGAAAATCTGTTCAGTGGTACTTCGCCCTGCCCTGAATCCTGCTTGTTCTTCAGCTATGATTTGTTCAGCTTGGGGTTTCAACCTGTTCAGTACCCGCAGAAAACTCTCGGTTTCAATACTGATTCATTAAACTGTAAATTACCATACCTTCGCAGGCTTTTTGTTGCAGGGCGCCCCTGATGAGGCTGAGGGCGTCGAAGTTGTTGACCACGAAGACGTGCTGGTCATCAGGGTCAGTGGCCACGGCCTTCAGCTCTGCTTCATTGGGGCCAGTTCCCACACCGATGGCGAACACCGTCACGCCCTGGACAAGACAGACCAGGTGAGACCAGGTGAAACAAGACAAAGTGAACAAGATAAGGCCAGGTGAGACAAGACAAAAGGGACGGGTAAAACCAGGCATTTCAAAACCCAAGAAAACGACTTCATCTTGCATTACACAAAACATCCTCCCTACGATGTGGACATGTACTCTAGCAGTCTCCAATGACCGTGCTAGCCGCATTCAGTTCTTCACTCACGCTTACAGTTATAGAAACTCTGACTTTCTCATTCCCCTACCCATCCCCTCGTGACCTTTCCACACATGTTACAACCTGTCAAATCACATATTATCAAACATCGCCAACAACACCCCTTTACAGTGAACTCCAGCAGTAGAATATCCATATGGTTGACAGTGAGAGGGAGCAAGCGAGAGGGGGAGAGAGAGAGGGGGTTGATGGATGGATGGATGGATGGATGGATGGATGGATGGATGGATGGATGGATGTTGAGCCCACCTTGTCCCTGAGACGCTGTGCCTGCTGAGACGTGGAAGCCTCGTTGGCAGACTTTCCGTCAGTGATGACGATGGCGATGTGTGCGGCGTTGGGCCTGTGAACAGAGATTCATTGATGATTGATTGATTGTTGTTGATTCGCAATCTTTATATTGGTTTGGGGGGGCTCATTATATTTGTTTCAGATTGTTAACACAGGGTGCCAGAAAATACTATCCAACGTGTACCACGTGTCAGCACTCAGGTACTGACGCACTGTGCTCAGCAAGCAATCATCATCATCCATCATCGTCATCATCATCATCATCATCATCATCATCATCATCATCATCATCATCATCATCATCATCATCATCATCATCTTCTTCTTCTTCTTCTTCTTCTTCTTCTTCTTCCACTTCTTCTTCTTCTTCATCATCATCATCATCATCATCATCAGCAGCAGCAGCAGCAGCAGCAGCAGCAGCAGCAATCCATCCATCCATCAATCCATGGATCAATCATCATCATCATCATCATCATCATCATCATCATCATTATCATCATCATCATCATCTTTCTCCTCTTCCACCCATTGCACCAAGGTACCAGCGCACTCAAGATACACCTCTAATCTTCGCTGCGTAGCGTGAACAGGATATATCGTAATATCGCCAAGATAATAACTTGAGTCCGCTATGAGCGGACGAGGCTACCTGCGAAATCACGGAAAAAGCGCAATTTCACTGTAAATATATACAGAATGTTGCTCTACAACATTCCGCTCTTTCCGTCTCAAAAACCCAATTGTCTTGTTGGATTCTTAAATTGCATGAAACCAAGTGAGGACACTATCCGGCGTCAACAAACGGTTCAAAAACATTGTCAAACGGTTCGTAAAAGACAGTTGACCTAGAAACTAATACAGTTTGACCTAATTCGTGCCCTAGAGGAGATGAAACTTACATTTTTCTATTTTCATGAGTTCACTGCAGTCAAATTGCGCTTTTTCCGTGATTTCGCAAGTAGCCTCGTCCGCTCATAGCGGACTCAAGATATTATCTTGGCGATATTACGATATATCCTGTTCACGCTACTCAGCGGTACTTTCAACTGTATCTTGAAAGCGCTGGTAGCCATGTGCATTACCTCCCTCTTCATTCCCTACCTCATCATCATCATCATCATCATCATCATCATCACCATCATCATCATCAGCAGCAGCAGCAGGAATCCATCCATCCATCAATCCATGGATCAATCATCATCATCGTCATCATCATCATCATCATCATCATCATCATCATCATCATCATCATCATCATCATCATCATCATCATGGCTTACCTCATGCCGTTGGCAGTGGTGAAGCTGGTGTCGGTGGCGTACTGCAGGGCGAGGTTGGTGTACGTGGAGCCAGCAGTGTATGAGGTGGCTTGCACCTTGTGGATCACGTCCGCCTTGTTGTTGTAGGTGTTGAAGTGGAACTGCAGGTAAGGCTTGGAGTCGAAGGTGATCATGCCGATCTGCAGGTCAACATGAAATATTAAACCACGATCTTAACGTCAACACATTAAACGCAGAAAAATAAAACCGCGATCTGAACGTCAACGCATTTAATACAGAAATATAAAACTACCATTACACTTGAGCTGACAATATAACCCATTGGAACTTTCATTTGAAGTTTAAAGATACCGAAAATCATACCTTTCACAGTCACATATTCGTTACTAATTCACAGTAAGTGTCGGCCCCACCAGTCTAGCTGTCTAAAATGTTTTTATTTAGGTAAAAAAGATAAAAAGGTAAAGGTGGTCCCATAGCCTTGTGGCCGTAGGGGAGCGTGATGTTGGAGATCACACTTATCTTGGGCCAGCGTAATGAGGGTGATGCCCATCTCTCTCCCTCGCTGCTTTACCTTCCCCACCCTTAAGAGAGTAGGTACTCAGTCACAGTTGAGTCAACTGGGGGCGTTGTTATTTGTCGCTTCACGTTTTGCGGTCACCCATCCAAGTGCTAGCCGCACTGGACGGTGCTTAACTTGCGACACAGTAGCGAATGCTCCAACCACTGCGCTATCCGACACCCCTTTTTATTTAGACCTGTCTTTTTCCATTTATAAATATATTTTTAAAATGATAAATTTTGTTGTGTACCGCTGTGGCAACCACTGTGACACCACAAAACGGGAAAAGATAGCGTCGACGAGGAAAAATAAATAATTATGATAGTAAAGATGACGTTGATGACGAAAATCTCTGGATAGAAAGGATAATAACAATGACGCTGATGACAAATGATAATGACGACGATGATCACAACAACGACGACGATGACGACATGGTGGTGATGAAACGTTACCTGGATGTCATTGGGGCCAATAGCGAAGCCAGAGGTCATGTTGGAGATGAAGTCCAGAGTCTTCTGGAAGTTGTCATGACCCACTGAACCGGAAGAGTCCAGGATGAACATGATATCTGCAGGCTGGACTCCGCAACCTGAGAGATCACAGATAATACATTACAGATTATACATTACAGATAATACATTACAGATAATACATTACAGATAAGACATTACAGATAATACGTTACATATAATACGTTACATATAATACATTACATATACAATGCACCACAAACATTATGTTCACAGACAAACTGTTTAAAGCACGGGGTGGCCCTTGGCACGCCTGAAAATAAACAAAACATACTGATATCATTGCTCTCGTCCAACACCAAACGGGTCGCCTTGCAGCTAACATTTTCTGCTTAGGGTAGCGCAGTCTATCGCAGTTACTCTACTTAGTTGGAGTTCTACATTAATAACATTCATTAGATTGTTTTAAAGTGTGTGTGTGCGTGCGAGCATGTGTGTGTTTGTGCGCGCGCATCTTGATTATAATGTTACATTAGGATGTTACTGTTATAAAGGTATTTGGTTACACTAATTGGTATTGTTCACGCCCCGAGCGCAAGAGGTAAGAAAGCACACCCAGAGCTAACTCTTGTACCCTTGTTAAAATAAAATAGTTATCTTATCTTATCTTACAATGGATGCAAATATTGACACAGGACAGAGGAGCTGATCTTGCTTGTTGCCATTGTGACTCCTGAATCTCTATCCCTGACCAACTTACCAGGGATAGGGGTAGTGGTGGTGGCAGAGGTGGTGGTGGTTGTGGGGGCGGGATGGGTGGGGCAGGCCGCGGTGTTGCAGGCTTGAGACTCGCTGTTGTGGCCGGGGCAGTCGTGGCCCCCGTTGGCGGGCGCTGGGTCTGTGCAGGTTCGCTCCCTGTACTGGGTGCCGCCGCCGCAAGACTTGGTGCAGGGACTGTAGAAGCCCCATGGACTCCAGTTGCCGTTCACTGCACGCACACACACATAATACCTCCGTTATAGTGATACAATGACGGGTAGAGAGCACGGCAAAAAGGTCGTCTGTAGGTATGGCTCAGTTCCACGGATTTAAACCACTGGCAGCAAATAAGGGGAAATATATATTTCATTTTATTTCATTTTTCCTCGGAGGATTGCATTTAATAAGGATGTTATTGGTGCAATCGTGCAACTACAACCCCATGACCTTAGCCGAGACAATTACAGCCTGTGTTTTACGTCACCGTTTTGTCTCCCACATCCATGACAGTGACGTATGTACACAGCCAGTAAGGGGTCAAGCTCATGACCCATTGTTACATGGATTATCTAGCAGAGTACGGAGGCTGGACCAAACCAAACACCATGAAGCGATAATCAACGCATCTTGTCTCCCAACATTCCCCAGTTTGCCGTTTGTGTGGGGATATTGACAGACCTGACGATAGATTTGTACTGACCTTCACAGGCGGTCTTCTTGAGGGTGCCCTGGATGTTGTCCAGTGCGTCAAAGTTATCGACCGTGAAGACGTTCTGCGGCCTGGTGGCGATGGCTTCCAGCTCGGAGCGGTCCAAGCTGTTGCCGACGCCGATGGCGAAGACGTTGACGTTGGTCTTGTGCATGGCTTGAGCCGCTGCCACTGTGGCCGCCTTGTTCTGAGACTTGCCATCCTGTCACCACGATCAGGATGTTGGCCACGCGGTCACGGTCACCGTGAGCCTGCAGCAGAGAGGACGATTCATGACTTAAGCTTAAGGATGCCGTATATTCACTATTTGCATTATGATCGTTTGGACAAGGGAAAAATCGAAGGCCTTATGTCTCTATATGAGGTAACTACTTATTGATACACGTGTCATCGACTGCCTACCCGGCCCCGTTGGCTTTGATCAAAAGTCTCTTGCTGAAGGGCATTGAGATAAATCAGGTCAATAGTTCTTCTTCGACTGATCTCACTCTATCTCTCACCCGCTGATTCTTTTCTTGCGTACTGAGAGCCAGCATACATCTTTTAACGTTTTTCAATAGAGGACGACAAGGTATTGCTGCTGCTGTCAGATTTGTAGTATTCTGCACTGAACAGTCACTGGTGTTGATTCTTTTAATTACAGGTATCACAACATGATTGCCCCCTTGTTACGACACGACGACGGCAACTCTGTACGCTTGCGAGATGAAACTGGAAGGAAATACTCTGACAACATCACTCTGTCACCGTTTGTTGTGATACAACTAAAACACGCTACATAGTGAAACACGCCTACGAGTCTTGCATTACATTATATGGTTGTTGCTTTAGGTCCAGCGGTCTCTTCCGAGCCAAATCAGGACCATACGAGTCTTGCATTGTACAACTGACTACTCAGTACTTTGATCTGCACTGACATATCAAACGCTCGTACGACTGCATTCTTACTGCACTAACATAGGTTAACATAGCTGCTTATCAAAAGTGCGTTTCAATAAACAGAAAATTTTAATTGTCTTACATGTAGTACCCATTTTTTACAAACATTACTCCAACGAGTCCATCAAAACGTGGCGGATATAACTGCATTGGTCATTACTCGCTAAGCGAAAAGTGGACGGAAATAATGCTGTAAGAATCCCCTTCTTCCCCCCCCCCCCCCCCTCCTCCTTTCATTTAATTATTTATTTAACAGACTAGATTTTGGACTTACTGATTATTTTTATTTCATTTTACGGACTTTTCATTCATTCATTCATTCATTCATCATTCGTGAATTCATTTATTTATTGATTTATCTATGCGTTTATTTATTTATTTATTTATTTATTCATTTATTCATTTATTTATTTATTACACAGACTTTTTATAGTCGCATTCCCACTATAACTTCGTTTGTAAAGCACATTACAGGTATCTATACTGTATTTGATTGTCGACGGTGAGGTCAAAGAAAAAGGAAACGAAACATGATGGCGTATAATAATGACCCAGTTTGCAGGAAGCCTGGGAGTGGCACACCATTTGGCAAAAACATCATGCAGCCTTATTACTCACAAAACGCCAGTTAAAAAAGAACAAAAAAGCAAATGGGGCTTTCAGATTGTGATAAGCGGAACACAGCGGAAAGTGTGTTGCCATGATAAGAAAGTAGCATTGTTCTTTTTTTTTTTTAAATTTTCTGCTGACAACAGTTCACGAAGATGTTTCTAGATATTTAGTTCGACCACCTACGCATAATATTACGTCAGATTGATATGAAGATTAATAAATGTGAAGCTTTCAATCCAAACTACAGTAAGAAACCCGAGGCGAAGAGGATGAAGGGAAAGATTAGAAGACGGAGGAGAAGAACAACAACAAGAACAACAAGAACAAGATGATGATGACGGTGACGGTGATGATGATGATGATGGTGATGATGATGATGATGATGATGATGATGATGATGATGATGATGATGATGATGATGATGATGGTGGTGATGGTGATTACGACACTACCACTATCTCCAAATAAATAACGATAGTACCACGATACTACAAACACCACAAGAACAATCATCATCATCATCATCCTCATCATCATCATTATCATCATCATGATCATCATCATCATCATCATCATCATCACCATCATCATTACTACTATTGCCATCATCACCAACAAACAACCCAACCACTGAGCTTAGTAAAGACAATCTCATTCTGAGACCAAAGACGCCATCACCATCACGCCACCACCACCACCGCTAACAACAACAACAACAACAATAAAACAACAGCAACAAGAAGTACTGACCCTTGTGAAGGCGTTCTGACGAACGAAATCCAAGGCCTCGGCAGTATGTGTTGTGCCCGCTGGGTACCTAACAAAGGCGACACAGATTGACACAATTACTCACTAGTGAATGGCATCATGTTTCAATGTAGACCTAATTGATGCGTCTTCACCCCTTTAGGTAAGGTTGTGTTTCCGATAACACAACACACACACACATACATACACACGTGGGTGTGGGTGGTTTTTTTGGTTTGTTTTTTTTCCTCAATGTTATGTTAGTATTCCATAGCTATCACTGTGTTTATTGCCACTATGAAATCCTGTCTTGTCTTGCAAAGCGACAATCCACATTTTTCTTTCTGAGAAATAAAGAATGCATTGACTTGACTTGACTTGACTTGACTTGATACACACACTCTCTCTCTCTCTCTCTCTCTCTCTCTCTCTCTCTCTCTCTCTCTCTCTCTCTCTCTCTCTCTCTCTCTCTCTTTCCATCCGCTCCCCCATCCCTTTCGTTTCTACTTATCTGCTCGTCTAATAAGCGTCTGGGCTTTTCTTCCTTCCGATTATCAAAACCCGACCCTGACCACGACCCCATCTCCACTCCACCCCTCTTCCTACTCTTAGCTAACTTGTGGTTTTCTGGGTTGGCTAATGGCACAGTAATGACAACAACAACAACAATAATAATAATAATAATAATAATAATAATAATAATAATAATAATAATAATAATAATAATAATAATAATAATAATAATAATAATAATAATGACCTTCAGAAACGATTTTGGAAGCAGTCAATCTAAATTTCAAGCCTAAAAATCGATTTCTCTTCCACCTTCTGTATTTGCAATCGCCACTTATTGAGTTCGACTGAAGAAAAAACGCGTGATAGCATCCAGTATTATTATTATTATTATTATTATTATTATTATTATTATTATTATTATTATTATTATTATTATTATTACTTCTCCTCTTCTTCCACGTCATCTTCCTCCTCCATACTCCTCCTACTCCTACTCTTAATCTTCCTCCTTTTCCACCTCCTCCTAATCCTCTTGCTCTTTCGTCCTCTTTTGGCAACCATCAAACTTAGCATCCCAAACTGATCCGCTGCATATAGTCCACAGAAAAGCACAGGAGAGGAATCCAATTCGTAAAGGTTAAGGTTGGGTTTGCTAATGGTTCCTGAAAGATCCGTGGAAAGTTTGGGGCGTTTCAACAAACTTTTTTTCGAGGCGCTTAGATCCCGAACCTAGGTTCCTTAATCTTTTTTTTTGTCCAAAGGGTTCAGTAACACAGGTTCGGGATCATCTTTTTTTTTCCAAAGGGTTCAGTAACACAGGTTCGGGATCTGAGAATCTCGAAAAAATAGGTTTTTGAACCTCCCCAAACGTTTCCATTAAGAGAGTCCATAATACTAAACCTAACCTTAGCCCTAGTCCGCCAAACCATAAACCCAAATCCAAACCATAACCCTAATCCTCTTCTTTGGTAATATGATTTTCAATTGGGCGCTGACGATCGTGATGATTGCTTTATCGTGCTTTTTACCTGATTTTGTCAATTGCAGCCAGCAAGTCTGGTTTGGCCAGATGGTCGTTCAACCAGAACTCGTTGCGGACCGTGGTGTCAAAGGTCGACACGCCGATTTCCACAGCGTTGGGTCCAATGTCGAAACTGTTGGCGAACTTGTGGACGAAGGCCTTGACCTTGTCGAAGTTGGGCTGGGTCACGCTACCGGAAGTGTCCAACAAAAATTCGATATCGGCGGGAACAGTCCCGCAGTCTGAAACGTTACCTTCAAACACTCAGCCAATCCATCCCCAAATAAATCACATCAACTGACCACAGACGAATCAAAGAGTCATTTATTTAGTTAGTTATATATCGTAAGTCATTTAAATGCATGCAAGAAAGCCTAGCTCTCTCTCTCTCTCTCTCTCTCTCTCTCTCTCTCTCTCTCTCTCTCTCTCTCTCTCTCCCCTCGCTCCTGCGTCTCTCTTATGAGAGAGAGAGAGATATCACGTCAATAATTAAAAACAAACAATGAAGTTGTTAAAATCAGAAATATATATATAATTAAATTAATTAACTAAGAAAAAAGGCAGGTGTTTTCAATGTTTCAGTACCCATTAAAAAGGACAAAAATATCGAAACAATTTAATTTAAAAGTTAACACACTTGGTTTTAGTTGAAACATAATTTAGTAACTAATTAAATAATATTTAGGCGGGCACAACACAATACATTACAATAAACAAATAAACACGTACATGTCTTTAAAAATAATATAACAAAAATAAATAAAATAAAAAAATCTAAAAGTAAAATAAATAAAAACAAAATAAAAAAACAATACAATTTTAAAAAACAACACTATATATATAAACATCGTAACAACTATTACACATGGAAAAACTCATCTCACAACGATAAGGTTTTACTGTATATTAAGACTCTAAACCAAATGCCATTTTAGCCATCAAAGGAAATTAAAATATCTATAAATAATTACATTAATAAATACTTCAATCAATCAATCAATTAATAAAGCGGGTGTGCGTGGGGTGGTGGGGGTATTGAAAATATGGGAATAAGTAAAATGTAATACCAAAAAAAAAGAAACGCGCATGCACTGGAGTACATATTAATACTTAATGTTCAAACACTGAAGAAACGAGCGAATCACTGTACCTGGTGCTGCGGTCGAGTGGTGTTGCGCTCTGGCCATAGGGCCGAGGCACCCCAGTAGAATGAGCAGGGCCAGCCTCTCCATGCTAACTGCTCTTTCTGGCTTGAGAGTCTGCTGCCGTGTTCTGTCCACCCTAGTCTTTTATAGTGGCACACTTACCCTGCTTCTCTGGCCGCCGGATGTCTTATCTCCCTCTACTAGTCCTGTGTATTATCTTTTGTAACAGTCCCATATTTTTGTACAAACCATTTCTTTCTTTGTTTCTGGGCTTATGGAGTTTCGTAAAAGCCCAAAACTCTTTCAACAATCTTTCCTCTTCAGTTCTCTTAGGTTCTGTATGCATAGGGACTACAAAGTTACAGAGGAAAAGCTAGAAACCCAGGGAATGTCAAATTAATTACTTCCCTTTGCTGAGAGAGAGGATAAACGAAGTAAATATTTATTTGCTTAAAGACCTACGCCGATCGAAAAGGGAATAGGGGGGTGAACGGGTTACAATTTAAATCGAAAATCGAAATGCACGCAGATGTCCAGTAGGCGGTATATTATTTATCTATTCCGATCAAAATCGTTTCTCATTCTGGACGAGTCGCCATCTTAGGTAGAAACTGACAAGATCTCTCATCACGTGCCAGCATAAACCACTCTGCATTCCGAAGCTGTGTCTAGTACTTACCTGTCCACTGGTTGCCCTCTCCATGATGTCCCGTTCCTCGTCCAACAGGAGTTGGGAGTTTTGTTTGATCAGCCAATACAAGACATTGTTGTGCCTAGTTGAAACGACGATCGGAGTCTTCTGTTTCACAAACCAGTCGGGAAAGAGTCATAGAAGTGTCAAGGACCACCTTTCTAATAGCGACGCTTCTTCCTTTGTCTTTTATTTTTCTCAACACTGCTGTCTCCGATCTTTATCCTATCCTATCCTATCCCTTAACTTAAAAGTGGTTGATGATCGTTTAACCAGCGTACCCCATCTTTCTCTGTCCTCAACAACCCTCATGGCTTCGCTCAATATAAAGACAGTCTATTCTCGAATGTTGTCCTCCCACTTCTTTTTTGGTCTCCCTCTTCTTCTGCCTCCTTGTACCGTGCCTTGCAGGATGGTCTTAGCAAGGGTTAATGCCATGGTGACGTGGCAATACCATCGGAGTTCCCTTTTTTCACCACTATGAGCGTGTCATTGTGTTGCCCAATGGCTTGTGTGATGGTCTGTCGGACTTTGTTGTTGGTGGTGTTCTGGGTATAGCAAATGTCCAGAAGTGGTGACGTGGCCATACAATCGGAGTTTCCGTTTCTTTACCACTTTTTTAGAATGTGTCACGTGGGGTTTATGGGCTCTGCACAATGGAATTATGGACCCTCACGTATATTCGGTGGGAACTGCTAGTAAGTCACCCTATGAATTACTTTAATAAATTTATTTGTTTAGCTCGTTCCGTGTTAAGGTTGGGGTACAGAGATAGATAGAAAAATGGTAAAAGAATACTGTCACACTAGCTTTCACACGGCTATGAATCATATGTAGTCCAGCCACTTGATAACAGTTAAAATCACACATTTATTTCTTCTACTCTATACAAGATTCTCTAAGTACTAATCTAACTTAAAATGTCTCAGTCACTGCTAATAGTTCGATCGCTGATAGTCTAGGCAGCTGTTATATCTTCATCGGGCACTTTCTATTCGAATTCATGTAGATTTGGACTACTGTGGTCCGTTTTACAGTTTCTGAAGAGTTGGACTACTGTGGTCCTGTTATAATCAGTTTAAGTGCACCTTCGTGTTATGCACTTAACTCATGAGTGGGGGTTCGAAGTCCTTCTGTGAGGTAGCTTCTGGTCCACCTGTGTCGTTGTGTAGTTGGGTTCCCTTGCCACGCTGTGGGGTCTGACAGGGAGTTTTCCGGGTCGCTCTTTCCGTCTTGTGCGGTAGAGGATACTCCGCCAACTAGTCGTTTCTGTGGAGTGGTGCGCCCAGGATAGCTCGCCTGCTCGTCTGTAATATAAGAGACGAAATTCTGCACAACCCTGAATAATCGGTTTGTGCAGAGCGTCTCACTGAAAGCCAAAGTAGCCCTCAGTGATAGCTCCACATCTCTATACATAAGCGACGAACATTCTGCTACTTCCGGGTTCCACTGGAATCTCACTCTAAATTCCTATTCATACATGAATATCAATCGTGTCTAACTATACACATACAGAATTAATAATAATATAAACATTCAGTGGTACAGCCACTGGTCTGCAAACATACATATAAGTTAAACAACAGTGGTTCCGTACGGGATACAACATGGCGGCGCAACCGGTCGTGTTTCGCCTCGTGGTCGGCTCTTCCACGTGGTACGGCAAATTCGGATTAATAATTCACATTTATGCATAGCAAATTCCACAAACATAATTTCAACAATAATATAAATATATCACGATGAAACAGAAGGGTGTTCATTTACCTGTTTGACAAGTTCAGGCCCGTTGTGACTTGATAGAATTCTATGCTTCTAAGTCCTGCTTCCTGGTCTAAGTGTGTAGAGATTTCTCTAGCTATCTAGCTGTTCACACTTCGGTGTATTCCTCCCAACTGACCAAAACTGTGCGTGGTTTGGACCCAGTCAAACTGGCTCCAACCACTTTGCCTAAGCTCTCCCATTGGTTCCAACGGTCCGATTCAAAACTTAAGTGCTGACGTCACTGCGCTGTGTGTGTGGCTCAGGCTCGCAGTGTGCTGTAATTTAATTGCTGCTGTGTAATAGACTGACTCTCTACTATTACAAAGACTACACAATGCTAAATAGTCAACAAGCAGAGTTAATACTAGCCAGTTCGCGACAGGCTCCCTCAACTGAAAAAAGGCGATGACTACTGGATTCGACCTTTTTCTACTACAGAGCCTAGTTTAACACTGCACTATCCTAGGGTCCTATTTACACACTAGTTAAGTTGCTCTACCTGAGCTGCAATGCTGTGCCAGGTAGCTATGGACACTAGTGACAGGGTATTACTGGGCGGGGACGAATTCTGGTGCTGTGGCCCTTAGTTGTGTTGGGTGGGCGACAGCTGCTGTGTCCTCCACGAGATGGCGACTGAGGTAGTCGGCTCCGTGGTTCTCTTTGCCGGGGATGTACTCGATTTGGAATGAGTATGCCTGAAGGGTGAGTGCCCATCTCATCAGGCGAGAGTTCAAAGACTTGGAGGCTGCCAGGAACGATAGTGGTTGGTGGTCCACCTGAACTGTGAAGTGGGTCCCATACAGGTAGAGTTGGAACTTCTGTATGGCCCAGACTAGTCCAAGACCTTCTTTCTCCGACGTGGCGTAGTGTGTTTCGGCGGGTCTCAATTTTCTGCTGGCGTAGGCGACAGGGAATAGCGTCTCCGCATTCTTGGGGTCGCGCTGTAGCAGTACTGCTCCGAGGCCTAAGTCGCTTGCGTCGGTGCGAAGAACGAATGGCTGAGTCAACTCGGGTAGATGGAGTACTGGCGCCGATGTCATTCTGTCCTTGAGTGTTTGGAAGGCTGTCTCGCATTCCGCTGTCCATACGACTTTGTCCGGGGCGATTTTCCGGGTTCCATTTGTCAGTGGTACGGCGATGCTGTTGTAGTTGGGGATGAACTTCTGGTAGAAGCCGCAGAGTCCTAGAAACGACTGCACTTCCTTCTTGGTCTTGGGCCTAGGAGCGTCGAGTAGGCGTTTCACTGTCTTTTCTACCGGTCGCAGGCTTCCTTGACTGATGGTGTGTCCCAGAAATTCTAGTTCCGTGAATCCAATCTGACATTTGGTGGGTCTTGCCGTCAATCCCGTGTCTCTGAGGCGGGCGAGTAGTTGCTGTAGGAGCGTGACATGTTCCTCCCACGTAGGTGTTGCGATGAGGATGTCGTCCATAAACGAATGTAGGTGCTCGCTGCTCAGGGGTGCCAGGAGTTTTCGCATCATGGCGCTGAAGATGCTGGGTGCGTTGTGGAGTCCGAATGGAAGCACGTTGAATTCGAAGTGTCCTTCCATAGTGCTGAAAGCTAGGTACTTTCGGACTTGTGGTTGTACTGGTATCTGATAGTATCCTTTGCTGAGGTCGATGCGTGAGAAGTACTTCGCTCGCTGTAGCTTGGCAAATAGGTCTGTCTGGTCCGGGAGTGGCTCTGGCTGGAACTGCGTTACGGCATTCAACAGTCTGAAGTCGATGCACAGTCGATGCTCTCCGTTGGGTTTTCGCAACAATACCGTGCCTGCGCTGTAGGGTGAAGTAGACTCTGAGATGATTCCGGCTGCCAGTAAGGTGTCTATCTCTTCCTTGATGGCTCGCTGCTGAGACAGGGGCATCGGGTAGAGCTTCTGGCGGACGGGTGTTGGGTCGGTCACCGTTAAGGTTACTTCGACGAGGTCTGTCCTCCCTGGTCGGTCTGTGAGCACAGTCTGATGTTGTCGAATGACCTGTAGTACTTGCTGTTGCTGTTTAGCGGCTAGGTCTCCGTTGAGTATCACGTCTTTGTAGGTTTCTTTGGAGTGCAGGGGGTACTCTACTGCATTGGTCTCCATGCTTTCTCCTTCTTCCGCGATGGCGATGGCTAACAAGGTGTGAGTGCTGGGGGTCGCTGGTCTGTCCGTATACTTCTTGAGGAGATTAATGTGGTGGTATCGGGCTCTCCCGTTCACCTCTACTTGGTAGACTGTCTTGGATTTCTTGGCAGTCACCCGGTACGGTCCTCTCCAAGCGATGTCCAGCTTGTTGGTTCCACTTGGAAGTAAGAGTAGCACTTGATCGCCGACTTGCAGTTCTCTGTCCTTAGCGTGGCGGTTGTAGTACTTCGCCTGACGGGCTCTGGCCTTCTTCAGTGCTTCACCAGCTTTCTTCCACGTTGCTTTGAGGGTTTCCTGCAGGTCTGCGACGTACTTGGTGGCACCTCTTGGTGTGTCGTCTATCTTGGCTTCCGTCCAACTTCTGCGTAGGGCTTCTAGCGGTCCTGCTAGAGGTCTGCCGAATAGCAATGTTGACGGGGTGTAGCCTGTGGCTGCATGGGGCGTTTCTCTGTATGCGAACAGTGCCGCATTCACGTAGGTGTCCCACGCTTCTGGATTGTCGTCGGCGACTTTCCTGAGTATGGTGAGAAGGGTTCCATTCAGTCTTTCTACTTGTCCGTTGCTGGCGGGGTGGTATGGTGGTGTGCGAATGTGATGAACTTGTATCAACTCGAACACGTCTTGCATCAGGCGGCCGGTGAACTGAGATCCGTTGTCCGTTCTAATGCTGTCCGGGAATCCGACTCTGGTAAAGATGGCGATGAGTGCATCTGCAATCTTCTTGGTGTCGATCGCTGGCAACGGGACTGCTTCGCACCACATCGTACATGCGTCGACGAGTGTGAGTAGAAATCTGTTCCGCTTCTTGGTCATGGGCAGTGGTCCTACTATGTCTACTGAGACTTGCTGGAATGGCACGCCGACTACTACTGATGGTCCTAAGGTAACTGGTACGGTGTGATGTCGCGGGGAATATCGTTGACATTGGTGGCAAGATTTCACGTAGCGCTTGACATCCTCCGTGATTCCTGGCCAATAGTAGTGTGCGCTGATTCTCTGCACTGTGGCTCCAATTCCCATGTGTCCGCTGAGTGGCATGCTGTGGCCTAATTCTAGTACTTGGGCTCGAAGGGTGGCTGGTAGTACTAGTTGGGTGTGATCTCCATCTCCTTGTCGATGTAGAACTCCCTCTTCCATGTAGAAGTCTCCCTTGTGCGGGGGTGTGTGCGCCTTGGGTAGCTTCTGGAAGCACTTCGCTATCGAGGTGTCTTCTTTCTGTGCTGTTTTGATCTCTTCGAGTCCTGGATTCGGAGCGAACTCGGGCTGGGGTGGTTGGGTTTTAGCTTGGGCCCTGGTTTGTACTGCAGCTATCTCTACAGTTTTGGGGGGCGTGCCTAAGAACACATACCTACAACCTAGCACTAGATCATACAGGGGTTTCTGTAAAACAGCTGCTTGGATTCGTCCTGTGACGTACCTACTCTCTACTTCGATCCATGCTATTGGGCAAGTAGTCGTCGGTTTCGTCAAGTCTGCTCCTTGTAAGTCGACTGTCTTGTCCGTCAAGTCCGCGCGCGATACAAGAGATTCGCTAACTATCGCGTCGTATGATAGACCTGTGTCATACAGACAGTTCGCTTCTTTTCCGTTGACCTTGACCGTGTCTGTCACCGATGGGTGATCTCCGATTGTGTGTGGCTTGTTACCGCTGCTTTGAGTTAGAACTCTGTGCGCTGGCCGGCTTTCGCGCTCTTCCCTACGTTGTGCGGCCAACTTGAAACATTCTGCGGTGGAGTGATTGTTTCTGTTGCAGAACGAACAATACCGTCTCTGTTCTGCGGGACCTCTTTTCCCGAATTCCGTGGTGGGTCCTTTATTCTGCCCAGGTCTGGGGTTATTCGGCTTATTCGCGGTGCGCTCTTCCCGGGTAGGGCTTCGTTTCTGTGCCTCTTTCCCGTTAGGCTTTAGGTCTCGCCTGAAGCTCTTGGCTTCTCCGTGTGCGGCCACGTACCTATCTGCGACCTTGACCAGATCTTCTAGTCTTTCCGCGCCCTGCTCTACTGAGAATGTCCTCAGCTCGGGGGTCATGGTTTCCCGTAGCTGTTCCCATACTAACAGTTCTGTCAGTCCATCATACGTTTTAGCCGTGGCTGACTGGCTAATCCACTTATCCAGCGTTGTGGACAACCGATCCGCGAACTGCGCATAGCTCTCTCCTTTCACTCTCCGATTGGTGCGGAACTTTTGCCGGTAGCATTCTCCTGTTAGTTCGAATCCCGTTAGGAGTGCCTCTTTTACGTTGTGATAGTCAGTCACTCTGTCAGTCGGTAGCTTACTGTAGATGTCATAAGCCTTTCCTCTAAGCCCTTGACTAAGCTTAAAGGACCAATGAGTGGGATCTAGTTTGTACTCTGTTGCTAGATGCTCAAACCTAGTCAGATAGAGATCTAGACCTTCTTCTCTCTCATTGAATGTTCCCAGTGGAAATGACATTCCTTGTACAGGGTTGGATGCTACCTCTAGCTGATCTGAGTGGGGAGGGGTTGAGGAAGAACTTGAAGCTCCTGATCCCAATCTTCTTAGCTCTAACTCATGCTGTCTTTCTTTTTCCTTTTCTTCCCTCTCTTTTTCTTTTTCTGCCCGCTCATACTCCCATTTCCTAACTTCTGCTTCTCTCTCTGCTGCTAATGCTGCCTTCTTCTGTTCTCCTTCTAATTCTAATTTCTTCTGTTCTCTTGCTGCTTCTAACTCTGCTTTTTTCTGTTCTCTTGCTGCTTCTAACTCTGCTTTCTTTTGCTCTGCTTCTAATGCTAGTTTCTTCTGCTCTGCTTCTAATGCTAGTTTCTTTTGCTCTGCTTCTAGTTCTGCTTTTTTCTGTTCTCTCTCTGCAGCTCTCTCTGCCGCTTCGAGTTTCTTCGCCTCTCTCTCTGCTGCTCTCTCTGCCTTAGCCTCCTGCTTCTCTACCTCTGCATTGATATACGCAATTAGGTCTCCCCCTGCTAAGTGTAAAGCTTCCCCTAATTCCTTGAAGCGCAATCTCAAGGCCACTGGGTCCGACATTGCCAAACGTGTCTATGAACAACCTCTGAATCACGTGGAATACCAAAACACTAGCAATATTGCAATTCAATAAAAACAATGCAAAGACCATACAATTCGTAATCAATAATAGAATAAAACAAGAGTCAAATGGCATACAACAGTTATTTAAGCAAAACCTGCAAAAGAACAATGCAACATACAGGCACAAAAATATTTGAAGCAAAAAAGTTTTTAACTAAAGAATAGTGCACCCAAACTGATTAGTCCTTGTTACCACTATTCTAGGTTATTCTACTTCTACTGTTATCTAATTTTATTGTACTTAGGTCCGGTTATACCCAATTCCTATTATACACAGATCCTGGCTAGGCTCGCCAATTAAAGTGTCACGTGGGGTTTATGGGCTCTGCACAATGGAATTATGGACCCTCACGTATATTCGGTGGGAACTGCTAGTAAGTCACCCTATGAATTACTTTAATAAATTTATTTGTTTAGCTCGTTCCGTGTTAAGGTTGGGGTACAGAGATAGATAGAAAAATGGTAAAAGAATACTGTCACACTAGCTTTCACACGGCTATGAATCATATGTAGTCCAGCCACTTGATAACAGTTAAAATCACACATTTATTTCTTCTACTCTATACAAGATTCTCTAAGTACTAATCTAACTTAAAATGTCTCAGTCACTGCTAATAGTTCGATCGCTGATAGTCTAGGCAGCTGTTATATCTTCATCGGGCACTTTCTATTCGAATTCATGTAGATTTGGACTACTGTGGTCCGTTTTACAGTTTCTGAAGAGTTGGACTACTGTGGTCCTGTTATAATCAGTTTAAGTGCACCTTCGTGTTATGCACTTAACTCATGAGTGGGGGTTCGAAGTCCTTCTGTGAGGTAGCTTCTGGTCCACCTGTGTCGTTGTGTAGTTGGGTTCCCTTGCCACGCTGTGGGGTCTGACAGGGAGTTTTCCGGGTCGCTCTTTCCGTCTTGTGCGGTAGAGGATACTCCGCCAACTAGTCGTTTCTGTGGAGTGGTGCGCCCAGGATAGCTCGCCTGCTCGTCTGTAATATAAGAGACGAAATTCTGCACAACCCTGAATAATCGGTTTGTGCAGAGCGTCTCACTGAAAGCCAAAGTAGCCCTCAGTGATAGCTCCACATCTCTATACATAAGCGACGAACATTCTGCTACTTCCGGGTTCCACTGGAATCTCACTCTAAATTCCTATTCATACATGAATATCAATCGTGTCTAACTATACACATACAGAATTAATAATAATATAAACATTCAGTGGTACAGCCACTGGTCTGCAAACATACATATAAGTTAAACAACAGTGGTTCCGTACGGGATACAACATGGCGGCGCAACCGGTCGTGTTTCGCCTCGTGGTCGGCTCTTCCACGTGGTATGGCAAATTCGGATTAATAATTCACATTTATGCATAGCAAATTCCACAAACATAATTTCAACAATAATATAAATATATCACGATGAAACAGAAGGGTGTTCATTTACCTGTTTGACAAGTTCAGGCCCGTTGTGACTTGATAGAATTCTATGCTTCTAAGTCCTGCTTCCTGGTCTAAGTGTGTAGAGATTTCTCTAGCTATCTAGCTGTTCACACTTCGGTGTATTCCTCCCAACTGACCAAAACTGTGCGTGGTTTGGACCCAGTCAAACTGGCTCCAACCACTTTGCCTAAGCTCTCCCATTGGTTCCAACGGTCCGATTCAAAACTTAAGTGCTGACGTCACTGCGCTGTGTGTGTGGCTCAGGCTCGCAGTGTGCTGTAATTTAATTGCTGCTGTGTAATAGACTGACTCTCTACTATTACAAAGACTACACAATGCTAAATAGTCAACAAGCAGAGTTAATACTAGCCAGTTCGCGACAGAATGTCATCGTGTTGTCCAATGGCTTGTGTGATGGTCTATAGGACTTCATCATTGGTGATGTGCTGAGTATAGGAAATGCCCAGAAGTCTTCTGTAGCACCTCATCTCCATGCTTTGTATTCTTCGTTGTAGATCTGCTGTGACGGTCCAAGTTTCACAAGAGTATAGGAAGATGACAAGGGAGCGCAGCAACCTTACCTTGGAGTGTAGACTGATGATCCTGCCTTTCCAAATGGGCTTCAACTTGGTCAGGGCAGCAGTTGCTTGTGCTGAGAGGACTTCCTGTCGGGACCCATTGTCCTATACAGTTGCTCCTAAATATTTGAAGCTGTGCACCGTGTTGAGAGACTGGCCTTGGGCTTTGATGTCTGTGTTGATGTCATTGGTGTTGTTGGTCATAATTTTGGTCTTTACTTCACTTATTTCCAATTCACTGAACCCCTGTTTTCTATGCACTTATTTCCATTTTATTGCCTCTGATCAAAGGCTGTGAAGTCTCGTCTTTCGTAGCACCAAACAATTACATACGAAACATATAAGGTGTTTTACGTCCTCACTTCCGTTTGAGGGACTGACCTCCAAAAATCGCCTTTCCTACCTTTTGTGTTTACATAAAACTCAAACGGGGGGTGCCGACGGTTCACAAACACTCATAGTAACACATTCGTATGACTTCAAACGAATTCAGCTCCAAATTCACTGCGAATTTGTTCCAAAACGCAGTCGCAAAAGCTCAAACGGAAGTCGGTGAGTGTTAGACCTTGTATAGTATGTAGGAGGCCTACGAGTTTACAAAGACGAAAGAAGGTACTCCAGAGCCTGTGCTCTGATGCCGCCCACATACTCCTTTGTTGTTGTCACGCTGAAACCAATGTCATACGTACGCTGTTCTGTTTCATGCAATAGGCCTACATATTACATTCTGTCATTCACTCGTTTTATGTGTAAATCGACTTGTTCACTCACAGGTGACAACACACTGCCCGAGTCTATTGTAAACAAGATGGTGGGACTTTCCTCTCGTGCAGCACGTGCAGTTGTCACGTCTTCGGAATGCGGGTCTTCTATGCCTATACACCGCAATGTGTTTTGTCAAGCAAAGGCCGTGATGGAAATAAAATTTCTTCAACTAGAAAATGATCTCTCACTTGAGGTTTCAAACTATGTTTTCTTTCTGCAGCACATTTCTAGTCATGTTTGATCTGACTTTCTATCCTATCCTATCCCGTAACTCAAATGACGTTGGGGCACCACAGATGATCGTTTAACCAGCGTACTCCGTCTTTCTCTGTCCTCAGCAACCCTCATTGCTTCGCTCAGTGTCAATGCAGTCCATTCTCCAATGTTGTCTCTCCCTCTTTTTCTGTCTTTTTCTTCTTCTGGCTCCTTGCCTTGCATGATAGTCTTTGCAAGGCTTGATCCTCTGGTGATGTGGCCATACCATCGGAGTTTCCGTTACTTAACCACTTTGAGCAGGTCCTCGTGTTGTCCAATGGCTTGAGTGATGGTCTTTGGACTTCGTCGTTGGTGATGTGCTGGATAAAGGAAATGCCTAGAAGTCGTCTGTAGCACCTCATTTCCATGCTTTGTATTCTTCATTGTAGGTCTGCTGTGAGGGTCTATGTTTCGCAAGCGTATAGGAAGATGGAGATGATAAGGAACCGCAGCTCCCTTACCTTGGAGTATAGGCCGACGGTCCTGTTTTTCAAATGGGCTTCAACTCTGACAAGGGAGCACAGCAGTCTTATCTTGGACGTAGACTAATGGTCTTGTCTTTTCAAATGGGCTTCAACCTTGTCAGGGCAGCAGTTGTTTGTGCGATCCTCGAGAGGACTTTCTGTCGGTACCCATTGTCTGATACAATGGCTCCTAAATATCTGAAGCTATGCACTGTGTTGAGGGCTTGGGCTTGGAATTTGATGCGCGTGTTGATGCCATTGGTGTTATTGGTCATCAATTTGGTCTTCTCTGCACTTATTTCCATTCCATGGGCTCTGGAGGTGGTGTCACAAGGCTCTGTACCAGCTGTTCTAATTTTTTTGTTCTTCTCCAGCCAATCTATCAATGTCATCCGCAAAACGGAGGTTGGAGATTATTCTACCCCCTATGCTGAACGTGCCTTCCTGATCTGCAAGGGCATCTGACATGATGCACTATATGAAGATGTTAAAGAGTGTTGAAGAGAAAAAGTATTCTTGACGCACGCCGATTGTTGTTTTGAACCAGTTTCCGATGGCGCTGTTGTGTAGAACTGCAAAGGTAGCCTTGTCATATAGGTTTTTGGATGATTTTGGGAGGAACGATGGCCTAATGGTAGAGCTTTGGCTTGCGGATCTGAGGTTGAAAATCTGATCAGTGGTACTTCGCCCTGCCATGACTCCTGTTTGTTCTTCAGCCATGATTTGCTCAGCTTGTTACAGATAATGGTGAGGCGTCAATCACTGCATCTCCTCCTACTTGGAACAATTATGCGGGTATGTTGTCCACTCCCGCTAACTTCCCCTTCTTCAGCAATTGCACTGCTGCCTCAACTTCTTTTCGGAGAATTGGAAGGATTTCTTCCTCTTTTCTGTTCTGGGGACATGCTGGAACTGATGGGTCTTCGTCTGGTGTGTGGTTGTAAAGGTCAGAGCAGTACTCTGTCCATCTATCCAAGATTTCTTGTTCTTCTATAAGGCATATGCCAAACTTGCTTTGGATTGTGGAGACCTTGGGCTGTTTAACACTTGTCACCCGCTTCACAGTCTGGTAGGCCTTCATGCTGTTGTTCTTGTTCAGACTGTTCTCTATATGCCTGGCATTGATCTTCTATCCAGTTCTCCTTTGCTGTGCGCATGCCTTTTCGGATGTCATAGTTGATTGATCGGTAGGCATCAGCTCCCTGTGAGGTGTTCTTTTTTTTCTCACCTCTCTTCGTTTGTCACACAGGTCCAAAAGTTCAGGTGTGATCCAATGTTTTTTCTTTGGCCGGTTCTTGCCAAGGATCTTATTGTCGGCATCTGTCACAGCTGAGTTGAACTAGGTGGTTATGGTATTGACATCTACTTCACCAGCTCCTAAAATGAGCAGTGGTGCAAATTTCCCTCCAATTGTGGATTGGAGTATTTCTGCCACCTTCGGGTCTTGCAGTTTGTCCAGGTCGAACTTCAGTCTCGTGCACGTTGCTGTGTTTACTCTCTTCCAAGTGGAGCCGGAAAGGCATCATCACGAGATCTGACTTGGTGGTTTACAAAGATAATGCTGATACTTGGTGATGAAGCCTGAGAACCTTGTGTCGCCATGTTCACAGATTCTGACATGGGCACGAAGCGTAAAATAACCGTTTGCCGTTCTCACAGACAATTTTCCATGATGCCATGACGCTGTCACGAAGCAGGGACTCTAATGGCTCTAACATAATGCAACAGCCAAAGCAGCTGGAAATCGAGCCACTGGTATTTGGCAGGGACATTTTGTAACACAACGGGAGCTGATAGACCAATGCACAATCTGTCCTTTTCGACCCATTAGTCTCGTTTGTGTGGGTGTGTGTAGGGGGGTGGGGGTGTGTGGTTGTGTGGTTGTGGGGGTGTGGTTGTGTGTGTGTGTGTGAGAGCGAGAGAGAGAGAGCGAGAGAAAGAGAGAGCGAGAGAGAGAGAGAGAGACAGAGAGAGACAGAGAGAGAGAGAGAGAGACAGAGAGACAGAGAGAGACAGAGAACCTCTCGAAACGGCTTACTCATCTTTGTCGCAGTCTGCATGCGTTTCAAACCCTGGAACCTGAATTCCGGGTTTGATCTCACACGATCAGCCTGGCGGTCATGAGCGGAACCACGCTGGGATCATCCCGGACAGGAGCAGGTCGGATGATTAGTGACCAATGACTGACCCGTGACCCGAAAACTTGCTGATTGGATGGTCACTTTGGCTTCGGCCCGATACCTACTCGCTACTGGAACCGCTCGTTTCTAACGATGTTCCTAGGAGGAGGAGGAGGATCAAGAATTGCATTGTAAAGCTGTCTACGCAATTCTACGCTGGTACAGTGACAGAATGTTCAGGGCGCATAGAAAGAACCATAATCACGAGGCAAATTAAACTTTCAAAAATAAATACATCTTTTCAATGTAAAAGCAGTTTCCTAAGCGCTCCTGAAACAACCACTGACGTCATTTTTTTTAAAGTTAATGAATGAATTATCAGTCAATTAATCAATCGATGAGATTTTCATTTCCTTTGACGTATACCAATCCTTTGTGTTTTAATGCTGAAGGCACGTCAGTATTACTGAATAAGATCAACGTTTATCTCCGTGTTTGCAGGCTTGTCAGAAATCATGAATGCGTGCACCAATACATTTCTGATGTGTTCGAGGAATCGTTGTTGCTTTCTGTTCCAAAGACTTTCCCTCTCCAAAAATTCCAGAAGAATGAACGTAAGTATGTAAGCTTGTATGTGTTGCGTGTTTTCTTTCCGGTCGTCCCGTACTGTCACATTGCTTTGTCTATTATTACACGATGTGACACGCTGAAATATTAATTAGTTCATTATACTGGTATTATTATTGATAGTATTTATTTATTTATTTATTTAGTAATGTATTTATTTATTTTATTATATTTAACTTTTACCGCAGCAGTAAGTGCAGCGAAAAAAGCAAAATTCTACGTGCTGTCATAAACGTCTGAGTCTGTAGAGAAGTGTTGGTTGTTAATTTGAATCTCTCTCTCTCTCTCTCTCTCTCTCTCTCTCTCTCTCTCTCTCTCTCTCTCTCTCTCTCTCTCTCTCTCTCTCTTTATTTCTGTCTGTCTCTGTCTTTTCATCTCTGTCTCTGTCTCTGTCTCTCTCTCTGTCTCTCTCTCTCTCTCTCGATCGATCGATCGATCGATCGATCGACACTGGGGGACAAGGTGAACGAGGGGTAATGCCTAAAGGACACAGGGTTGACGGAGGGAGGGGGTTATGGGAGGGAAGGGGGAGTGGGGAGGGGAGAGAGCGAGTAATAAAGGAGGGCCAAAGGAGAGGTTTAGCATACAACGTACAGAAGTCGACCTTAGCAAAAGCACATCAGTGTGACACAAGTTACGATGGATACCCCAGGATTGTGCTCAGTTGTCTGGGGAGGGGAGGGGGTGAAGGTGGGTAGATGGGAGGGGGGAGGGCAGTAGACGCTTGGGGCGACTTAGATCCTGTACCGGTTTGCGCTTTGAGTAGCCCTGAAGCTAAAAAGAATGACAACGATATTAAAATAAAATAAAATAAACAACTATATTCCAACTTTCAGGAAGTATCCCCACAAACCTCCCTTCACCAAACCTAGAAGTCAATAATATTCGAACTTCTGGGCTGCACTTACCATTTTGTAGCATAAGCTAACACCAGTTATGAATGAACATGGACGTTCGGCGTCCTCGCCCACCTTTGGCGATATGGCAGACGGGGATAACGATCCCAGTAAAGAGGGGAATAGGGGCGTAAGTCAACACCGGGCCACCAGAGCTATCATACTGCCAAGATAGTGAAAACTGGCCACTTTGTATCAAGCCCAACATCACGGGATTCGAACCTAGGTCATCAGTGTGCCAGTCGGAACGCACTACCGCTCAGCTACAGTGGGTGGTCCTTGATTATGAACCGAAACAAGATCAAACCGCCCGAGGCGCCTACTTGCGTCCGTAGGCGCATCGCCTGACGCTCAGACAACTGAGCACAATCTCCGACGACCATGAATGGGGGAGGAGGAACCTTGGGCTTGCTGTGCGCCCTGAGCATTGGGCAATAGATGGAGACACGCCGCTTGCTGAGCGCCCTGAGCATTGGGCAATAGATGGAGACACGCCGCTTGCTGAGCGCCCTGAGCATTGGGCAATAGATGGAGACACGCCGCTTGCTGAGCGCCCTGAGCATTGGGTAATAGATGGAGACACGCCGCTTGATGGGCGCCCTGAGCATTGGGCAATAGATGGTGACACGCCGCTGGCTGGGCGCCCTGAGCATTGGGCAATAGATGGAGACACGCAGCTTGATGGGCGCCCTGAGCGTTGGGCAATAGATGGAGACACGCCGCTTACTGGGCGCCCTGAGCATTGGGCAATAGATGGAGACACGCCGCTTACTGGGCGCCCTGAGCATTGGGCAATAGATGGAGACACGCCGCTTACTGGGCGCCCTGAGCATTGGGCAATAGATGGAGACACGCCGCTTACTGGGCGCCCTGAGCATTGGGCAATAGATGGAGACACGCCGCTTACTGGGCGCCCTGAGCATTGGGCAATAGATGGAGACACGCCGCTTACTGGGCGCCCTGAGCATTGGGCAATAGATGGAGACACGCCGCTTACTGGGCGCCCTGAGCATTGGGCAATAGATGGAGACACGCCGCTTACTGGGCGCCCTGAGCATTGGGCAATAGATGGAGACACGCCGCTTACTGGGCGCCCTGAGCATTGGGCAATAGATGGAGACACGCCGCTTACTGGGCGCCCTGAGCATTGGGCAATAGATGGAGACACGCCGCTTACTGGGCGCCCTGAGCATTGGGCAATAGATGGAGACACGCCGCTTACTGGGCGCCCTGAGCATTGGGCAATAGATGGAGACACGCCGCTTACTGGGCGCCCTGAGCATTGGGCAATAGATGGAGACACGCCGCTTGCTGTGCGCCCTGAGCATTGGGCAATAGATGGAGACACGCCGCTTGCTGTGCGCCCTGAGCATTGGGCAATAGATGGAGACACGCCGCTTGCTGTGCGCCCTGAGCATTGGGCAATAGATGGAGACACGCCGCTTGCTGTGCGCCCTGAGCATTGGGCAATAGATGGAGACACGCCGCTTACTGGGCGCCCTGAGCATTGGGCAATAGATGGAGACACGCAGCTTACTGGGCGCCCTGAGCATTGGGCAATAGATGGAGACACGCCGCTTACTGGGCGCCCTGAGCATTGGGCAATAGATGGAGACACGCCGCTTACTGGGCGCCCTGAGCATTGGGCAATAGATGGAGACACGCCGCTTACTGGGCGCCCTGAGCATTGGGCAATAGATGGAGACACGCCGCTTGCTGTGCGCCCTGAGCATTGGGCAATAGATGGAGACACGCCGCTTGCTGTGCGCCCTGAGCATTGGGCAATAGATGGAGACACGCCGCTTGCTGTGCGCCCTGAGCATTGGGCAATAGATGGAGACACGCAGCTTACTGGGCGCCCTGAGCATTGGGCAATAGATGGAGACACGCCGCTTACTGGGCGCCCTGAGCATTGGGCAATAGATGGAGACACGCCGCTTACTGGGCGCCCTGAGCATTGGGCAATAGATGGAGACACGCCGCTTACTGGGCGCCCTGAGCATTGGGCAATAGATGGAGGTACGCCGCTTGCTGTGCGCCCTGAGCATTGGGCAATAGATGGAGGTACGCCGCTTGCTGTGCGCCCTGAGCATTGGGCAATAGATGGAGGTACGCCGCTTGCTGTGCGCCCTGAGCATTGGGCAATAGATGGAGGTACGCCGCTTGCTGTGCGCCCTGAGCATTGGGCAATAGATGGAGGTACGCCGCTTGCTGTGCGCCCTGAGCATTGGGCAATAGATGGAGGTACGCCGCTTGCTGTGCGCCCTGAGCATTGGGCAATAGATGGAGGTACGCCGCTTGCTGTGCGCCCTGAGCATTGGGCAATAGATGGAGGTACGCCGCTTGCTGTGCGCCCTGAGCATTGGGCAATAGATGGAGGTACGCCGCTTGCTGGGCGCCCTGAGCATTGGGCAATAGATGGAGACACGCCGCTTGCTGTGCGCCCTGAGCATTGGGCAATAGATGGAGGTACGCCGCGTTACAGATGGACATCGTCCTCAGTTTGCGTAGCTGGCAGGGATTCATGATAACATTCACTCCTCTTCGTTCGCGCACTCGCTGCTAATTTGGGCACGGTGGAGTAATGAATCAGGCTGAAGATTACAATCCAGTTCTGTCTGCCAGCACTATCTCGTAACTGCAAAGTTGTGTAAAAGCCCTGAAAAAGAAAACTGTTAGAACTCAAATTTTTCAATAATGAGAAACCAATGGATACATAAGCGAGCGTTGTGGTCGGGTGGTCTAAGGCGAGATAAACGTGCCTTGTCCACAGGATAGAAACCAATGGCGCCTGACAGGTGTGGGATCGATCCAGCAACTTGGCGTTATGTTTTCCCACATATTATTTACTTTCGACTCCGAGCAACGTTTCAGGGGTTTTCTCCGGATACTCCGGTGTTCTCCCCCAGCAAAAAAATATTTTTTTAAACCATACCTACTAGGTAGGTTGGGCTTGGGCGCGCCACAGGCTGCGACTACGCCTTCTCTAGGGAAGGCGGCCCAGAATTTCCCAATAGAAAGAGACAATAAAGTGTCAAATAAAATTTGTTAAAAATCAAAACTAAACTTGGACAAAAACAAGACAAATCAATGTAATGCCCATTTTGGGGCTAAGCTCTTTCTCAGCCAGGCAAGTAAGAAAACCGCAACAAAACAATACGTCTTAGCAAAACCCCAAAAGTCATTGAAATGAGGTTATTTTGAAAGGTTACAAGGAAAGATGTAATAATAATAGGTGTGTGTGATAGTCCAAATATTGAAAGTACAAACAATACATTGAATAGAGTTCTAAATTAAAAACTAAATCAAGAAAACCACAAACAAAAACATTTAAACACTCTAGACGTGAGTAATCTCGCTTGGTACAACGGGACTCCGTTAATAATGTAGTACTTATAGACATTCATGCTGCTTTTATAATAATCGGAATCATTTAAAAAAAAAAAAAAAACAACTAAAAAAAAACAACTGGGGGAATAAAATATGTTGGGGTCAAATGTGTTTGGAAAAACACTATCGTTCTTTGAAAAACAGCTCGTACTGTTCTACTATAATAATCGCCTTTTCATTTCAAGGGCGTCTTTAGTCGAGAGCAAATGAAATTATTGTTATTATTATTATTATTATTATTATTATTATTATTATTATTATTATTATTATTATTATTATTATTATTATTATTATTATTATTAGTGGGAGTGGGTTTTTTGTTTTTGTTTTTTGAAGGGGAGAGAGGGAGGAGTGTAATATTTGCGAACATTGGATCTACACCTTGGTGCCCGACCGCCCATTCCAAAGGTCGTCTGCTGTGGCCAGTGGGCGACTTACCTCCCTTAGAGTACCTATAAAGGCGTAGAAAACTTTGGAGTTAGTATATGTGTGCGTGACGTAATTACAGTATGAGTGGCTTTACTGTGGCTTTTTCCATGCGACGTGGTTCTCGGCCTGTTGTATCGGTTGACGCGTAATGACTGCATAAATATATAGAAGGTGGTATGATAAAGGATTGGCATGTCTTTGTAGGCCGCGTACACACTTCCGCCTCCCTAATGTGGAGTAATCCTCTTGAACGATCGAACTATCCAATGTGAACGTTTGAAAAAAATTGTTTACCTCCGACTAGCTTTAAGTAGCAGGTATTTTGTACAAGTAACCTCTAGTATAAGGTTACAATAAACTATACAGCCAATAGTATTGGATGCAAATCTAGCTTGACCTTTCGACCTAGAAACAATTGAATAATTATGGTATCTATGCTGCTTCCTTCTTGTTTGTTTTCGTTCACTTATTCAGTTTCGTGCCAACCTACATGCACTCTCTGAGAGAGAGAGAGAGAGAGAGAGAGAGAGAGAGAGAGAGAGAGAGAGAGAGAGAGAGAGAGAGAGAGGAAGAAAGAAGAGAGAGGGAGGGAAGGAGAGAGAGGCAGAGACAGACAGACAGACAGAGACAGAGAGACAGAGAGAGAGAGAGAGAGAGAGAGAGAGAGAGAGAGAGAGAGAGAGAGAGAGAGAGAGAGAGAGAGAGAGAGAGAGAGAGAGAGGCTAATTATGATGTGCGTACGTGGATGTGTGTAGAATCTGTTACAAAAAAAATCGAGGAATTTGTGTGTTCGGTTCACAAGCCTAGATGGGATTGCTTGAATACCGTAAGAAAATGTGTACGAATATGTAATAATGGAGGCGTTGTCTATTTGGCATGCAGTTTTCATGCTAATGATTTTACTGTTAATCTTTGCATTCAAAGCGCGGCACAGTTAGTAGTAGTAGTAGTAGTAGTAGTAGTAGTAGTAGTAGTAGTAGTAGTAGTAGTAGTAGTAGTAGTAGTAGTAGTAGTAGTAGTAGTAGTAGTAGTAGTAGTAGTAGTAGTAGTGTTATTATATACCTGTAATGAGTATACAGATTTGTTCAACTGAATTTAATTGACTTTTGCAAACCTCCATTGCACTGAACACGAGCAGAGTATGTTGGATCGAACAGCTTAATCTCTGGGTTGAGATAACGTGCGCCACGCCACTCAGTCGTGTCATGATAACTGGATAGATAGAAACGATAAGAAATAAGGACACGGCATCCCACCCCCACCCCCAGCCCTCTTCCCTCCCCATCTCCGTACTGAATAACGTGACCTTTCAAATTCTTTTCTCTTTCTATCTTTTTAATCTCCGTTCATGACCGAGTATGGTGGGAAGAAAGGAAATCCCGATCATCTGTTTGACCTGTTCCAGTTTCCGGTGTTTGGACTCTTCGCCCCGAGTCTTCCATCAATGGCTTTTTGCTTTTTCGACATATTACAATGTAGTATAAGGACGCCAGTGCCAAGCATTGTGCATTTGAGATTAAGACCAAGGCTCGGGGTACATTTTAATATCGATGCGTGAACAGCATAAGTCTAAAGGCCTGTCCTAAAACTCAATGATTGGCGGCACACTATGCGTGTGTGAAAGCCTAATAATTAGGCCTACGTACTTTGCTACACGAACAATTACGCCAGTTGACCAAAAGCAATCGTTAGTATTGATACTACTTGAAAATGCCTGATTTAAAATAAAGGCAGTTCTACTTCAGTGACTTAAACATCATCATCATCATCATCATCATCATCATCATCATCATCATCATCATCATCATCATCATCGTAATACACATTGCTACGATCGGTAGAAAGTATCGCCAAAACTCCCGCTAGCAGCAGGTGAAAGTATTCCCTCCATCCCTTCAAAGTATACTTTGGGCTTGCTGCTAGCCGCGGATGCGAACCGCAGTAGTCTACTGTTTAAAAGTGATGGAAAGAGCGGAATATTGCTACAAGGGTTCGGGTAAGGGTTAGTTGTAGATCTATCTTGCCCTTGCCCTAACCCTTTTCTCTACAGAAATGCTCTTTTTCCGTCCCAAAAACCCATTTGCCTTCTTGGATTCTTAAAAATGGTTTGAAACCAAGTGAGGACACTGTCCGGCGTCAATAAACGGTTAGAAAAGATTCTCAAACGTTTCGTAAAAGACAGTTGACCTAGAAACAAATACAGCTTGACCTAATTCGTCGCTTAGAGGAGACGAAACTTACTTTTCCGTTTCTAGTCTTTCACCGACACTGTAACTGAGCAGGCTGCTAACCTCGCCAAAGTATCCCTTCAAGGGACAAGGGACATACTTTGGCCTGCTGCGCAGCGCGTGCCTGGAGTATAGGCCTACTTTCTTTCGATCGTAGCTATGTGCAATGGGTGCATCATCATCATCATCATCATCATCATCATCATCATCATCATCATCATCATCATCATCATCATCATCAGTACACCTTATGTTAATCTGATGAATAAAAATTGATACAACAACATCATCATCATCATCATCATCATCATCATCATCATCATCATCATCATCATCATCATCATCATCATCATTCTCTCTCTCTCTCACACACACACACACACACACACACACACACACACACACGAGGCGCACACACTCAGTCGTGCGCGCACTCACGCTCCCCCCACCGTTTCCACACACACAATTTTCATTGTACATTAACTTTTGTCTTCTTCTGTGAGCCACGCGATGCTGTACACTTTTCTTTCCATATTGAACCAATGTAAACCTCAAAACGGGTGTTTGACATTTTAGAGTTTTGTCTTGTGATGCCTATGGAGCAGCCTTTTTTTGTGCCGTTCATTGTTTTTTAATGTCTGTAATTCCCCCTCCCCATTATCTTCCCCCTACTTTTGGCTAAATTGCCCCCTGGGCTATGAGCCTTGTTTCATGTTTGGAGTTATATGTGGTTTTGCTAATAAAAGGACAAAGATTCCAAAGTGAGAAATCTCGCTTCTGACAACAAATGTCAAATAGCAAAGATAACTTATTTATTTGTTTATTTATTTTTGTTTTTGTTGTTTCTTGTTTGTTTTTATGTTGTTATTGTTGTTGTGTTAAGTTGTTTTTGTATTTACAGTTGAAGGCCAAAAAAAGTACAGTAAACAGATAGGAAAATGTGCAGTAAAAATTAGTGGTTATTAATTAATAATAATCTTATAAAAACTTATTGTTGTTGTTGTTGTTGTTGTTGTTGTTGTTGTTGTTGTTGTTGTTGTTGTCATTGGTGGTGGTGGTGCTGTTGTGGTCGTCATCGGCGTCGTTCACATTGTTAATATTATTACCACCTTTTATACAACTTTGCAGTATTTTTTTGCTAAATCTGGACCTAATTTGGCTCGGAAGAGTTTGCTGGACCTAAAGCGATAACCATGTAATGTAATTTTGCTAAAGGGCTTTGGGAAAACTTGGCTTTGGCGAAATAAAATAATGAACATGGTTACGTGACCGTTCGTGGTCGTGCGCTCTGTTTAGTCATAAAGGTGAAACACGGGAGGTAATCCTTATTATGATTAAATGATTTCCGGGCGAAAAATCTCATGTTGGCAGAACACTTGACAGCTGTTTTCAATATTTAAAATGCCGGTAAGGGCTTATGATTTCCATACACAGATGGCTAAATATAAATCCTACGTTTAATGTTGGACAATTTAGCGTGTTTATGATCAGTTTGAATTTTGTATGCGTGATCCGAGCCTACACTATGCTGCAAACTGTTGACACTTTGAGTTTGACTTTCTGTTTCGATCCATCTAGTATTTATGTTCTGCGCTTTTTTGGAATCTGGGCAATTCTAGAATTGGCCGGC
>CM072519.1:4224726-4237226 GCA_036898135.1 Oncomelania hupensis | reverse complement strand
AAGGGGCACAATTCTCTTTGCAGTGTTATAAGGCATGTATAGAATAATTCCATTCTGTGTAACGGACGAGTAGAGCAACCCTTGATGATGGTTCTTAATAGTCACATTGGAGAAGTTATGAAGTAACTTTGTTTTTGACATATGTTTCATTATAACGTGACTGTATTTGCAGGGTGTGTGTATGTATATTTATGAGTATTATAATGTATGCATGTTCATTTACGTGTGTTTATAATATTTTGAAATCATGCACCTTATATATTGTATGTATGAAATGTATGTGCGAGACAAGTTTAGTCTGATACGTTCTTATTGCTTGTTGGTTCAATGTACCAATGTGCTTCTAAGTTCCTGTTCGGTGGCTGGGTTGTATTTAGTTATGATTTAATCTTTGAAGTCACTTTGTTGTTCCATGATGAACTGTTTCATTTGTGATATTGATATATATGTATGTATGCGTGTGTTAGATTAATCGGTACAGCCTCAAATGTATGTATGTGTACAGTGCATGTATGAATCTTTTCTATGTAGTGGCATCATGCAACTTAGATTCTATGTTCACAATACAGTTTGATTCTAGCAAAGTGGGTTGAAATGTTCAGTCATGTTAGTGGAATGCACAAAAAGCTTAAGTTTAATGTGAGGAGTTACCTCTTCATTCAGTATAACCTTGTAATGAATCAATGTGGTACTAGGAAATCCCTTACAATTTTGGCAAAATACAAAGAGTTTGAAAGCACATTTGAGTGTTGGGTAGATTTCGAATAAAAATCAAATTAGTATTGACGAGATTCTGATTTGCAGCGAAAGGTACATCAAACTATTAGAAAACGATAATTCACTTAGATTTACAAGAAATCACTTGCATGCTCGTGTAGAAATCTGGCATTATAATCACAGACTGTAAGATTTTACATTGTAAAGAATTTGAAATAAACAGATGTTCCACCACTGGAGGGTTACTGTGTTGTTTCACCGTATGAAAGTTGGAAATAGTTTATTTAGGTAAGTTGTACTGTTACTTGTACTTGGAGCTGTGCATGCTAAGAAGTCTGTAGGATAAAATTTAATGACACGCCTAAATGTGTTTTGCTCTTTGGAATATCGGGATAATGTTGTGGGTGCACACAAACTTTTCTTTTTTTATTTAAGGTCTTTCCCAGTTTGTTTTCACAGGAATATTTGAATACCCTCCCTCTCTCTCTTTCTCTGGTACGATGCACTTAATGGTGAATGCAAATAGTCTATTGTGGGAAAGATACTTCCAGATGCCCGTTTTTACATAGAATTTATTTAGGGAGTCTGGGGTATGTGCCACTCCTCCGCTAACATACGTAACAACGCACGTATGTTAGCGGAGTTAATGGCGGGGTGGCTCTGAGGCAGACGGTTCAGCTGTCGCACGAGGAGAGCCTGTGTTTACATCTTTATGTAATGTCAAAGGAGTCAAATTTCTGTATTGACTCTTCATATTGTTTTTTTCTCCAGCACCTTAAGAAAACGCGCTCCTTGTGTCATAAATATATAGAGAGAGACAGAGAAAGATCATGGAATTATTATTGCTCCTTTCTAAATATAATTTCATTCTTTCTTGTGTTGTGAAGAAGTATTGCTTTGTTGTTGGATGTCTTGTCCGCCTGACGAACAGCTTAGCTGGAAAATGTGCACAGTGTCTTATTGTTGTCCACATTAGAATTATTTTGCCTTATGTCCATATTTGTTTCTCATTAAGATAGATGTCTAGGTTGGTAGATATATAGACAGGCAGGTAGACAGACAAACAGGCACACAGACAGACAGACAGAACACAATTTCCATTGCCCAGATTTTGGGACTGCACGCAGAAGCAAGCCTTGCCTTGTATTCTCTAATAACCGGTTTTTCAAGTAAATCAAAACGCCTAAACCATTTTAAACTGCACTGAGTTTTAATAGCAATGGTAATACTCGAATAAAAAAAGAAAATGTCATTTTACCAGTCAATATTATGCTCTTAGTAATAATTATAAATATCCTTCCTATCCTGTCCCGTAACCCGGAGGTCGTAGGGGCACCACAGATGATCGTTTAACCAGCATACTCCATCTTTCTTTGTCCTCAGCAGCCCTGATGGCTTCGCTCAGTGTCAAACCAGTCCATTATCGAATGTTGTCATCCCACCTCTTTTTCGGTCTCTACTTCCTTGCACTGTGCCTTGCAGAATGGTGTTTGCAAGGCCTTATGATCTGGTGACGTGGCCATACCATCGGAGTTTCCGTTTCTTCACCACTGTGAGCAGGTCATCGTGTTGTCCAATGGCTTGTGTGATGGTCTGTCGGACTTCGTCGTTGGTGATGTGTTGGGTACAGGAAATGCACAGAAGTCTTCTGTAGCACCTCATCTCCATGATTTGTATTCTTCGTTGTAGATCTGCTGTGAGGGTCCATGATTCCCAAATTATAAATATAATAGTATTTTATATTGTAAATAAAAAAGAGAAACACCTTTTAAAATAGTTGTAATTTCATAGGGAAATAAATTACAAAAGTAGTTTTAATAATTAAACATGGAGAGGTGTTTCTAGTTTGTTGAGTAGTGAGAATTTATTTAGGTTTAACTTATCACCCCCAACATCATGTCAGATGCCATTGCAGATCATTAAAGCACAGTCAGCATAGGAGGTAGAGCAATTTCCAACCTCCGTTTTGCGGATGACATTGATGGATTGGCTGGAGAGGAACAAGAACTTGAACAACTGGTACCGAGGCTTGACACTACCTCCAGAGCCTTTGGAATGGAAATAAGTGCAGAGAAGACCAAAATGATGACCAACAACACCAATGGCATCAGCACGGACATCAAAAGTCCAAGGCCAATCCCTCAACACAGTGCATTGCTTCAAATATTTAGGATCCATTGTATCAGACAATGAGTATCGACAAGAAGTCATCTCCAGAATAGCACAATAACTGCTGCCCTGACAAGGTTGAAGCCCATTTGGAAAGACAGGACCATCAGCTCCCTTGTCATCTCCATCTTCCTATACGCCTGCGAAACACGGACACTCACAGCAGGCCTACAACGAAGAATACAAAGCATGGGGATGAGGTGATACAGAAGACTTCTGGGCATTTCCCATACCCAGCACATCATCGACGAAGTCCGACAGACCATCACATAAGCCATTGGACAACACGATGACTTGATCACAGTGGTGAAGAAACGGAAACTGATGATATGGCCAGGTCACCAGAACTTTATGCCTTGCAAAGACCATCCTGCAATGCACGGTGCAAGGCGGCAGAAGAAAATGGAGAAAGAAAAAGAGGTGGGAAGACAACATTTGAGAATGGACTGGCTTGACACTGAGAGTTACGGGATATAGGATAGGATTATCTCTCCTCCCCCTAGTCCACCCTTAAAAAAATATTTAAACAAACGAACAAACAAACCTTTTAGTTCAGTAAACCTTTTTAGCAATAAAGACAATATCAGCAACATGCAGAGTATTCACCTCCTATCCTATCCTATCCTATCCCTAACTCGGAGGTCGTAGGGGCACCACAGATGATCGTTTAACCAGCGTACTCTATCTTTCCCTGTCCTCAGCAACCGTGATTGTTTCGCTCAGTGTCAAACCAGTCCATTCTCGAATGTTGTCCTCCCACCTCTTTTTCGGTCTCCCTCTTCTTCTACCTCCTTGCACTGTGCCTTGCAGGATGGTCTTTGCAAGACCTGATGATCTGGTGACGTGGCAAATACCATCGGAGTTTCCGTTTTTTCACCACTGTGAGCAGGCCATCGTGTTGTCCAATGGCTTGTGTGATGGTCTGTCGGACTTCGTCACTGGTGATGTGCTGGGTATAGGAAATGCCCAGAAGTCTTCTGTAGCACCTCATCTCCATACTTTGTATTCTTCGTTGAAGATCTGCTGTGAGGGTCCATGTTTCGCAAGCATATAGGAAGATGGAGATGACAAGGGAGCGCAGCAGCCTTACCTTGGAATGTATACTGATGGTCCTGTCTTTCCAAATTGGCTTCAACCTCGCCAGGGCAGCAGTTGTTTGTGCGATCCTGGACAGGACTTCCTGTCGGGACCCATTTTCTGACCCATTGTCTGATACAACGGCTCCTAAATATTTGAAGCTATGCACTGTGTTGAGGGATTGGCCTTGGACTTTGATGTCCGTGTTGATGCCATTGGTGTTGTTGGTCATCATTTTGGTCTTCTCTGCATTTATTTCCATTCCATAGGCTCTGGAGGTGGTGTCAAGCCTCTGTACCATCTGTTCAAGTTCTTGTTCCTCTCCAGCCAATACATCAATGTCATCCGCAAAACGGAGGTTGGAGATTGCTCTTCCCCCTATGCTGACTGTGCCTTCGTGGTCTGCAAGGGCATCTGACATGATGCGCTCTAGGAAGATTTTGAAGAGTGTTGGAGAGAGAAGGCATCCCTGACGCACACCGATTGTTGTTCTGAACCAGTTTCTGATGGCGCTGTTGTGGAGGACTGCGCTGGTAGCCTTGTCATACAGGCTTTTGATTATTTCAATAATTTGAGGGCTGATGTTGTACACTCTCATGGTTGCCCACAGAGCTGCATGCCAGACTCGGTCAAACGTCATTTTGAAGTCTACGAACACATGATAATTATAGATGTTGTTGGTGCTGTAGGTATTTCTCACAGATTATTCTGAGGTTGAAAATCTGTTCAGTGGTTCTTCGCCCTGCCATGAATCCTGCTTGCTCTTCAGCTATGATTTCTTCAGCTTGTGGTTTCAACCTGTTGAGTATTATTTTCAGGAGGACCTTGCTGGGATGGCTGATGAGGCTGATGGTGCGGTAATTTTCACATTCCCGAAGGTTACCTTTTTGGGGAAGAGTGATGACAAGCGACTGGGTCCATGGTGTATGCCACTAACTCTACCAGATCTTGTTACAGGTAATGGTGAGTGCGTCGATCATCGCTTCTCCTCCTGATTGAAGCAGATCCGCGGGTATGTTGTTCACTCCCGTCGACTACCCCTTCTTCAGCGATTGCACTGCTGCCTCAACTTCTTCTCGGAGAATTGGGAGGATTTCTTCTTCTTCTCTGTTCTCTGGACATGCTAGAAAATCGAAATCCATGTTTTAAAAAAAACAGTATAAAAGGAAATATAAATATATTAAATAATAAACATAAGAAATTGACAGGCAGGCAAAGGCAATTACTAGTGCCATATGGCAGAATAAAGCCACCATCACCTTCACCACCTCACCTATCCCGTAGTCTTGTGAACCGTGGGGGCACCACTGATGATTTGGCAATCAATTCTCTCCAATTCTCTGTTTGCTGCCTCTCTTAGGGCATCACACAATCTCAGGCCTGTCCACTATACAATGTTATGTTCCCACCTCTTCTTCTGTCTTGACATCTCTCTTCCTCCCACCTTGTACTGTCCCCTGTAAGGTTATTTTGGATAGTCCATTTGATCTTGTGACATGGCCACATCAAAGCCACCATACCACCAACTAAAATACATTCTGCCTGTTAATTACTTATGTTTAGTATTTAAGATTTTTATATTTCCTTTTATACTGTTTTCTAAACCTGGAGTTCGAAAAATTGAGGTGAATACTCTGCATGTTGCTGATATCATCTTTATTGCTAAAGGTTTGTTTGTTTGTTTGAGGTGAATACTCTGCGTCTCCAGCGCCTCCTAATTTTATGACCTTGTAAACATGATCCGTGTGAGGTGCCATGAAGCTGATGTCATCTGTGTTGAATTGCTCTGTTCTGTCCAACGGTCCTGATACAACTCTAAAGAATTAACTGGACCTTAAGCAATGTACAAACAAACAAACAAACTGTGGGGCGGACAATGAGACAACAACAAGCGTTAAAGAAAAGAAAAAAAAGTAATCATACAAAAACAACAAAGAAAACCAAACCAAAGGAAACAATAACATATTTACAAATTAAACTGAATTTGACAATAATTATGATTATGCAAAGCAGTGTTAAATTTTCACAAGTTCCCTTTTGTTCAATTGACAACCAACGCTCTTTAGCCCACTAATCACGATTCAATGGGGATATTAATTTATGAATACAATTTAGCACTCTGGCATGCTGCAATAGTTTTGTTTTATGATTCAGTCACCAACAGCACACACTTGAATATCATAAAAAGGCCTCATGTTTGTAGGAATTTTAAAAAAATAAAATAAAATAAGTAGAATTGTGTTTTTATTCACCATTTTCATGTAAATTGTAAGCTCTATATCACAATGTTGACAAAAAACAAATGTGCAAAAATACCAGCATTATTGCAGGGAGTCATGTTCCTACACATTACACAGTAATTTTGTTGACAAATATGTTCGGGATTCATCAGAAACACGCCGATACAGTCAAGCAATATCGTCTGTATTTACATGTTGCTATGTGGTCTGTTTACCTCCCTTGACCTGCTTCACCACGCAGCCGCTTGGTGTCGCCGTGGTGTCGCTGACGTCACTCGTTTCGCATAGAATCGTGTTACGATTCTTGTTTGTAGTATACCCATTTTCTTTGGTGCCCTTTTGTTGTGCGAGCGAGCGAGAGAGAGAGAGCTAGAGAGAAAGTGTAAGTGTGTGGGTGTGTGTGCGGGTGTGTGTGTGTGTGTGTTCACGGACGGGTATGTACTGTTTGTGAGTAAATACGAGGTCGAATGAAGGGCGTGTGTCCCGACTTGAGTTTTCTTTTTAATAATAATAATAATAATAATAATAATAATAATAATAATAATAATAATAATAATAATAATAATAATAATAATAATACATGAATTTATATAGCGCACATATCACACACAAACAAGAGTGATTCAAGGCGCATTCTCCCGCATTCATACATATAATAGAAAATTTTACATAGAAAAGTGACGAAACAATAGTGTCAAATAAAAATTAAACATACAAACAAACAACAACCAAAAAAAAATCAATTTAAACATACACATATAATTATATACACACACATACATACATACATATATATATAAATACACACACATATACACATATACATATATTTCTTTTTTTTTTTTTTGACATTGCTCAGTGTCGGGCAACTGTTTGTCATTTTGCACAGTTCGTGTTTTTATCGTTTTATCTCCTTATCTTCTTTAATGCGTTTATGTTGTCAACTTGTTCATAGTGTTTGAGCTGTACCTTTTACAAATTGTACTGCAGCATTGCGTTCACTTTTCAATAAACTGTTTGTATCCTGATGATGATGATGATGATGATGATGATGATGATGATGATGATGATGATGATGATGATGATGATGATGATGATGATGATGACGATGACGATGATGATGATGATGATAAGGTCGACCACAGCACTTTCCCAGGTACTTCATACAAACATAACTCTGGATCTTCCGCTGTTCATTGAATATTTCCACACTTCGGTCGTACCATTAAGCTAAATGGTCGTACTTCACGCACACAGGCTCTTTTGACATTTTGTTATAAATTGTCGTCTTTACTATGCAAACGGGCGTGGGTAGCGCCAATGACAGTTGACAACAACAAAGACCTATCGCAATGGATGTATATTAATAACAATTACATTTCCAAATCCGATCAATTATCCCATTACTCTCCATCACTGTGCTTTTCCCATTGAGACAAATGTTAGCACGGAGTTCAAAGTTCAACAGTACCATCGTACTATCAATACGCGCGCGTGCGAACACGTGCTCACAGATAAACAGATATATGCGCACGCACGCACATACACGCATGCACTCATGCACACACACACACACACACACACACGTCTTTCCATTTATTAAACACACACACACGCACACACACACACACACACACACACAAACATTATAAAACTTATGCGATTAATAATTAAATATTTAACCGTGGGCGCCTCGGGCGACTTGAGTCAGGTCTTGTATTGTCCAGCGCCTTAAGCATCTCTTCAGCTAGAAAAGCGCTATATAAGAAACGATAAAATAAACAACAGGGCATGATTATTGATAAAACAGGATACAATAGTGGATGCTTCGTTCATAAAGATCGCTTTTTATGATCAGTATTAAAATACAAGCAATTCATTTCGTCATAATATAAACATTCGAACAGTTCGTTAGCAGTCGCCTGCTGCAGTTACTTTAAACGGTATGGTAACGTATATCACTTTTTTAAACTCCAGGAATCTGTAGTCGCGTGCCTGTGATTACGTTTGTAAGTTATGGTTATAATTATGATACGCGGCATCCAGCGCCTGTACTAGAGTTCAATGTCAACAATCTGTATACCCTGAAGCAGGTACGCTCGCTGTTTCATTTGTGGTGTAGGTGTACGGAGGCGGCGGTTCGCAGGCACCCATCTGGGGTGCAGATGCATCCTTACGCAGTGGTTCAGGCGCACTGGATAGGGGCCCAGAAAGTCCTGGATTTAGGAATCCAGAAGAAGAGGTCTGAAAATACACCACAGAAGAAAATACTATAAATAAACTGATAATGCAATACAATAATAATAATAATAATAATAATAATAATAATAATAATAATAATAATCAACATCGTCATCATCATCATCATCATCATCATCATCATCATCATCATCATCATAATAGCCTACTAATACTAATAATAATAATACTGGATGCTTCATACGCGCCTTTCCCCAAATCAATCAGGCTCAAAGCGCGGCGATCTGTACCAACATACACGCTCACCTGTCTCATCCACCCTCACACACACACACACACACACACACACACACACACAACAAATACACATCCATCACTCAAACCGGTGGTGTAAAGGCAAGGAGGTCGCTATTGGAAGACGGAAAGAAAATCGAATTTTTATTTTTGAAATGTTATATTGACTGCGTCCAGTACAAGACAACAATCATTCTTATATAGCGCTTTCCCAGCTCAAGAGCTGCTCAAGGCGCTGGCCGATACAGGATCTAACTCAACCTGCCCCAGGCGCCCACAAAAAAGTATAATTTATCTCCGATAGAACAATTAATTCCATTTTGTAGGGGTTGGGAGTTGGGAGGGATTTGGTACTATATTTATCATCACCTACGCAACGAGGAATAATGTTCGTCATTTGTACGGCGCCTTAGCCTAAGGATGAAGGCGTTGGCCGATACAGGATCTAACTCAAACCGCCCGAGACGCCCACCCGCAGCCTTTGGGCGCATGGTCCGACGCCCGGACAACTGAGCACAATCCTGGGCAGCCAGGGATGGGGGAGAAGGACCAAGTGCATGCTGGGTGTGTTCGTATTACCGGCACTCACCCGTCTAGGACATGAGCGTCAGGATCTTTAAAGTCCGTTATGATGGAATGTATGCGACATACAGACTAGACCTCGGTTTATACTCTCATCCGAAGGAGTAGGAAAACAGGAGTAAAGTGTCTTTCCCAGGGACACAACACAATGGCCCGGCCAGGGCTCGAACCCGGGACCTTGAGATCCGCAAGCCGAAGCACTACCATTAGACCATAGTAAGTCCCAACAATCTCATATAATCCCAGTGGGTTTTTTTTCCTAATCCCACATAATAACCCTATCCACCATGCTTAGAACATAACAAAAAAAGTGATGGCAGCAGTACGATGGCCCGTGCAAACTCTGGGACCCAAACTATTCGCTGTGTACGAACTGAGCTGTTGCGGGCCACAGCACTGTTACTAGCTTATCTGCTTAACTCCCTTTATTTAAAGAGCCACAGTATCAGGTATGTTTGTTTACTTGTGTGTGTGTGACCAGGAGTTTACTAGAGAAATTGCATTATTAGTCATCATTGCTCAAACTGACCTCTAACCTTTGAAGTTTAGCCGTCTCTTTCTTTGTTTTGCAAACAAACAATTGTGCCTACTGTGCACACTTTCCAGCCAGTGCTATTTTTTAAATCAACTTTGATGCTATTAATAGTCACATAAACTATATTATTATTGTTATTGTTATTATTATTATTATTATTATTATTATTATTATTATTATTATTATTATTATTGTTATTATTATTATTATTATTATTATTATTATTATTATTATTAGTATTATTATTAGTATTATTGATTAGGAGCAGTGTATAACGGCTGTCATAATTCCCTGTAAGTGGTAATAAAGATTATTTGAATTGAATTGAATTAAACAAATGAATTTATCCATTTATATCAAACCCGCACATTTGAAAACGTTTTGGTTGTTTTGCTTCTTCTTTTCTTTCTTTCTTTCTTTCTATCTCATTTTTTGGAGGGGGGGTGTGGGAGAAGGGGAGAGGGGGGAGTTGTGTGATTGAGGGTGAGTGAGGGTAATCTTTTTCCCAGTGAGGTAACACTCACTGTGAATGTGAAAATGATAAGTGACGCTGACATGTGTGATCTTGGGTCACTTTAACAACACACACCGTCTTTTAAGTGTCGAGTTTGAACACAATAGAATGGACTGGTTTGACACTGAGCTAAGCCATGAAGGTTGCTGGCTAAACTATCATCTGTGGTGCCCCAACGACTTTCGAGTTACGGGATAGGACAGGATAGATAGGATTGAACACAATTCATTCTCTCTCTGTCTCTCTCTGTGTCTCTCTGTGTGTCTCTGTGTGTGTGTGTCACTCTCTCTCTGTTTCTGTCTCTCTCCCTCTCTGTGTCTCTGTGTCTGCCAACCTCTCGCCTCTCTCTCCCTCTCTCTCTCTCTCCCTCTCTCTCTCTCTCTCTCTCTCTCTCTCTCTCTCTCTCTCTCTCAGTAACAACAAATGAATTGTTACCGTGACTCGTGACTGGCCAGTTCCGTTGATGACGTAGGGTTGTCCAGCGACGGGCAGGCCGGACTGCACGTAAATTGGCCGCCTGCGGTAGCAGCGATAGTATCCCCACAACGACCAGAAAACGATCTTGAGAATAATCAACACCACGATCAGGCTGCAAAATAATGGCAAAGCAAGGTACAGTGATCGTTCCTACAGGCTGCGCGTGCTGATCCATTGTGATTACCACAGAGAAATGTGATTGTAAATAAATTTATTTTATTGGTCTTACATAGCGCTTTCCCAGCTCAAGAGCTGCTCAGGGCGCTGGCCGATACAGAATCTACCTCAAGCAGCCCGAGGCGCGCACTTGATACCTTGGGTGCACTGTCTGACGCCCAGACGACTGAGCACAATCCTAGGCGACCGAAGGGGAAAACTATACATTACATTACATTACATCATTATTGCTTTAGGTCCAGCGGACTCTTCCGAGCCAAATCAGGACCGGACAACCCCCGATCCGCATAAAATATCTGCTCAAACAACCCTAGTGGTAAAACTAAAAGCTCTCCACCAGCCAGTCACTTTACAATAAAGACATCCCACGCAGGGGACGCTGAGGCTTCATCCCAACTTATCGAACCCCCGTTTACAAAAACAAAATAGAATACAAACATCATTATAAATTATCAACAAAACACATACATAGAAAATGCCTACATTGCTAAATAATAACATCATAGGAAGCCCTAGTGACCACCTTGCAGAAAGCGTCCAATAGGGGGAAACCTATACACTGAAACAATCATCAGACTAATAGCAATAGTAAGATGGCCAGTGCTCACAGCCAATGTTTGTGTCAGGACCACCGGGAATCGAACCCGCAACCTTTGTAACACGAGCTCGCCGTTGTACCGATTGAGCTATCCCTGAGCCCCAATGTTAACACTTTTCAATCTTAATCTCTCGGTCGGAGAAGAGAATGGCCATTAGCTATATCCTCCTCACCTTTTGTTTTTCAAAGCCAGTTTAAAATATTGAGAAAATATAAACTGTTGAAAATAAATACAAAACCAAAATAATAACACAATCTAAAAGTTTAGACTAAATCAGAGATATGCTCTCTCTACATACCTCTGACTAAATCAAACTGAATCAAATTAAATTTAATCAAATTGAATTAAATTACATTACATTACATTACATTACATAATTGTTGCTTTAGGTCCAGCGGACTCTTCCGAGCCAAATCAGGACCGGACAACTCCCAATCCGCATAAAAGATCTGCTGAAACAACCCTAGTGGGAAAACTGAATGCCCTCCACCAGCCAGTCACTTTACAATAAAGACATCCCACGCAGGGGACGGCTGAGGCTTTACCCCAACTAATCGAACCCCGGTTTACAAAAACAAAATAGAATACAAACATCATTATAAATTATCAACAAAACACATACATATAAAATGCCTACATGGCTAAATAATAATATCATAGGAAGCCCTAGTGACCACCTGGCAGAAAGCGTCCAACATTCCCAAGCTGATCCAACAGACCTCATACACGAACAAGAAGTCTTGTCCCGGAAGAGTTTTCAAGAAAAAAGGTAGATGACTGGTATAGCGAAGAAGACGATAGTATAGCAGATTGATAGAACAGAGCAGGAATGAGAAAGAGCAAATGAGAAAGACAGCGACAGTGGGAATTTAAAGCACTAAATTTCCAGAAAGTGGGGATACTATTTATACTGAAACCCC
>CM072519.1:4102226-4219726 GCA_036898135.1 Oncomelania hupensis | reverse complement strand
TCCTATCCTATCCTGTCCCATAACCCGAAGGTCGTAGGGGCACCACAGATGATCGCTTAACCAGCATACTCCATCTTTCTCTGTCCTCAGCAGCCCTCATGGCTTCGCTCAGTGTCAAACCAGTCCATTCTCGAATGTTGTCCTCCCACCTCTTTTTCGGTCTCCCCCTTCTTCTACCTCCTTGCACTGTGCCTTGCAGAATGGTCTTTGCAAGGCCTGATGATCTGGTGACGTGGCCATACCATCGGAGTTTCCGTTTCTTCACCACTGTGAGCAGGTCATCGTGTTGTCCAATGGCTTGTGTGATGGTCTGTCGGACTTCAACGTTGGTGATGTGTTGGGTATAGGAAATGCACAGAAGTCTTCTGTAGCACCTCATCTCCATGCTTTGTATTCTTCGTTGGAGATCTGCTGTGAGGGTCCATGCTTCGCAAGCATATAGGAAGATGGAGATGACAAGGGAGCGCAGCAGTCTTACTTTGGAATGTAGACTGATGGTTCTGTCTTTCCAAATGGGCTTCAACCTTGTCAGGGCAGCAGTTGTTTGTGCGATCCTGGAGAGGACTTCCTGTCGAGACCCATTGTCTGACACAATGGCTCCTAAATATTTGAAGCTGTGCACTGTGTTGAGGGATTGGCCTTGTACTTTGATGTCCGTGTTGATGCCATTGGTGTTGTTGGTCATCATTTTGGTCTTCTCCGCACTTATTTCCATTCCATAAGCTCTGGAGGTGGTGTCAAGCCTCTGTACAAGCTGTTCAAGTTCTTGTTCCTCTCCAGCCAATCCATCAATATCATCCGCAAAACGAAGATTGGAGATTGCTCTGCCCCCTATACTGACTGTGCCTTCGTGATCTGCAAGAGCATCTGACATGATGCGCTCTAGGAAGATGTTGAAGAGTGTTGGAGAGAATAGGCATCCTTGACGCACACCGATTGTTGTTCTGAACCAGTTCCCGATGACGCTGTTATGGAGGACTGCACTGGTAGCCTTGTCATACAGGCTTTTGATGACTTCTATAATTTTAGGGCTGATGTTGTACACTTTCATGGTTGCCCATAGAGCTGCATGCCAGACTCGGTCAAATGCCTTCTTGAAGTCTATGAACACATGATATAGATGTTGTTGGTGCTGTAGGTATTTCTCACAGATTATTCTGAGGTTGAAAATCTGTTCAGTGGTACTTCGCCCTGCCATGAATCCTGCTTGTTCTTCAGCTATGATTTGTTCAGCTTGTGGTTTCAACCTGTTGAGTATTATTTTCAGGAGGACCTTGCTGGGATGGCTGATGAGGCTGATGGTGCGGTAATTTTCACACTCCTGAAGGTTACCTTTTTTGGGAAGAGTGATGACAAGCGACTGGGTCCATGGTGTAGGCCATTCCCCACTCTGCCAGATCTTGTTGCAGATAATGGTGAGAGCATCAGTCATCGCTTCTCCTCCTGCTTGTAGCAGTTCCGCTGGTATGTTGTCCACTCCCGCTGACTTCCCTTTCTTCAGCGATTGCACTGCTGCCTCAACTTCTTCCCGGAGAATTGGGAGGATTTTTTCTTCTTCTCTGCTCTCGGGACATGCTAGAACTGATGGGTCTCCATTTGGTGTATGGTTGTAAAGGTCAGAGCAATACTCTGTCCATCTGTCCAAGACTTCTTGTTCTTCTGTAAGGCAAATGCCAGACTTGCTTTGGATAGTGGAGACTTTGGGCTGTTTAACACTTGTCAGCGCTCTGTGGGTTCGGGCAAATAGAATAGACCCAACGTTTCCCGGCGTGTCGTAAGAGGCGACTAACAGGGGTGATGTTAGCACGGCATCACTGGGCGAAAGTCTTCTACACAGAAGTCACCGGCCAGGGCGGAGGAACCTCACGTTACTACAGGTTCAACGACCACGTGCTCAGGGCCAAGGCGAGCCACACTGTATTCGTGGATTTCGGCTGTGGCCAACAGCCTGGAGAGGATTGGGCCCTGCCAGGTCTTTTTTGCCCAAGACACAACACATGATGAGGCTATCCACTAATTCCATGCCGGATCGGTCGTCGCCCGGCTACACAAGGACCGCGCCTTCCGTTGGCCACCAGGACGGAGGTGAAAAGTATGCTACTGATGGACAAACTAGCAAGATCCGCACGAGAAACAACATCGTCATAGGAACCTGGAATGTCAGGACCCTAACTGCGGAAGGAAAATTAGAAGAACTGGCCCACGAGCTGGACCACTATCGATGGAACGTTCTAGGTATCAGCGAACTGCGCTGGAAAGGCCTAGGTGAAACAACGACTGACAAAGGCCACAAGCTCTATTTCAGCGGTAGAGATGACAGGCACGAACACGGCGTTGGATTCTTGGTCCACAAGAACATTCTAGCCACTGTCATGGGTTGCCGCCCAGTCTCCAGTAGACTCATTACCATCCGTCTGAGAGCAACCCCTTTCAACATTACCATCATCCAGGCCTATGCCCCAACATCAGACTATGAAGACAGCGAAGTGGAGGATTTTTATGAAAATATACAGGCGGTCCTTGACCAAGTGCCGAAGAAGGACATAGTCATAGTGCAAGGCGACTGGAATGCCAAGGTTGGCCAAGATGCGCACCACAACTGGGAAGACACATGCGGACCCCACTGCAACAACAAGACAAATGACAGGGGTCTGAGGCTATTGGAGTTTGCCAGATACAACAATCTGGTACTGGCAAACACGCTTGGTCTCCACAAAAAATCCAGACGATGGACATGGCACAGTCCCGGCGGGGAACATCACAACCAGATCGACTACATCATGGTCAAGAAACGCTTCAGATCAAGCATCAACATTGGCAGGACACGCACTTTTCCAGGAGCAGACATTGGAAGTGACCACGATCTCGTGATGATGTCTTTCCGGCTCCATTTGAAGAGAGTAAATACAGCAAAGTGCACTAGGCTGAAGTTCGACCTGGACAAACTGCAAGACCCGGAGGTGGCAAAAATATTTCAGGCCACAATTGGAGGGAAATTTGCACCACTGCTTATTTTGGGGGCAGGCGAAGTAGATGTTAACACCATGACCAATACCTTCAACTCAGCTGTAACAGATGCCGCCACTGAGATCCTTGGCAAGCACCGACCAAAGAAGAAGCCGTGGATCACACCTGAACTTTTGGATCTGTGTGATAAACGAAGAGAGTTAAAAAAGAAAAAGAACACCTCACAGGGAGCTGATGTCTACCGAAAAATCAACAATGACATCCGAAAAGGCATGCGCACAGCAACGAAGAATACAAAGCATGGAGATGAGGTGCTACAGAAGACTTCTGTGCATTTCCTATACCCAACACATCACCAACGTTGAAGTCCGACAGACCATCACACAAGCCATTGGACAACACGATGACCTGCTCACAGTGGTGAAGAAACGGAAACTCCGATGGTATGGCCACGTCACCAGATCATCAGGCCTTGCAAAGACCATTCTGCAAGGCACAGTGCAAGGAGGTAGAAGAAGGGGGAGACCGAAAAAGAGGTGGGAGGACAACATTCGAGAATGGACTGGTTTGACACTGAGCGAAGCCATGAGGGCTGCTGAGGACAGAGAAAGATGGAGTATGCTGGTTAAGCGATCATCTGTGGTGCCCCTACGACCTTCGGGTTATGGGACAGGATAGGATAGGACAGCAAAGGAGAACTGGATAGAAGATCAATGCCAGGAAATAGAGAACAATCTGAACAAGAACAACAGCAAGAAGGCCTACCAGACTGTGAAGCGGCTGACAAGTATTAATAAGCTATATAAGAAAAATACTGCATTTAAATCCATAAAGAATGACGACTCATTCAAAAAACGATTCAATCGTAAAATAGGGTGATGATTTTTATCTTTTTGAAACAATGGCCGAGTGTTTTGAAAACTCAGTCAGTTATTTGGCGTCATTTCATTAGTTTTGGAGATTTTGGACATCACACAAGTGGTTTCAGTTGTAGTTTTTAACCTCCATGTTGGCCAACAATCATGATTTACAAGACCTTAAATTTCACATATTTAGGGCAAAATAAATATTCGTTATAGGCTTACTTATTTGGAGAAATAAAACCTCCTCTTTGCTGGCGTTGCTGATAAAGACCAAGTGGGCTAAGGCGGGACTAACTTGCCTTGTCCACAGACCAGAAACCAATGGCGCCTGACAGGTGTGGGATCGATCCAGCATCTGGGCGTTATGTTTCTCCGAATATTATTTACTTTCGACTCGGGCAACATCTCGGGGGGGGGGGGGGGGGGGTTCCGGATACTCTGGTTTGCTCCCCCAGCAAAATTTCAAAAACACAATATTAGGTAGGTTGGGTTTGGGCGCGCCATAGGCTGCTACTTCGCCTTCCCCAGGGGAGGCGGCCCAGAATTTTCCAATAAAAAGGGACAATAAAGCGCAAAAAAAACCGTTTGTTGTAACCACAGATAATAGGTTAGTCTTGTCAAAACAAAAGGGGTTGGATTTTTTTCCAAAATTTTTGTCTCCTTCAGTTATACTTTCTATAAAATCACAACGCCGCATGGAAAAACTGCTATCCATCAAAATACTAAAACGAACCAGTTATACTTTAGTATTTTACAAGAAAACACACATAAAAAAAACTAAGTTACCATCTCACCTTTTTCACACTAGACAACTGACAAGCAAACATGAATTAACCAGCAAAACAGTAACCGCCACCAACTACTGACTACAACAACAAAAATAGCTGTTGGTGTAATCAGGTTGATAACTCACTCCAATCACCAGAGACAGTTAAGCACGAGAGAAGATACTGATCCTAACCTCACGATACTTCTCAGAGCCTTTGCTCACATAACCATCCCAGGGAGGAGACGGCAGGGACCTACATCAACACTGAACCACTACAGCAAACATACCGCTAAAACTGACAGTCAACATTTGCCACTTTCATCTTGCCCACAAAGGGATTCGAACTTGGGTCAACGTTATGCCAGGCGAACGCTCCACCCAGAGCTACAGCAAAGAAATAATATATATATATATATATATATATATATATATATATATATATATATATATATATATATATATATATATATATATATATATATATATATATATATATATATATATATATATATATATATATATATATATATATATATATATATATATATATATATATATATATATATATATATATATATATATATATAAACAACAACAACTAAAATAACCATGTATTTTACGTTACTGTAATGAACAATGCACAAATGTACATGCCTAAATATATACAATACCAAGTTCAACAGACGCCATTTACAAAAAACATTTACTCCTAATAATTATATCCCCACATCATTTAACCCTATGCTTACCAGCCCAGGTAATCAGTCCTTTTTGAATGTCAATGTCAACATTTAATATCCAATAACTAATTTATTACCCTTTGCCGTTGTTCAACTGATAACGAAATATCTGAACACACAACAGGGTAGGTCTACTGTACATTATTTCAGGTGATATAAATAAAGATTGTAGGTCCAACTGATTATCTTATATCACGATTTTAGGCTACGGTTATTATTAAACAGTAAAGATGACATGCAGTATTTAGCTAAGTAGATCATACAGTAGTGATCATAACAGAATTAGTCATCCATAGAAAGAAAGGCACTTCATTATAAAATATACACAAAACACATACATATAAAAAACAGTCCCTTATTCGCGCTTGTGACGCGGGACTTTAATTTACATTAAAATTGTTAAATAATAATACCCTAGAAAGCCCTAGTGACCATTTGACCGAAAGTGTCCAATATTTCCAAGCCGATCCAACAGACCCAATACACAAATGAGGAGATTTGGGAGAGTTTTCAATTTTAAAAAAGTCAGGTGACTGGTCTAGCGAAGAAGATAGTAGATTGATAGAACAGGGTAGGAACGAGAAAGTTAGTTAGTTAGTTATTCATTGCTTATAGGGTCTAGCGGACTGCAAATAGCCGAATCAGGACCACAAAATCAGGACCATAACATGGTTGAAAGAGGACTCACCCCTGATCCGTATAAAAGATCTGCTGAAACAACCCTAGTGGTAACACTGAAGGCACTCCACCAGCCGGTCACTTTACAATAAAGGAATCCCACGCAGGGGACGCCGATGCTTTACTCTAATTTATCGAACCCCCGTTTACAAAAACAAAATAGAATATAAACATCATTATACAATATAAACAAAACATATACATATAAAATGCATTCATTTCTAAATAATATCCTAGAAAGCCCTAGTGACCATTTGGCAGAAACGTCCAATATTCCCAAGCTTACCCAACAGACCTCATATGAGGAGTTTTGGAAGAATTTTAAAGAAAACAGATAGGTGACTGGTCTAGCGAAGAAGAAGATAGTATAGTAGACTGATAGAACAGAGTAGGAACGAGACAGAACAAAGAAGAAAGACAGCGACAGGGGGAATTTAAAGCACTAGAAAGAACACATGAGAATGACACGAACAGTGGTAATTTAAAGCACTAAATGTCCACAAAATGGGGATACTATTTATACAGAAACCCCCCGTTACCCTCAACGAAGGTCTCGCAAATTCAAGCGTCATAGATCATTTTCCTAAATTCACCGTGAATGTTGCCACATCGGGAAAAAAAAGATGAACCCCCCCCCCCCTCCCTTCAAATAACTTTTTCAAAAGTACTGTTTACATATAGATCGATAAATTCATTTGTTCTTGTGTTTATTATTAGCATCAAGATTGATTCTAAAAATACCACTGCAAAGAAAGTCTGTATTATAGGTAAAGGTAAAAAGGTAAAGGTAGTCCCATAGCCTTGTGGCCGTAGGGGAGCGTGATGTTGGAGATCACACTTATCTTGGGCCAGCGTAATGAGGGTGATGCCCAACTCTCTCCCTCGCTGCTTTACCTTCCCCACCCTCAAGAGAGTAGGTACTCAATCACAGTTGAGTCAACTGGGGGCGTTGTTGTTTGTCGCTTCACACCTTAGCGGTCACCCATCCAAGTGCTAACCGCACCGGACGGTGCTTCACTTTCGACACAGTAGCGAGTGCTCCAACCACTGCACTATCCGACACCCCTGTATTATAGGAACCATTTAAAAAAAATCAAAACAAGAATTTAGAAGAAAATAATTCAATGCTGTCGGTTTGAGCAGTGACTGTAGGCCTACATTAAATCGTCTTTTACTGTGACAACATTATCATTTCCTAGGTAGCCATGGAGATGAGGTGCTACACAAGACTTCTTGGCATTTCCTGTACCCAGCAAATCACCAACGACAAAGTCCTACAGACCATCACACAAGCCATTGGGCAACACGAGGACATGCTCACGGTGGTGAAGAAGCGGAAACTCCGATGGTATGGCCACATCACCAGAGAATCAGGCCTTGCAAAGACCATCGTGCGAGGCACGGTGCAAGGAGGCAGAAGAAGAGGGCGACAGAAAAAAAGGTGGGAGGACAACATTCGAGAATGGACTGGCTTGACACTGAGCGAAGCCATGAGGGTTGCTGAGGACAGAGAAAGATGGAGTACGCTGGTTAATCGATCATCTGTCGTTGCCCAGCGATTTTCAAGTTACAGAATAGGATAGGATATGATAGAAACATGTTTATATGCAAGCCAAAGCAACAACAGAGTCCTACTAGGTGACTAATTATCACAAAGTGCTTTTATTTCACGATCAAGCTATACGCAGCAGTGCTTTGAGCAGCAGCATTTCTGCAACTAAACACCACTGAGAATGCGAGAGAAGTAAGAGACGGAGGATTGAGGAATGTGAGGACAAGAAGAAGGATAGGAGGAATAAAAAAAATAAGTAGGAGAAGCTAGAAGAAGAAGAACGAATGAACGAACGAACGAACGTTGAAGTTTAACGTCTGCATTCGCCATTGGCGATACGGCAGACGGAGATAACCATCCCTGGGAAAAGGGGGGTAGGGACCTGAATCAACACTGAACCACCAAAGCAATCATACTGCAAAAACGGACAGTAAAAATGGCCACTTTTATTTTGCACACCACTGGATTTTAACCTGGGAAGAAGAAGAAGAAGAATGGGGATGAAGGAGGATGAAAGAGGTTGCAAGAAGACGAGGAAAAAAAAGACAGAGGACAAGAATAATGTAGGTTACAGAACTTAGAAACAATTTAAATCATACTCATAGTGCATTCACCATTCACAAGCTGTTCACGTTGGATTTTAATGACAAACAGCTAACTGGTTCCTGCTTTCACGATAGATAATATAATCATTATTATTCTTGGATTTCACAAATTTATTCGTCTTGACTTCTTTGGCTTTGGCGGATAAACGTTATTCATCTTGGTTGTGGTTGGCAGAGTTGTCCATCTTGACTTTTAGCTAATAGAGTTATCTCTCTTGACGACTGCTAACAGAGTTATCCAGCTTGACTTCTGTAGAAAATTATTTCTCTTGATCTCGTCTGAAAGTTATTCTTGGTTTCCACACTTCGGCCTCTCCAGTCCGAGGGCTTGGCAGATGGCGTTGCACTGCGGGTGCACGCTTTCCCAGAAAGCCTCGATACCTTGCTGACCCAGGTCGCAGGAACTGAGAGAGGAGGAAGAGGAGGAAGAGGTATGGAACTGGGGGTCGGTCAGATACACCACTCCTCTCCCTTCCCGCGGCAGCCATCCTTGTAAGTCCACCAACATCAGTCTCCCTGGTAGGGAAAGAAAGAAAGAATCAATGGAGAGCTTTAGGAAGCACAGAAACTTGGCTCGTACATAGACCACAAATTAGTTGTGGTCTACGGTTAGTATTCTTTTTCGTAGGGAAACCCCCAGCCTACGTCATAACTTTTGCGCTTCCGGAAGGTCACGACCTCCTCATTTGCATTACGCAGAACACTTCGCTAAATGAAAACGCGGAATTTTCATCATTTTGACGAATCGTGGTTCTCATGTAAGTTTCTGGTATTTTTAGCATAAACCGGGTCTGTTGCTATAAACGTAAGCTTGAATAAATGCTTTGACTGTATTCTATTAACATTTGTTGTTGTTGATTCATTAAAATAGACGTACTTTGCTCCGGAAAAAGGGTGCTGTTTTGCGCTGCTTTTGCTTTAGATGTAAAATGGCGGAGGAGTTTGTGGTTCCGATTGAGATTTTCAGCAAAAGTTTTATATTATGCCTAGGTTTAAAGAGTGGGAATAGTAAAGATGTAAAATCACTTTTATGGTGTATTCTTATGAATGTGCGCAAACAGCCCTTGGTTTAGATGAGCCCTATACTACTAGGTTCGTAGGCATAAACCGCTAGTTAATAGGCTAGCGTAGGCAATGAACACAAGTTGGGGCTATAGAAGCTCTCTCATTTTTAAAGGAGAAGAAAAAATTTCCAATACTCTATCTTAGACTTCAACTAAACTTTCGTTAGGAAAAGTGTCGTTTTAGCCCGTGATGAACCAAATAATAGACTCGTGCGTTTTTGAGGAAAACAACCTCCGCAAATTAGAGAGTTATGATGGCATTTACCTCCCCTGGATAAGGACGAACAATATTTCGTCTGCAACTAAAGGCGCTGCAGCTTCGGAACAGCAGGCACTAAGAAAAGTTCGTAAAAATTTCCCGATTGCATAATCCGAAACGAAAGGGATCACTACGAACCAAATTTCGCTCGTCGATCTAAAGATCTCTATTAGCGTATTACCGTAGTGGAGACTCTATGGCCTGCTCCCTATTCAGAGTATACTGCATGAATCATTTGGTGTTATTGTTTGTGTTGGTGGCGGTGGCGGTGTTACTGCTGCTGGGGATGGCGGTTGTGTTGGTGTGTTTTTTCTTTGGTGGTGGTGAAGGTGATGTTGATGGCTATGTTGGTGGTGGAGGTGGTGATAGTTGCTATGTTGTTGTTGGTGGTGGTGGTTGAGATGAGGTTAATAAGGAGAGAGAGAGAGAGAGAGAGAGAGAGAGAGAGAGAGAGAGAGAGAGAGAGAGAGAGAGAGAGAGACTGTAGTCCGTTTTTCTCTCCCTGATATCTGAATAAAAGCTAACGAAGTGATCGTGAGGTGATTGGATAGTTTGATAACAAAGTGTGTGGCACTGCTTGTCGTCAGTTTATGCCTCAACATCTGCTGATGGCAAAACGTAAAAGCAACTACAAAACACAATGATACTAAGCCACCGATAGCAACCGGGGAATTTTTTTTGTTCTCATGGATAATATGTAGGCCTTTACGCCTCACACGAACTATTTTTGTCCCCTATACGCACTGTGTCCGGGGACGTTAATCTATTCACTGAACTGAACTGAACGAACTATCCAGATGATTCACTTATTAATTAATAGTTTAGCTGATTGAAACACTGAATTGTCACGACCGCCTGTAGGTGTAAAATGTTGAGGGAATGATATAACTATTACAGGTTTAAAGGTCCCGACATCGCACATGTCACCACCACGTATTCTTTTCAAATGCACCATGAGTGTTGCCCCACTGGAAACAATAAAATTAATCACAAAAACAACCTCTTTCAAAAGTCCGGTTTTGATACAAATTAATAAATGCATTCGTTTATACCAAAGTGGGTTCTAAAAATAGCATTGCTGCGAAAGTGTGTACAGTAGGCACAGTTGTTTGTTTACATAACAAGGAAGAGACGCTTACAATTCAAAGCTTAGCGTTCGCTTTGAGTAACGATTACCCATGATGATATCATCTTTTGGTGTGTCAACAATACCATTGTTGCAAGTTAACTCATTGTTACCACACACTTAAAAGTTACTAACCCACCATCCTTGATACCTTGTCCTTTTAAGCCAAGACAACGCGTTCCATACATCACTGACTAAATGTTCACAGTGTTGTCCGGCTAAGTTCTAGTAGGTGCACAATATCCAAAATTTCTTCATTGTGCAGGAGCTATCAGCTGTTGTTTAAAACAAGGGAATTTAGAGGGAATGCTTATGAACGCCTAGGACCCCCTTGAGTTACACCCTGCTTCGACCAACGTCTTGAGCGGCTTTTGAGCTGGAAGTACGCTATACCATAACGATAAAATAAATACATAAATACATACATAAATAAATACATAAATAAATACATAAATAAATACATAAATACATACATAAATACATACATAAATAAATACATCAATAAATACATCAATAAATACATCAATAAATACATCAATAAATACATCAATAAATACATAAATAAACAATCATCAAGGTAGCGCATAGCGAGCGTTGTGGCCGCGTGGTCTAAGGCGGGACTAACTTGCCTTGTCCACAGGATAGAAACCAATGGCGCCTGACTGGTGTGGGATCGATCCCGCTTCGGGGCGCTATGTTTGCCGAGTATTTCTCCCAATATTATTTACTTTTGACTCGGACAACGTTTCGGGGGTTTTCTCCGGGTACTCCGGTTTGCCTTCCCTCACTCCCCCACCCCTCTCCCCATTCCCAGCACAATTTCAAAAACAAAACTAAGATTAAGGTAGGTTGGGTTTGGGCGAGCCACAAGCTACTACTACGCCTTCCCCAGGGGAGGCGGTCCAGAATTTCCCGATTAAAAGGAACAATAGAGTGCCAATTTAAAAAGTAGTCATTATTTTGCTTTATTTGTGTATTTATTGTGTTCTTGTTTCGTGTCCAACGTACGGAATCAAACTTATGAAAATATAAGTTTGATGAGTTTTGTTTGTTTATTTCTTGATTTCTTTTGTTCTCTTTCATTCATTTTTCGTTGCTAAATACTGACCTTCAGAGACCGAGTAGGTGAAGTGGGTGAGTGCGGTGGCGAGTGTTCTCCCCTGGCTGTTGCAATACTTGAGATTATTAGTCAACTTGATGAAGTCACCTTCTAAATATGGCTCCACGTTCAACCAATCAACGACCGTGCTGCCGTCACGTGACAACAGCTGTAGGTGTGCCACAGGCACATACACGATTTGAATGTCGTATCTGGAATAAATAATAAAAACAGAATTTCAGTCGAAAATGTGCTAACCAAAACACAGTTTATAGCATACGCATGCAGTAGGGTGGAGGTCTTATAAAATAAAATAATCGGTCATTAAACCCGAAGAGAGGACGAAGAAGGAGGAGGTAAAGGAGGGGAGTGGGGGAAGGGGGAGGAATACCAGCCTATACCCAGCTATAGATATTCACAGACAGGACACAAGCAAAATCCACCCCACTGAACATGTTATCTGCCATTTCTGGAATGACAGCATAACGTGACATCCAGCGAAATATAAAATGAGTTACATACACTATACAGCCTGTCTATTTCATATCACTATTTCAACTACAAGAAGAGATATGGAATTCAAAGTATTGAAAACTTGAACATTTTCTATTATTCTATTATTTGGCGGCCGGATATTAAAAAAATAATCAAAATACTCTATTGTAAGCCTACGGTTACCCATATATATTTACAAGATTTATAGATAAAAAATATATAGTCGATTGCTCATTCGGATGAGGGTATATACCGAGGTCAAGTCGGTGCATGCAGGCATTCCATCGCGCGGACATTAGAGATCCTGACGCTCATGTCTTAGACGGATGTGCGAGCTACATAAATACACACAGCAAGCACTAGGTCCTTCTTCCCCCATCCCCGGTTGTCCAGGATTGTGGTCAGTGGTCTGGTTCCATGCCTAATGGCCTGTCTTAATGGGAAGAATGGTGAAGGTTCACAGGCTTCAGTGAGCTCATGTATCGGCCAGCGCCTTGAGCAGCTCTTGAGCTGGAAAACCGCTATATAACAACGGTAGAAGAAGAACAGTTGGTTAGCTATTCATTGTTTATTGAGTCCAGCGGACTGCAAAGAGCCGAATCAGGGTCACAAAGTCAGGACCATAACTTGGTTGAAAGAGGTCTCAGCACTGATCCGGATAAAAGGTCTGCTGAAACAACCCTAACGGTGTGGGGCCGGGTAGCTCAGTTGGTAAAGCGTCTTACTAGTAACCGAAAGGTACCTGGTTCGAATACCGAATTGCCCAACGTGTGACCATATAATTTTCCCCTTACCTTCAACTGGTTCGCTGGTGTCAGAATAATGTTACCAGTAGTCGCCAATACGCTCCAGTGTCGTGTGACTATAATCGACAATTACCCTTACCCTAACGGTAACAATGAAAGCACTCCAACAGCCGGTCTCTTTAAAATAAAGGCATCCCATTCAGGGGAATTCTGAGGTTTTAATCAAATTTATCAAACCCCCGTTTACGAACACAAAATATATTATCAACATCATTAAAAAATTTAACAAAACAAATACAAATAAAATGCCTACATTGCTAAATAATATACCATAGAAAGCCCTAGTGACCATTGGGCAGAAAGCGTCCAATATTCCCGAGCTGACCCAACAGACCCCATATATAAAGGAGGAGTTATGGGAGGGTTTTCTAGTAACCGAAAGGTCGCTGGTTCGAATCCCGGATTGGTCAACGTGTGATCATATTATTTTCCCCTTTACCAACAACTGGCCCGCTGGTGTCAGTATAAATCGGTCCAGTAGTCACCTATATGCGAAAGTGTCGTGTGACTATAATCTACATACAAACAAACACACAACGAGGGTTTTCAAGTTGAGGGGCCGGGTAGCTCAGTTGGTAGAGCGTCTTACTAGTAACCGAAAGGTACCTGGTTCGAATCCCGGATTGGCCAATGTGTGACCATATTATTTTCCCCTTACCAACAACTGGTTCGCTGGTGTCAGAATAATGTGACCAGTAGTCGCCTATACGCTTCGGTGTCGTGTGACTATAATCTACAGTTACAGGGTTTTCAACGTCCCCTATACGCTCAATGTGTCCGGGGACTTTAATTTTACTCCTAGGGTTTTCAACAAAAACTATAGGTGACTGGGCTAACTTAGAAGGTACAAGTAGTTGGTTGATAGAACAGAGTATGAATGAGAAAGAACAAAGGAGAGAGACAACGACAGTGGGAATTTAAAGCACTACATTTCCAAAAAGTGGGGCTACTATTTATACAGAAACCCCCGCCACCCTCCAGGGGGGGGGGGTAGAAGAAGAAGAAGAAGAAGAAAAAGAAGAAGAAGGCCACCCTCCAGGGGTGGGGTAGAAGAAGAAGAAGAAGAAGAAGAAGAAGAAGCTCTGTGTTCAAAGTTTGTACCTGAGATCGTGCAGGGCGTAGTTGAAGAGAGTAACGAGGAATCTGGCTGTTTTCTGACACGTCACGTCCTGAAGGTACTGGCTGGGTGGCCGCTGCCTTCTGTACCTCTTCCCCACGTATCTAAAGTCACAGCGGATTATTTCTGTATTTAGTTGTTACGATTATTAATAAATACACTTAAAGAACCCCAGGCGTTGTGGGGAGGCAAGATGTTAGTGTACAACACTAGATAGCCTCGCCAAAGGAATGGGAAATGGAATTATTCATGACAGCATGTTGTTAAATATCATCTTCTGAGAGGTAAGAGAATAGTAGGAAACATTTATCTCCCGCCTTTTAATGTCGTTAGTTTGGTATTACTGGACATTTATGCCATAGGTAAACCTGGTTATTTCGCCGTGTCCCTCATAACTCTAAAATGAATGTGTTAAATATTGAGTGAATGGTTTACAGCAGTTGGATAAAAGGCTCGTTTTAAATCATTTGGAAAAAGATCTTCGTTCAACCAACATGTACGCTATTTTGTTGGGTGTGGATTTTTTTTCCAACGTTGTGCTTTACCCTTCACTCAAAGCGGTGTTCTACCCAAGAGAGACTGATCACTCACCTGCCTAGCACTTCATCCTGATGAAGAAACTGCACATCAAAGGCCTCCCGACAGTTGCCCTTGACCTTATCGTCAAGGTCAAGAGGTCGTCCAACGTACACCAGGGTCGTCTGGCTCGTCCACAGTCCTGTCACTGGATTAAACTTCAGCAGCCGTGCCCCTGGAAACAGAAAGGTCAATACAAGTCAAAAGCTGGGTCAAAGGTCATGTCAATGGCATTCATTGTGGTTTGGGAATATTTGTTTTGTGATGTTCAAACTAGACTCGTTCGTTTTGTGAAGTTTAAAGAAAAAGAAGAAGACGAAGGAGGAGAAGAAGAAGAAGAAGAAGAAGAAACACACCATAGCGAACGAAAGATCTGATCAGTAAAGTCAATAACAAAGAGTACTGTATGTTATATTAAATTTATTTTCATTATCTAATTGTTTCCTTTTCTGTTAATGTGAATAAATTAGCGTACGACTTACGTTTGACAGCGTCATCAGCCAGAGACATGGAGCTGACAGGAAGATCTCCAGGTTCATCCACAGCCATCCCTGACTCCTCGTCCAGCGCACTTCTCTCCCCGCAGCCAGACTGTACTGACATAGATTCTGTACCGCCAACTTCTTCCAACAAACTTCCGATGCCACTAGACTGGGTTAAGGCTCTACCTTGCTCAGGCAAACCATTGTTGTAAGCATCTTCACCATGGTGACTGCAAGACTGGCTATCTTGCTGCAAGGAGGAAACTTTGCTGTGCAGTGTGTAAGTTGGGAGTTTGGTGGTCAAGTAAGTATCCACTAGAGGGACCGAAGAGTAGCCAGAGTCTTGCGTGCTGCCCAGAGACATGAACTGGTCATTGTCGTCAAACAGATGCTTGTCAGAGTGGCCACTCTCTGAGGTGACCATGGACCCGGAACCTAAGGCCCACTGTGCGTCTGCGCTCCTTGAAAGAGAAAGGAGGCTGTCTTTCTCTTCCTCCTCGGCATAACTGCTGGACTTAGCCTGCTCCCCTGCAGAATTCTCTTCATCATCTGTCGATCGCGGAGTCTGCATGCAGGATTTATCTTTCAGCGAATGATTATCAGAGGACTCTTGATCCTGACCGATCTTGCAGCCGCAGAGAGACTGGAAAATGGAGAGAGGGACATCGTACACTGGAATAGCGTTGGCCTCAGGATCCACGGGCAAACCCACCTCCACTTCGCCGCGGTATTGCATTTGGGACACCTTTCGCGGCTTTGGTGAGGTCACTGATTTTTGCGGTGCTGACGCTGTCTCATGACTGGGTGTCAAAGACTTCACGTCTCCATCTGACGACATAATCTTCCCTTCTCCGTTGAATTCTTTGCTTGTTGCTGAATCCACATGTTGGGCTGGGGGAAATCTGGCCAGTCCATCCTGAAGGTTCTGCAGGTCAAAATCTTGGATAATTTCTTCAACAGCTTTGCGGACATCAATGGAAACGTGCATCAAGTCCACAACCACGCCTGGACAGAAATTATTCTGGCTCAACTGCCCGCAGTACTCCCCGTATAACACTCTGGCCCTCTCTGACAGCGTTTGAGCGAACTTCCGATCTTTGGAACTGTGGAAGGACATGCCTAGGGCTTGTGAGATGAGAAAAACTGAGCGAATGAACTCGAAGAACTGCTCTCTGGTTGTCAGGCTTGGCAGACCACTGTGGGCTTTCAGGCTTTTTAGGCATGCCTGCACTGCTTGCTCCAAGGTCTTGTGGAACACCGCCTCAGCGGCATTTTCCTCATCTTGTTCCTCGCGAAGCGGACTTACTTTTTCAAGCTCGTGTTCTTGCTCATGCTGGCGAGAGTGGGCGGCGTATTTAAGAAGCGCTTCTGTTGCTTGGTTCTGAAAAGACAAGATCACACTTACACATAGTACTACACATACACCCATCGTTTCAATAAATTTTTAAACACCCTTTACGCAACTGTTTTGTGCGAATATTATTATTCTGTATCGGCCAGCGACTTGAGCAGCTCTTGAACTGGAAAAGCGTGTCGATTAATTCTGAATCTCGTTCGATTTCAGCCACTTTCCTTTTGACAATAAAAACAAGAAAATTGTACTAGAAAAAATTCGGTATTATTATGGTATCAGTGTGTTGTTACCTGGGCTCGGATGAACAGCAGTTCAGACTCGGATGCTGATGCTGATGCTGCAGCTTCAAGGCACATTGTATGCGCCTGGTAAAACCTAGAGATCACATACAAGCATAAATAGTACAACTACATCAACAACTACACTGAACTCACTGTTATACTTCAACTATTAACTTTATCTTTGTACAAACGCAATACGCTGAAAAACAAACATTTTCAGCTCTCGTTATATCCCACAACAGACTTCAATACAATTCAAACCACACAAACAGTTCGAGAAGAGATCTTTCACTATATGTTCTTGTTTTCAAACATCAACAATCAAAGGATGATGATGATGATGATGATGATGATGATGATGATGATGATGATGATGATGATGATGATGATGATGATGATGATGATGATGATGATGATGACGTCTCACCTGTCATCGTGCTGAAACTGCAGCTGCTGCTTGAGGTCCATGTAGTCACCTTGTGTGATGCTGCACAGACACTTGGCTGCCATCTCCATAGAAACCACAGCAGCAGCAACAGCCTTCTTATCCCCATCAGCGTCTGCCCCGCCACATCGGCGGAACAAGCTTACCGACTCCATCAACGGCTCGACGGCGCTTTTCCAACAACCTGCAGGGATTTTTTTTAATGCATATGAAATACAGATACAAATACAGATCTTTATTTGTCCTCAAGCGTTACAACAACAAAAAATGTGTGCAGCACGTGTCCCATGAACTTCTCATGAAAAACACCAACGCATGACTGATGTAAGCAACAATGGCTGCTACTTCAAGATCAACATAATTATAATACAATTACAAACACTGATTAATTTTACAGAACAGATGAAATGGTGGAGTAGAGATGTCGAGAATATGTGTATAGCGAAGAAGTTAAAGATTGTTGTCTGATTTAAGGGATTTTGTACCTAACAATACTTTTTTTTTTGAAGTTGTTAATAATGTTTCTCTCTCTTTCTCTCTCTCTCTCTCTCTCTCTCTCTCTCTCTCTCTCTCTCTCTCTCTCTCTCTCTCTCTCTCTCTCTCTCTCTCTCTCTCTCTCTCTCTCTCTCTCTCTCTCAACAATTTCACGGACAAATCAATAATTTCTTGTCAAGAACATAGAAAACTGAATGACTTACACATCTTGTTCAACGTCAGACCCGCCATCTGAGTACATTCGCCAAGGATCATTTCGGCATTTCCTGGCACCGAATACGCCTTTCCTTCTGAAAATGCCAGACACCATCTTAACAGTCACATATATTCAGGCATAAATTTGTGTCAGCTGGTAGGCATCTTTATGTTCTACCTACCTACCAGGTTTCAAAGAAATCTGTCCATTAGTTTCAGAGGAAAGCGCGCATGGATGGGCGGATGGACAGACGCAATCGATGGACAGACGGGCAGAGCCAAAAATAATAGTTTCCCCCACTTTGCTCGGGAACTAAGAAGAAGAAGAAGAAGAAGAAGAAGAAGAAGAAGAAGAAGAATGCTCAGTGGTTAAGTATGCAAGCTTTGTGTTTGGGCGACGTGGGTTAGATTCCTGAAGAGTGGGAAGGGACCTTAATCAACACTGAGTCACCAGAGCAGTCCTATTTATTGTTGTCCAATACCTGAAATAAACTTTCTAGCGTTGTTGAGCTGTCTGATGGCGCCATGAAGGTCCCCCTTGACTTGCAGGATCCTAGCCCAGCGGATCAGCAATGACGGTGGCATGACGTCATCAGGACCCGTTTGCGTCAGGTGCCGCATGACGTCATCAAAGACGGCCAGTTCAATGACGTCAGAAGAAGCACGCTCCAGCAAAAGCAGGACAGCCAACGTCTTTCTTGGCTCTTTGATTTCCAAACTCCAGCACAGATAGGTCTGTAAACACAGAACAAGTCCCTGGCATTTGAACAAACCCATAAGACACAGACTTACATAACTATCTGCTATCTATCATACCTAAAGCTAAGCTTATATTCTATCTACCGCTTTGCTATAGAGGAACCGCTACAGGCACCCAACTTGAGTAATGGGCAGAGCACATGAACTAGGCGGACATACTTTGTGGTAGATCATATGAAATGGGCCGACATACCTTGCGGTAGATCACATGAAATAGGCCTATGTATCTTGTGGTAGATAAAATGACATAGGCCTACATACCTGCAGTACATCCGTGTCCAGCTGACTGATAGGGATCTGCTTACAGCTAGACCTGGCCTCGTTTATCTTTCCTGCAGTGAATTCCTCCAGGTAATGCCGGATTGTCGTTGACAGGTGGGACAACAGGTTTTTTTCCTCATTCTCTTGCCCTAAAAACCCAACGTTCACTACTGGTGTTACGCAGCAATTCATCATGTTAGTATATGAAATTAATATCAATATACGACATAATATTAATATATATGAAAATTAATTCACCCCATTTTAATAAATCCTGGAAAACTAATGACGGAACTGGAACCGCACGAGCAAACTAGTGATAATGTAGGGAGTAAAAGCGCAAATATTGCACACGCACACGCACACACACACACCAACCCACACACACATACACACACAAACACCAGTTCACTTTACTGTTGACAATTTATTGATTTTATCAATCTCATATTGCGTCTACTTCATTTTATAGTTCTTATTCAGCGCTTTTTCCCGCTAATAAAAAAACTGCTTTCTAATGCAATGGCTGACACAGGATCTAACTCAACCCGGCCGATGCCTTAAGGCGTATCGTCGACGCCCTAGACAATGAGGCCTACAAAAAGCATTATAACAACTCATCGTTTTCAAGGTATCTTCCTCGTACATAAAGATGAAAAAGTGGGTGACAGCTTTAAACATTACAACACAGTTCTGCGACAACCGATGATGTAATGTTAGGTTAGACTATACTTTCTCTTTCTGTCTGCCTGTCTGTCTGTCTGTCTGTCTCTCTCTCTCTCTCTCTCTCTCTCTCTCTCTCTCTCTCTCTCTCTCTCTCTCTTTCTTTCTTTCTTTCTCTCTAAACTAGACAATACCATAAATGTCAAAAATCAATATAAGTATTTGTATTATTACGGTTATACATTAATGACTCTCTCACAAAACCTACAGGCGCGCGTGCACGCACACACATACACACGTACGCGCATTGACGTATTCAATTAATCAGTGAACATCCTTGAGCCAACCAATTCAATAATGCTTCAGTCAATCCACCAAAGGACTTACTCAAGTTAGTCGCGCGCGTAGCACAGCGGTAAATAGCACACAAGCTTACGTAAATCTATCATAAAAAGAGATGTGCGCTATGTATCGTTTTGCTATAGGCGGCCAACGTGTGTACTGCCCCTGTTGTTAATCACAGCATACCTGATTTGTAGTGGAGTTTCTGGAAAATTCTCTCCAGCTCCGAAGAGCATGTTTTCTCTTCAGGGAAGCATTCCGTTCCTGGCATTTTTGTCGCTTTGTCTTTTCAACACTTCAGCTTGGGATCTGCGAGATTTTACAATACAATTCCTGAGCGAGCGCCTTGAGTTTGGTCTTGTATTGGTCACAGCCTTTGAGCGGCTCTTGAGATTAAACGGCGCTATATAAGAACGTTGCACGAAAAACTAAATTTAATTAAATAAATGGAAGAGTTCCACTTGTCAGGCTAGTTAAATTATTATGCCAGTATTTATTTATTTATTTTTATTTATTTAATCGTTCTTATATAGCGCTTTTCCAGCTCAAGAGCTGCTCAAGGCGCTGGCCGATACAGGATCTAACTCAAGCCGCCCGAGACGCCCACCCGCAGCCTTTTGGGCGCATGGTCTGACGCACGGACAACTGAGCACAATCCTGGGCAGCCAGGGATGGGGGAGAAGGACCTAGGTGCATGCTGGGTGTTTTCTTGTCACCGGCACTCACCCGTCTAGGACATGAGCGTCAGGATCTTTAAAGTCCGTTATGATGGAATGTATGCGACACAGACTAGACCTCGGTTTATACTCTCATCCGAAGGAGTAGGAAAACAGGAGTAAAGTGTCTTTCCCAAGGACACAACACAATGGCCCGGCCAGGGCTCGAACCCGGGACCTTCCGATCCGCAAGCCGAAGCACTACCATTAGACCACAGTGCCTCCTGTAAGAGGAGGCTAGCCATGTCCTCACAAAGTTGGCTCTGATAAAAGGTTAAAAGATTCATCTGACTATTTTTACATTCTTACTTAAATCAGCGAATATAAGCCTTCCAATTATTTTAAGTATTAACTCCAAGAGAAGCAACAAGACACAGGCGTCGTTTTGGGATGTTAGAAAAGTGATCAATGGGCTTAGCATCAAATTAGTCATAGTAATATAAGAATACTCTACGTCCTAATATAATTATACTCTGTGTTGTTATTAAAAAACAAACAATTTTTTTTAATATCATAAAATGATCTTCAAGGCATGATTTTTACATTATTTTGTACTAGGCTACTAAGTCTAAACATACAAATGAACGACATTTTTATTCTCGGAATACATTATAGAACCACTCGAAAACTTCCTGTAAGCGTTTAAACTAGATTTCCATAGATGACTAGACTACTCTCACTCTTTTATATAATGTTATGTGACAGCTAGGTTTAAACTCTGTCAATAATAGACCTATTACTCTCAAGTGAAATTACAGATTGTAGACTATATCAAATAAATAAAATTGCATTATCAGTTTTTAAAGCTGAAAGACTAACATCTTAATTTTATATTACATAACACTATCTTGCCTAACACTGAAATTAATTTCTAATTTCAATGAAGCTACGATATGCATCTGGCTCTTTCTTGCATAACAGTAACGCTACTATATACCGCCATTGAAAGAATACAAAAAAACTAAATGCAGAATAATTTCTTGTCACAATAAGAACGAACATGTACCGGGAGGTTCGTTTGCAGTGAACGAGATAAAATAATGAGTATTAAAACAACAAATATAACACTGCACACTGCACATCTCTGCAAACAAAACCACTTCCCGATTTTTAGTCAATCATGATAGGAGAACCAAGTAAAACCATTAAAATGTAAAACGGCGAAATAATCACTACAATGGTGGAGGTACGCCATAAACTTCATATCACGCCTATACTTTGTCTGGTAATTGGCAGCAACACTTACCGAAAACGTCCACTCGCAATGAAAGCCCCAGTGGTGTTTGGGATTGAGAAGACAAAATACAACTACGTTTGATTTTCTTCACTGTCCGCTAAAATCCGGACACGTCATTTCTAGTAACAAAACTAATGCAGACCAGGATTTGGAGAAAAATGTATTCTTTTTATAGCTCCTGTTCAAAATCACACAGATTAGATTACATTGGACTGTGACGGAAGGGGGACAGGGTGAGACGGGGACGAATTTGAGAGACTGAGGGAGTGCGAGATGAGAGGTGGAGGAGATTGCGTGGAGGGAGTGGGAGGGGGAGTGTGTTAGGGTTTGTGGTTTCTGGCGTTACTCGTGGTAAAAAGTTAAAGTACGCATCCTGGGCGACGCGTGTTCTACCCGGACTCTGTGCATGCCCAGTAGTCCTCCACGCAGGTTGGATGACGTCTTGAGCCGCTCTTTGAGTTAGAAGGTGCGCTATAACAAAACAATAATCGTGTCAACGCACACCCGGAATTCACTAAGTCTATTTATTATCGCAAGAAAACCGTGGGTCCTTGACATTCTATTGATAGACCTTTTCCCGGAGGGCTCAACATCCGCTTACACAGGTCTAGTTTTAACATCCTTCTCCTTGAAACCTGTTGTTCATAATAGGGGGACCCGCTGGTTGTAGAAAAATAAATGTCAGCAATATAAGCAGGATGATACTTGGCAAAGGTCAACCCGTCTCTAACTATGATGTCTCTTACTGTGTGTCATTACCTACAGTTCTCTATCATTCTAAATGCTGTACCTGTGCACAGAGGATAGGGGATGGTTTCCTATGCCGAAGGTCTCGGGTTCAAACCCCGCATGGGCGAACTTACGTGGCTTAGGTACCAACCTTTTCAGAACATCGAGGGTTTTGTCCGGGTACTCCGGTTTCATCTCTCCCTTCAGTAATGATATTTGAATGCAGTCAATCTTAACTTCAAAAATAAAATTTGATTTCTCTTCCTTATTCTGTAATTATTCTCTTCACATCGCCATGCTTTGAGTTCCATTCAAGAAAGTGTATAGTAAAAGGGTAAAAAAGGTAAAGGTAGTCCCATAGCCTTGTGGCCGTAGGGGAGCGTGATGTTGGAGATCACACTTATCTTGGGCCAGCGTAATGAGGGTGATGCCCAACTCTCTCCCTCGCTGCTTTACCTTCCCCACCCTCAAGAGAGTAGGTACTCAATCACAGTTGAGTCAACTGGGGGCGTTGTTGTTTGTCGCTTCACACCTTAGCGGTCACCCATCCAAGAGCTAACCGCACCGGACGGTGCTTCACTTTCGACACAGTAGCGAGTGCTCCAACCACTGCACTATCCGACACCCCAAGAAAGTGTATACTACGTGATATCATCTAGTAGTAGTAGTAGTAGTAGTAGTAGTAGTAGTAGTAGTAGTAGTAGTAGTAGTAGTAGTAGTAGTAGTAGTAGTAGTAGTAGTAGTAGTAGTAGTAGTAGTAGTAGTAGTAGTAGTAGTAGTAGTAGTAGTAGTAGTAGTAGTAGTAGTAGTAGTAGTAGTAGTAGTAGTAGTAGTAGTAGTAGTAGTAGTAGTAGTAGTAGTAGTAGTAGTAGTAGTAGTAGTAGTAGTAGTAGTAGTAGTAGTAGTAGTAGTAGTAGTAGTAGTAGTAGTAGTAGTAGTAGTAGTAGTAGTAGTAGTAGTAGTAGTAGTAGTAGTAGTAGTAGTAGTAGTAGTAGTAGTAGTAGTAGTAGTAGTAGTAGTAGTAGTAGTAGTAGTAGTAGTAGTAGTAGTAGTGTAGTAGTAGTAGTAGTAGTAGTAGTAGTAGTAGTAGTAGTAGTAGTAGTAGTAGTAGTAGTAGTAGTAGTAGTAGTAGTAGTAGTAGTAGTAGTAGTAGTAGTAGTAGTAGTAGTAGTAGTAGTAGTAGTAGTAGTAGTAGTAGTAGTAGTAGTAGTAGTAGTAGTAGTAGTAGTAGTAGTAGTAGTAGTAGTAGTAGTAGTAGTAGTAGTAGTAGTAGTAGTAGTAGTAGTAGTAGTAGTAGTAGTAGTAGTAGTAGTAGTAGTAGTAGTAGTAGTAGTAGTAGTAGTAGTAGTAGTAGTAGTAGTAGTAGTAGTAGTAGTAGTAGTAGTAGTAGTAGTAGTAGTAGTAGTAGTAGTAGTAGTAGTAGTAGTAGTAGTAGTAGTAGTAGTAGTAGTAGTAGTAGTAGTAGTAGTAGTAGTAGTAGTAGTAGTAGTAGTAGTAGTAGTAGTAGTAGTAGTAGTAGTAGTAGTAGTAGTAGTAGTAGTAGTAGTAGTAGTAGTAGTAGTAGTAGTAGTAGTAGTAGTAGTAGTAGTAGTAGTAGTAGTAGTAGTAGTAGTAGTAGTAGTAGTAGTAGTAGTAGTAGTAGTAGTAGTAGTAGTAGTAGTAGTAGTAGTAGTAAATAATATGATTTATTGTTAGTTTATCGTAACTTGTTACTATTAAAAATACCCGTATTGTATCGCTTGTTATTCTTGGTATCCTTTTAATTTTTTATTTTGCATGGCCGGAAATATCTGTTCCAATTTAATTTTTGGGAGGAATACAATTTCTAAATAATATGTCTTATGTCTTATGTTCTTTGGGGGAAAGGCGCGTATATAGCATCCAGTATTATTAGAATTATTATTATGTCTTCAAAATACAGGGTGTTCCAAAAGTCTTGGGCACATTTGAAGTCCCCATATCTCAATTACTATGAATGGTAGTAAGATAAAAGTTGTGCCATTTTAAAGCTAATTACATTAAGTTTTTTGTAAAGCTGTTGATTTTTGTTATTTCTTTTCAGACCCATTAATGGCGTTCACTCAACCAGAAAATGCTGGGACGCGTTTGGCAAGAATTTGACTATCGGCTTGATGTGTGTCGTGTGACCAACGGTGCTCACATTGAACATCTTTGAACATTCCATGTAAAAATTGAGATTACAAGCTTTCTGAATTTACCAGATGCGTTTTTATATCCTTAATAGATTCGGAAATATTCAATGTCAAAATGTGCCCAAGACTTTTGGAACACCCTGTATAGATGTCACCAATGCTTTGTTACATATTGCGAATAGTCAAAAGTCCAGCCGATGCTTTATAGCCAGTTGTTTAGTTCAATGAGTTTGCCAACAGCGACAGTAGCCTAAACCATACCTAACTCGTTGAAGTCTAAACCGATCCCAGTCCTTTTCTGTAGATTATTCACGCGCTCTGTGCTAAGCATGGGGATATGGCGCATTATTCCTTCAGGAACTCCATTGGCTGTCAGTACGCGGGCGTATCGAATACAAAGTTGCGATGCTTTGTTAACGCAGTCTGCACGGTCTAGCACCTTCCTACCTGTGAGCTCTTGACGCCATATCGTCCATCCAGATCTCTCCGTACCGCTGACGCTGGTCTCTTTTCTGCGCCACGCATCAAGCTGGAGACGTACGGTCGTCGCTCATTTCTCCTTTGCTGCTCCTACACTTTGGAATTCCTTGCTTCAGACTCTCCCTGACACCCCTCTCTATCTGCATTCAAATCTAGACTGAAAACACATCTTTTCCTGAGCATCTCTGAAAATAACTCCTCTCCGCCCTCCCCGTCAGCCTCTCCTCCACCTCTTTGCAGTACTCATCGTAACCGTCATCATCGTCGTCATCATCATCATCATCATCATCATCATCATCATCATCATCATCATCATCATCATCATCATCATCGTCGTCGTCGTCGTCGACATCTTTTTTATTGTTGTCATCATCATTGTCGTCATCAGCATCATCGTCATCATCATCCTGGTGTGCTTGGCTGTTTGAATGTGCAGGTGTTGTGGTGTGGTGTCTTTAGTGGTGGTAATAGCAGTTGCTGCGAGGCGTTTTAATGTAATTGCACGTTTCTGTTTCTGTGTGGGACGCACGTATATTTATGTAGATTGATGATTTAACTGTGCTTTTTATTTTATTGTCTTGTATAAAATATGTATAAGCCTACATGTGTCTGAGGCCCTTAGGTGGTTCGTGCGTATATGTGTTATGTATGTGTATGTGTGTGTGTGTGTGTGTGTGTGTGTGTGTGTGTGTGTGTGTGAGCGCGCGCGTATGCTATGGTTTAATACTGTGGTGTATGATTCTTTTATATATTTTGTTCCTAGAGTATGCATTCTTCTTGCTGTTGATATTTTTCTTTGTGGTGGTAACTGCGCTTTCAGCTTCTCCTGAGGGAAAGGCGAAAATTTTTTTAATGAAATAAATTAGTAGTAGTAGTAGTAGTAGTAGTAGTAGTAGTAGTAGTAGTAGTAGTAGTAGTAGTAGTAGTAGTAGTAGTAGTAGTAGTAGTAGTATAAATATCTTATTATTATTTAGCTTACATCTTTCATTAATAATTTCATGGAGAGCTAAAATACGAATTAGCTGAAACAGTGACCAACACAATTAGACCGTGACACATGAAAAAATATCCATCCTCCTGATTATTTTTTACCTCTTGAATGTATAGTATGGAGTGCCCCCGGATGGTAACAGCAGACGACAGACACCAAAAGTTAGTTTCCTTTGAATACCGGAACCGTTCGGGCTTGACCTCGTACGACAATCGCAAACGTGCCATTGAAAATCGTATACATGTATTTGCTTGTCAGTTTTACGACAATGTATAGGCCTATTATTATTGTTGCTTGATTTAATTGTGACGAACTTTTCTTTTACTAACTTTTGACCTTGAACTCTTTGGAGGTTGGAGGATGAGGTTGGGTGGTGTGTGAGTGCCGTGAGTGGGAGGAAATGGAAACGAAAGAAAGAAAGAGGGGGAAAAAACGAAAAAAAAATGTAGAAGAAACGGAAGAAAGAAAGAAAGGAAAGGAGGAAGGAAGGAAAAACACACAAAATAAGACAGACATTAAAAAAAAAAAAAAAGAAAGAGAAAGAAGATAGAAAGAAAGAACAAGATTGCAAGCTATTCAAATATTTTCAGACACTCACATACATCGCTGATACAAAAAGCATTTTGAAAATTGTCAGTTTTCTTGGTGGTGTTGTGGTTCATCTTCATCCTAAAATATCAAATTAAAACATGGAACGATACGCCCCGACCTGAACTATCTGCAAGCTACAAAAAAAATTTGAAAATCGGTTTAGCCCATTTTTAGAGACAGTGAAAAACGTGTTTATAAAATGTGAAGCTCAGTGACCTTGACCTTTGAGAAAGTACAAATATGAATGATCCAACATGCTTAGCCGTAATGATAAGCACAAAGTAAAAATAATGAATTTCGGTTTTAAAAAATCTTGAGATAAAGCCCAAAGCGTGTTTGGACCACACAAAAAAGTTAAATTGGGACCGACTGTCCGACAACCAAACTGCTCCTGAAGGATGGTCCATGATTTGAAGTATCCGCATTCTAAAACTCAAGAAAATCGCTTTAGCCGTTTTTGAATTATTTAGCAAAAGGTGTTTAAAAACAAAATAATTCTAGTGACCTTGACCTTTGCGCTAGATGAAATACATTGGCAAGGGTGGCTTATCACTAACTAGGTAATATTCCTATGAAGATTGATCAAAACCGTTTCAGTGGTTTTTGAGATATGACTTCTAACGGACCGACAGACGGGTTGACCGTCATACGGACATTTTGCTCGTTATGATTCCAAACTGTTTCAAGGTCTTTCCAGATAAGTCTAGAAATACTCAAACACATTGATAGGAAGATCTGGAAATATAAAAATAGATAGGAAGATCTGGAAATATAAATAAAGATAGATATATGGGGTGTCGGATAGCGCAGTGGTTGGAGCACTCGCTACTGGGTCGCAAGTTAAGCACCGTCCAGTGCGGTTAGCACTTGGATGGGTGACCGCAAAACGTGAAGCGACAAATAACAACGCCCCCAGTGGACTCAACTGTGACTGAGTACCTACTCTCTTGAGGGTGAGGAAGGTAAAGCAGCGAGGTAGAGAGATGGGCATCACCCTCATTACGCTGGCCCAAGATAAGTGTGATCAACAACATCACGCTCCCCTACGGCCACAAGCCTATGGGGCTACCTTTACCTTTACCTAGATATATGAAGATCTGGATATATAAAAATAGATACGAAGATCAGGAAATACAAAAATAGATAGATAGGAAAATCTGGAAATATAAAAATAGATAGATAGGAAGATCTAGAACTACCAAAATAGATTAGAAGATCTTAAAATACAGAAATTGATAGAAACACACGTCGGAGGGATGTACGGAAAAAGGAATGAAAGAAAACCCTTGTTTCATGATGTGGACTATAAATACATTCTTATTGGAAAATAAATATAAAGGTTTAAAGAAACATAGGGAAGAAGGAATGTTCAAAAGAAATGCCACAAGAAATGTCAACCTGAACAACATCCTGAAAGAAGTGATGAGCAGAGAGAGAGACAGACAGACAGAGACACAGACAGAGACACAGACAGAGACACACAGAGAGAGAGAGAGAGAGAGAGAGAGAGAGAGAGAGAGAGAGAGAGAGAGAGAGAGAGAGAGAGAGAGAGAGAGAGAGAGAATAAGAATACAAATGTTTTATTCAATATAGGCCCTATGCCCCTCCGCTCCGTCCCCCACTCCCCTCTTCTTCCCTTCCCGCCCTATCGAAGGGGCGTGTACAATGAATTTACTAACAAGATAAACACTCAATAAGAGGAAACAAACCAGCAAAAACTTACGAAATTGCTATCTATCTCATTTTAACGCTTTGTACAGAAATACACATAACTTTCGGACAGTTTCTTGGCTTGTCGACGACAGCAAAATATTAAAGGTAAATGCGTTTGGGTTTCTAATAAACTTCGCACCAATGAATTGTTTTTGCTTCGTTTTCAGAAAGTGGACAGCGTAATAGGCCTACAAAATGCGCTTTCTCCTCTCTTGATTCTTTACACAAAAGTCAGAACAACTCGCGATCAGTCACTTGCCTATAGCTACCGGTAATAGTGAACAGCTAGGTCTGACACACCCAAACGAAATCTTGTCATAATAAATTTGACAGGCCTATCCTATGGTTCAGTGTTGATTCAGGTCCCTACCCCTCTTTCCCTGGGATGGTTATCCCCGTCTGCCATATCGCCAATGGTGGGTGTAGACGTTAAACCTCAATGTTCTAGGCCTATCTATATTCGATTGCAGATAAACTGGTATATAATGCACACACACTCACACACACGCACGCACACCCACACACACACACACACCGGTATATTCTATAAAAAAGAGAGAGAGAGAGAGAGAGAGAGAGAGAGAGAGAGAGAGAGAGAGAGAGAGAGAGAGAGAGAGAGAGAGAGAGAGAGATGCAAATAAAAAGGGTCGAACTCTGGATGTTTTCCTACAGCCTAATAACCGAAGGGTTTTTTTTTAAATTATTAAGCCTACATGTACCCCGTTTTTGGTTGGCTAGCTTTGTTTTGGGCACAGCTTGTAAACACGGTACATGTTAGGCCTAGGTCACCTACGAGCAAGGTCTGTCCCACCACCACCGTAGCTCAGTAGTAGAGCGTTCGCCTGACACACCTATGAACCCAGGTTCAAATCCCGTGGTGGGCTAGGTTAAAAAGTGACCATTTTTACTGTCCACTTTAGCAGCGTGATTGCTCTGATGGTTCAGTGTTGATTTAGGTTCGTACCACTCTGGGATATTTCCTCTCAGTTTCGATTTGGAGTCGAATGGTTAACTTTCCTGCTCGCTACAACAGAGGGTCGAATTTTGACAGGATTATCTCCCCTCCCAATGTTGGGCGCCTGAGCTGGAATGATGCCCCTTGGTCCTTGTTTACATCCCATAGTACATTAGTTTTGAACGTTGACCCGATTATCCGTCCAAATGTCGCTAGTTTGTATTTATGTATTTAATAATCATTTTTCTTGCAGCAGTTTTGTTCATGCGCATTATCATAAATGCTATCTTAAGCTTAAGCTTATAGTTATAGGCTGAAATACACATTACAATTCGAACATGTACAACCACAGCGACAACGAATGTGCATGTTGGTCTACAAGCACAGGAAAAATCTGCAGTTTTGCAACAGTGTAGGCCTATTTTTTAATGCTCTCTCTCTCTCTCTCTCTCTCTCTCTCTCTCTCTCTCTCTCTCTCTCTCTCTCTCTCTCTCTCTCTCTCTCAATGTTTTCCTACAGATTGATTGGCCGACGTACGGAGGTTATAGTGCTGGAGAATCAACTCAGCTTTGTAGGAGAGGCCGGGTACCACAGTTGGTAAAGCGGCTTACTAGTAACCGAGAGGTTCCTGGTTCGAATACCGGTTTGGCCAACATGTGACCATATTATTTTCCCCTTACCATCAACTGGCTCGCTGGTGTCAGAATGATGTGACAAGTAGTCGCCTCTACGCCCCGGTGTCGTGTGACTATAATCTGCACTTAATTAGCGTTGAAGGGGCTAAACGTCTGCGATTGTAGTGTATCCTATCCGCTTCAGATAAGCTGTGGTACCATAGTCTGCAAATCATAATACTGCTATCCGCTTGAATGTACTTGTATGTTTTTTTAATTGTTTTGGGGGGTTGGCACTGTATGTCTTTTCAATAACAGTTTTAGTTAAATGTTACTTTGTGCCTTTAAAAATTGTTTTTATTGCAGTCATATTACTTCTTTTACCCGTGTCATTAAGTGGTAATTTTTACTGTGAGCTTTTTTTTTTTTCCAATTGCTTCATTATTTATTTTAATGCTGGTAGGATAAATATATTGTGTGTGGATTTTATACATGCTTCGTTGTGGTTGTTTTTTATTTTGATGTGATGTTCGTTATTAATTCTTATGATGTGTAACGTGTTTTTATCTCATAATGTTTTAATATTTATTTATTTATTTATTTATTTATTCTTGCCAACGTGTGTGTGTGTGTGTGTGCGTGTGTGTGTGTGTGTGTGTGTGGGTGTGTGTGTGTGTGTGCGTGTGTGTGTGTGTGTGTGCGTGGGTGTGTGTGTGTGTGCGTGGGTGTGTGTGTGTGTGTGCGTGGGTGTGTGCGTGGGTGTGTGTGTGTGTGCAAGCGTTTAGAGCAAGCTTAAGTTTGGTTTTGCGCTATAAAAAATAAAGTAGTATTTAATTTTTAATTTTAATTTAATATTTTTTAATTTTAACAACTTTATTATCACCAAGGTGAAATTTGGGCACTTTCATTTTCGAAAGTACAACAGCCCCAAGTGAAGCGCTTTACCCAAGATACATGCTGGGTGTGTTCTTGTCACCGGAACTCACCCGTCTAGGACATGAGATTTAGGATATTTAAAGTCCGTTAGGATGGAATGCATGCGACACAGACTAGACCTCGGTTTATACTCTCATCCGAAGGAGTAGGAAACGGGAGTAAAGTGTCTTTCCCAAGGACACAACACAATGCCCCGGCCTGGGCTCGAACTCGGGACCCACAGATCCGCAAGCCAACGCTCTAACCACTCGGCCACCGCGCCTCCCTGTGATTATTACATTATTGTGCACGTTGCTTGGTTCTACGTGAAGACGCAGTTAACTTAAAACTAGCTGAAGAGGAACATAGTAGGAGAAACATAGTAGGCCTACGTGAAGCAAAGTCTGTGCAGAAAACCAGCTCCGGGTGTGGTAAATATGGGTCAGTGCATGGTAGACAGTTCTTGGTGCAACCGAAGCTTGTCGTTGCACCACCCATTTGCCTCGGTGCAAAGCCCGCGATAGGGAACGTCTTTCTTGACAACAGGTAAGTATTCAACTGTTATATCCTGGACATTTTCTATCTTAGACGCTTTCTGACAATATTAAAAGTTTCACAACAACCAATGTGAACTATGCTAGGATAAGGGTTTATTAAGGATAACCCTCATTCAACTCTAGCGTCTTAACCTTTACACACCAGGGCGTTAAAAATCATTGCTCGTTTTGCTCATATAAAATGCAAAATATCTTTTCAAAGTGCAGTTTTTGTACATTATTTCTCCGGGCGCTATAATTACTGCGATTCTGTCATTCGATTCAACACAAATTTTGGCTATACAATCTTTGGAAAGACCTTGCATTTAATTATAGAAAGCAGTCAAATTATTAAAAAAAAAAAAAAAAAAGCTTTCAAGTGAATCCTGAAATCCCCTAAATAATGAAAATTGCGGTCCCTGAACAATGCATTGTTTAGCAACATCTTCTCAATAACCAGTTATTTAGCAAATTCTGCTACACAGTGCATTATATAGGTTAAAAAAAATTATGTTAAAACATTTCTAAATACTACATTATTTCACACCGTCTGCTAAATAATGCAATTATATAGATAAATAATTCCTTATTTAGCAACAATGCCTTATTTATCTATATTATCATGATTTATTTATGTTAACAATGTATTGTTTAGATAAATAATAAGTTATTTACGGAGAAAAATATATTATTTAGAGACATCTTACATTGTTGATTTTTTTTTTAATAGAAAATATGCTTCTAAATAAAAATTATTTCACTGAAAGTGGTTTTAAAAAACTAAAAGTTTAAAAAAACGAAAAAAAATCGCAAATAAATATTTTACAAAGGGGATTCTATAGAAAACATGGGTTATGTAAAAGGTATTAATTATATGTGCCAGCAACAGTTTTTATACATTATCCTACCATTTGAGTGTACATCGCTGTTGCCATTACATAAGGATTGCTGTAAAACATAACAACTCACAGACCACCTACATGTGGCGCCAACGTGCTTTAACGTCCACACCATCCATTGGCAATACGGCAGACTCTGTACAAATATTTTACCCCCCACCTATTGTGGCGCCAACGTGCTTTAACGTCCACGCCATCCATTGGCAATACGGCAGACTCTGTACAAATATTTTGAAGTTATGAATAACGTTTAAGACGTTTATGAATACCCATAACACATTTTCTTGGAGGTATAAATACCCTTCGCTTTTTAGAATTGCACAACCTGGAATTAATTAAAATAACAGTCAGAAATGAAATATAAACATGTATGTAAGCGACAGATCAACATTGGAAGAGACCTCCATTTAGAGTCACATAACTTTGCGTTTGTGTTGCCAACTTGGTCATCAGTTTTAGGTGTGTGTGTGTGTGTGTGTGTTGGTTTTTTTTAATAGTGCTGCAGCATTTACCAAATGTATTCTTTGTGGGTTCACTTGGCAAATAAAACATTTGGTTTTCTTGTATAATTTATAGCTCTCGAATCCGGGTCGCTTGCGTGTTTGCCGCGACATCAATGAAATGAAAGAGAAATCCGTGTTCTGTCCCGGAGTATGAAACAGTTACGGTGGTTTAGAATATCAACACAAATGTAAACCCTCAGGTTGAGGCGTATAATTATATAGTAGTAGTAGTAGTAGTAGTAGTAGTAGTAGTAGTAGTAGTAGTAGTAGTAGTAGTAGTAGTAGTAGTAGTAGTAGATGCAATACACACGTTCTTTCTTCGGTTGAAATCAAAAGCACAGCGATCTAAACATGCCACTAACATAGAAGATGGAAAAGAGTTCAGTGTTACTTTGACATTGGAGTTGACGGCAGCCAATCCCATTATTAAAAGTATCCTATTTCTCAATAGTTATTTTGTTTGGGCAACGCAACTAGCTAAAGGCAAATTGCAACGAAGTAAGTCTGTTAGGTCTACCCTCTATAGCCACAAGTAACGCTATAGCACCCTCTGTTTGTGTGTGTGTTTTTAGTATGTTTTCTTGCTCCTTGTTTCATATGCCTTCTGTGTCATCACCTTTCAAGGGATTTTGAGTTTTCCCCTCCTCTGTAGGTCTATCTACAATAGTACAACGCTGTTAGTGGACGAGCAGAGCCTCCGGGCCCGTGGCTATTTGGGACTAGAGCAAACTGCGTAGTTGAGATTAGCCCAGGTTTACGATCGCCATTTCACTAGTAGGGCCTATCTGCCGCTGTTCAGCTCAAAAGGCTCCAATTCGAAGACATTGTTTACTTTTTGTCGAAAACGTGTTATCTCTAAAATGCGCATTGTTATTAGATTAACATTAAATATTTAGGAGCCATTGTATCAGACAATGGGTCCCGACAGGAAGTCCTCTCTAGGATCGCACAAACAACTGCTGCCCTGGCAAGGTTGAAGCCCATTTGGAAAGACAGGGCCATCAGTCTACATTCCAAGATAAGACTGCTGCGCTCCCTTGTCATCTCTATTTTCCGATACGCTTGCGAAACATGGACCCTCACAGCAGATCTACAACGAAGAATACAAAGCATGGAGATGAGGTGCAATAGAAGACTTCTGGGCATTTCCTATACCCAGCACATGCACCAACGACAAAGTCCGACAGACCATCACACAAGCCATTGGACAACACGATGACCTACCCACAGTGGTGAAAAAAGCGGAAACTCCGATGGTATGTCCACGTCACCAGATCATCAGATTTTGCAAATACCATCCTGCAAGGCACATTGCAAGGAGGTAGAAGAAGAGGGAGACCGAAAAAGAGGTAGCAGGAAAACATTCGAGAATGGACTGGTTTGACACTGAGCGAAACAATCAGGGTTGCTGAGGACAGGGAAAGATGGAGTACTCTGGTTAAATGATCATCTGTGGTGCCCCTACGACCTCCGAGTTACGGGACATGATAGGATAGGATAGGATATTAGATTAAACAATGATAAAGTGGGATTTTCTTTGTTCAAACTAATCGCCAAAGTTGGAATTTTCCATTTTCAGGGAGTTATTTCCCCTATTTTTAACCATAGCCGTGTGAACTTTGACTTTGTTTTTGAGTGAAGCACGCGTCTCCCAGAGTGCTGCTTTGGTGTTTGGGATAGGTTAGGGCCTATCTAAAACAAAAAAAAAGAACCTTACGAGCACTATTTTTGACTGGTTCGGTCTCTACCGTCTTTGGTAGCTGCTATTTTTAGCTCCAGAATGTTGGCTGGCTAGTTGATGGCTGTTGCTATTAATAGACCCAAAAAACTACGGCATTTATTCATGTAAACAATAACTATACTTTCCAGTTATATTTTGTTATAAGTTGTTTTTTATCAGTGGGGGCAACACTCATTTGTGAATGTTAAAAGGATCCGCCGAGAGGGCGTGATCAAAGCGGGTCCCTTTAAGCAGCAGGCATAGTGATTCATTAGGATGGTCCTGTGGTTGCTTAGGGTGGCCCTGTAGTTCCTTAGGGTAGTTGTGTAGTTCCTTAGGGTAGTTGTGTAGTTCCTTAGGGTTAGAGTAGTTGTGTAGTTCCTTAGGGTAGTCGTGTAGTTCCTTAGGGTAGTCATGTAGTTCCTTAGGATAGTCGTGTAGTTCCTTAGGGTAGTCCTGCGGTTCCTTAGGGTAGTCGTGTGGTTCCGTTTAGCAGCCTGAAATGTAGACTGGCTGGTAGTTTGCGGATCGAACCAGAGAATTATAGGAAGTGTTCTGATCCAACGATCATGGCATGAATGTGCCTGCTGTATTTCCGTGCCGGGCTCGCAAGAATCAGTCGATGTGCAACCGGAGCCGATTCAAAGCAGTTAGGTGTAGGCTGACCGGGAGCAAAGTGATCGTGGTCATTTGGCTGACGAAGGTGGTCACGAGTGCGACAGATGCAATTCTGGTTACCTTTATGTGGCGGAAAAGGAGGCGACTGGTTCAAGCTTGGGAGAGAGGTTGTCTACCTTCTATTTGTTGGTTAGACTAGCCTTGATTGGCTCCTGCCGTGCAGAATCCTTTAAAGTGGCCATTGGGTTATGCAGGACAAGGCGATATGACATTTGTTCTCCCAAGCTGACCATTCGTCTTCTGCTTTTGGTGGTGAGCAGGACTACATTGTCGGCAGGCATTTTATACAAGTCAGTGGCAGTGACTTAACAGAGAGTGTCGTGGCACTAGTAGCCGGTAAACCGGTTTATTACCAACACGCTTCCCCGCCTTGCAGAGCAACAATTTTTTAAGTCCATCTTATAAGTGAAAAATGAAAAGTCGAGCCGTGTTCTCAAGTTGGTGGTCGAGAGACGGGATTCAAAAGCTCCGCTCGGCTGCATTTAATTAAATGGATTCAAACAACTCTTTCGACAGTATAGTGTGTTTTTTAAATCAATAATTTCAGTACCACTAGCTGCCTTCCTAGCGCTAAAAAAATATAATCTAGTAGTTCGTAGAGTGTGTTGCCATTGGTGTACCGTTCAAAATGAGAAATCGCTCCCCGTCACAACAGAAATTGAAAATGGAAAATTCAAACTGTATTGGTTCGTTTAAGCAACGAAAGCCACTTTATCATTATATTATGTACTAACAATGCCAATTTTAGGCTAAACTCATTTTCGCTAAAACGTAAACAAAGCCTTGGAATTGTGTCTCTTTAATAATTTTTTAAAATATAAATTATTTATTTATATAGGGGTCTGAGACTCTTGGAGTTTGCCAGATACAACAATCTGGTACTGGCAAACACGCTTGGTCTCCACAAAAACTCCAGACGATGGACATGGCACAGTCCTGGCGGGGAGCATCACAACCAAATAGACTACATCATGGTCAAGAAACGCTTCAGATCAAGCATCAACATTGGCAGGACACGCACTTTTCCAGGAGCAGACATCGGAAGTGACCACGATCTCGTGATGATGTCTTTCCGGCTCCACTTGAAGAGAGTAAATACAGCAAAGTGCACTAGACTGAAGTTCGACCTGGACAAACTGCAAGACCCGGAGGTGGCAGAACTATTTCAGGCCACAATTGGAGGGAAATTTGCACCACTGCTCATTTTGGGGGCTGGTGAAGTAGATGTCAACACCATGACTACCACCATCAACTCAGCTGTGACAGATGCCGCCACTGAGATCCTTGGCAAGCACCGACCAAAGAAGAAGCCGTGGATCACACCTGAACTTTTGGATCTGTGTGATAAACGAAGAGAGATCAAAAAGAAAAAGAACACCTCACATGGAGCTGATGTCTACCGAAAAATCAACAATGACATCCGAAAAGGCATGCGCACAGCAAAGGAGAACTGGATAGAAGATCAATGCCAGGAAATAGAGAACAGTCTGAACAAGAACAACAGCAAGAAGGCCTACCAGACTGTGAAGCGGCTGACAAGTGTCAAACAGCCCAAAGTCTCCACGATCCAAAGCAAGTCTGGCATATGCCTTACAGAAGAACAAGAAGTCTTGGACAGATGGACAGAGTACTGCTCTGACCTTTACAACCATACACCAAATGGAGACCCATCAGTTCTAGCATGTCCCGAGAAAAGAGAAGAAGAAGAAATCCTCCCAATTCTCCGGGAAGAAGTTGAGGCAGCAAGTGCAAGCGCTAAAGAAAGGGAAGTCAGCGGGAGTGGATAACATACCCGCGGAACTGCTACAAGCAGGAGGAGAAGCGATGATTGATGCCCTCACCATTATCTGTAACAAGATCTGGCAGAGTGGGGAGTGGCCTATTCCTTGGACCCAGTCGCTTGTCATCACTTTTTGCCAAAAAAGGTAACCTTCAGGAGTGTGAAAATTACCGCACCATCAGCCTCATCAGCCATCCCAGCAAGGTCCTCCTGAAAATAATACTCAACAGGTTGAAACCCCAAGCTGAACAAATCATAGCTGAAGAACAAGCAGGATTCAGGGCAGGGCGAAGTACCACTGAGCAGATTTTCAACCTCAGAATAATCTGTGAGAAATACCCACAGCACCAACAACATCTATATCATGTGTTCATAGACTTCAAGAAGGCGTTTGACCGAGTCTGGCATGCAGCTCTATGGGCAACAATGAAAGTGTACAACATCAGCCCTAAAACTATTGAAGTCATCAAAAGCCTGTATGACAAGGCTACCAGTGCAGTCCTCCACAACAGCGCCATCGGGAACTGGTTCAGAACAACAATCGGTGTGCGTCAAGGATGCCTACTCTCTCCAACACTCTTCAACATCTTCCTAGAGCGCATCATGTCAGATGCTCTTGCAGACCATGAAGGCACAGTCAGCATAGGGGGTAGAGCGATCTCCAATCTTCGTTTTGCAGATGACATTGATGGGTTGCCTGGAGAGGAACAAGAACTTGAACAGCTGGTACAGAGGCTTGACACCACCTCCAGAGCCTATGGAATGGAAATAAGTGCAGAGAAGACCAAAATGATGACCAACAACACCAATGGTATTAATACGAACATCAAAGTCCAAGGCCAATCCCTCAACACAGCGCATAGCTTCAAATATTTAGGAGCCATTGTATCAGACAATGGGTCCCGACAGGAAGTCCTCTCCAGGATCGCACAAACAACTGCTGCCCTGACAAGGTTGAAGCCCATTTGGAAAGACAGGACCATCAGTCTACATTCCAAAGTAAGACTGCTGCGCTCCCTTGTCATCTCCATCTTCCTATATGCTTGCGAAGCATGGACCCTCACAGCAGATCTCCATCGAAGAATACAAAGCATGGAGATGAGGTGCTACAGAAAACTTCTGGGCATTTCCTATACCCAACACATCACCAACGACGAAGTCCGACAGACCATCACACAAGCCATTGGACAACACGATGACCTGCTCACAGTGGTGAAGAAACGGAAACTCCGATGGTAAGGCCAGATCATCAGGCCTTGCAAAGACTATTCTGCAAGGCACAGTGCAAGGAGGTAGAAGAAGAGGGAGACCGAAAAAGAGGTGGGAGGACAACATTCGAGAATGGACTGGTTTGACACTGAGCGAAGCCATCAGGGCTGCTGAGGACAGAGGAAGATGGAGTATGCTGGTTAAACGATCATCTGTGGTGCCCCTACGACCTTCGGGTTACGGGACAGGATAGGATAGGATAGGATATTTATACATCATTTTTGTATTGTAAATACTTTATTTATTTATTTATTATTTATTTATTTATTATGTTTTGTTCTAGCTGTAATAATTGTGTTGTTTTCCAGTCATCGGCAAAGGAGAGTACTAATGACTGCATGCAGACGACAACTAAATTAGTAACATACACTGGCGTGGAAAATCAACAATGGAGACCACGTTATTTATTCCGTGAGTTATATTTGTAATTCTTTTTTTTTTTTTTTTTTTTTTTTTAATAAATCACAATACGTACATATACAACATCAAAACATCAAATACATACATTTTCTAGTTAATAATAAACAGAAAATCACACAAACAGAAACAAGCATACATCCACGCAGAAAACTATGAACACTAGAAGCATGTAAATGCCTTTTCAGAGTTCCAAGAGCAGCCTAGTAGAATATATCGTGTCTTAAGTATTTGGAATATAATATTTAACATTTCAGGAGTATAAGAAGAAAAAAAAATAAGAGAAAAAAAAGTATACGGCACACAAGAAATCACAGTACTTTTTTTTTTTTTTTTTTTTTTACTATTCAAAGGCATTTCTATAGAACATCCAGTCGGAAGAAAAACGGGAGCCGGGGTCAATAAAAGCTTTTGCTCTTTCAGCCTCAAAATATTGTTTGAGTCTTATTAGAAAAGAGGTTAACGACGGTGGCACTGCCTTCAGTTTGGAGCAAAAGATATTGTATTTGGCTGTCAACAAGAAGAGATCAATAACTCTGTCAGTCTTTGTATCATTATTAACTCCGAACACAGTTAGTTCCCGTGAAAGTATAAAACCTGAGCAATGCGGGAAAGTATCGGTGATCCAGTTTTGAATTTCAATCCAATAATTTTGGCATTTAGAGCAATCCCACAAAAGATGCAGTAAGGTTTCTTCATCTTGTTGACAGAATGTACATAAGGCCGAGGGAATGATACGTCTTTGGTATAGAAAGCGGCCTGTAGGAAGAATCCTGTATAGAACTTTAAATTGAAACCATCTTAGTTTAGAATCATGTGTTGTAAATATGATTTGCTTAAACAACTTTTGATAGTCTAATTGGATGTTGAATTCTTCATTCCACTTTTCAATAGCTTTAGGGATATCCGGACAATAGATTAAAGCTGAATATATTTGCTTCACGTCTCCTTTCGATAAATACCGCCAAACTAATGCATCTTCGATTACAAATTCGCTTTCTGTTTCAATGTGCAGTGCGCTTTGGTAGCGTTTGACAGCACGCGTTACACCTTCATATAACAAAAAATTGGTTGTAACATTCGGGTATTTATGCTTAAATTCATTAAAAGATAAATAGCCATTCAGTCCAATGATATCCCCAATTTTAACAATACCATTCTGCAACCAGTCCCGCAGAAAGATTACTTTGTGATCCCTGCAAATATTGACATTGTAAAAAATGTTTTCAGAGACAAAGTCATTGAATGTATTAGGTGTGCATATAGAAAATAACTGTTTAACATGTTTAAATACATCGACCCAAAATAGATTATTACATTGTTTCATAATAACATTAGCAATTTCTCCGCCGTACAGTTTTACATCAAAAATCCAGTGACAGGTTGCTTTAACAATTTTAGAAATGTTCCCTTCATCACGCAATATGCGCGTCAACCAACTAATTTTCAAAGCTGACATAAACGATTTAACGTCTAACATCTTCAGGCCACCATGCGTATAATCCTGACACGCACGAGTGCGGTTAACTTTATCCGGTTTATTATCCCAAAGAAATTTGTAAAGCATATTATTAATAGCATTCAAACACTCAGCGCCTGGATCTGGTAAATTCATTAGAAAATGAGTAACCTTTGAAACGGCTAGAGTTTTTATTACAATTATTTTCCCAAAAGGCGTCAAATTTCGTTTAGACCAAACAGTAAACAACTTTCGTAAATCGACAAATTTATTATCATAATTCAACTTTACTATTTCGGACTCATCCACAGAAAAAATTATACCAAGAACTTTAAAAGAAGCTGGATTCCATTGGAAATTCAGTTCTGGCAGAAACCTCTGTTGAGAGTACTTTTTGGACCCAATCCAAACAGCGGTACATTTGTCAAAATTTATTTTTAGACCAGAGTAATCTGCATATAGCTTTAAGACGTTTAGACACTCAACAAATGATTCTTTCCTGCCATCAAGGAAAAAAGTTGTATCATCAGCGTACTGGGACAGCAAAATTTCCTCATCTAAAATCTTAATACCCCTGATACCCTTATTGTTCTTAATCATGATGGACAAGATCTCAGCACATACCAAAAAAATATACGGCGATATTGGATCTCCTTGCCTCGTTCCTCTAAAAATATCAAACCACGTCGAATAATGACCATTGACATAGACACAAGATTTAATGTTCTTATAAAACGTACTGATCCAACGCCTCATGTCAGGACCAAAATTAAAGCTACATAAACATTTATCGATGAAAGACCAGGCCACAGAATCAAAAGCCTTTTCTATGTCAACCATAAATAGCAACCCAGGCACCTCATTATTATTACAATAAACAAGTGTATCATATAACAGTCTAATATTTTCACCAATGAATCGTCCTTTTAAAAAACCCTTTTGCTGATCACCTATTAACTGATCCAAAAACAATTTCATTCTATTAGCTATGCAAGTGGAAGCAATTTTATAAACTGTATTTAATAACGTGATAGGTCTCCAATTTTTAACAAAACGTTTGTCTTTACCCTCTTTAGGAATGCAAGTTATTACCCCTTGTCGTTGAGTAATGGACATTTCTCCTTTATCGAAACCAGAATTAATAGATCTCGTTAAAAATTCACCCAAATCAGTGAAAAAGAATTTGAAAAACTCCGCAGTAAAGCCATCTGATCCTGGGCTCTTATCATTCTTCATATTTTTCAGAGCAGAACAGACCTCGTGCAAAGAGACCCGACCCTCTAATTGTTCACGTTCTAGATCAGACAGTTTAGCTTTTATATTTAAAGTATCAAAATTAACATCAACAACATCACGTTCTCTTGAGGCGTACAAATTCTTATAAAAAGTCTGCACTTCCTTTACAATATCAGAGTTATCATGTAAAACATTACCATCATCAGTCTGAAGAATGGGCATAGATTTTTGCACAAAGTGCCTTTTCTCAAGGTTACAGAAATATTTAGTATTTTTTTCACCTTCGTTAATCCACCGGGAACGTGAGCGAATAATAATACCTTCAATCTTCTTTCTTCTTAATTCAACGAGTTCTCTTCTCTTGTTTTCCAACAACTCGATATTATTATCTAACAAGTGCTCCTCTAGCAATTTAATATCTTGAATCAAAGTCTCTTCCATTTTAACTTCTTCTCTCTTTTTGTAACTTCCATAAGAAATACATTTCCCTCGAATTTCCAAAAGGATAGTCTCAAAAAACAATTGGTCATGTATAGTTAGACATATGTCAGCATCGTGAACAAGCTGAAAAGAGTCAAAATTGTACACAGGCACTGCATACTGTTTTTTAACATCAAGAATAGTTTGTTTAACAATCTCAACAAATTTAGCATCTCTCAACAGGGAATTATTGAATTTCCATAATGGACGTTGCCGTTTAACAACATCGGTCTTAAATGACAGTTCAACCATTGAATGGTCTGAAAGATAACCCGGACATATTTTAACATCAGAAATAATTAAACACAGTTCTTCAGAAATCAAAAAATAATCCAGTCTGCTCCCCTGTGAACCGTTGAACCTTCTCCATGTGTACCTTCTCACACCAGGATACAGAGATCTAAAAACATCAACAACCTCATACTCATTTATAAAATCTAGCACCTTTTGTCTGCTTCTGGGTTTGTACATGCTGTTTGGGTGATTTGAATCAATTTTGGGATTTATTGTAACGTTCCAGTCACCACCAACAACCATAGAGTCATTATCCATAGCAACCATTTCACTAAATACTTTATCGAAAAAATCAGGGTGGTCACCGCAGCTTGGGGCATATATGTTAGCTAGAGTCATTCGTTTGTTCAAAATTTCTAAATCTATAATAATGTATCGACCCTGTAAATCTCGTATAACACTGTGTAGCTTATACTCAAAATTGTTTCGAAACAAAATAGCAACACCATTACTGGCTGTATCCTGTCCGGCAACAAAGCATTCAAAGCCCCATTGAGAACGGATAAGGTTTTCATGCTCAGACAACAAGTGAGTTTCCTGGAGGAGAAAGATGTTGCCATTCTGACCTCTCAAATAATCAAACACGTCTTTACGTTTTCTGTAATTACCTATACCGTTAACATTAAAAGTAAATATTTTTATTTCTTCAAAGTTACTCATACAATACGTAGTTGAATAAACAAGAACATAGAATTAAAGGGAAACAATATACATGGATCATTAAATTACTCTTCCAAACTATGAGAAGAATTTTGTGCTCTGCAATACATGCAACAATTAGTGACGTATCATCACAGTTCTGTAATAGGCCTACATGGACACCAAACAAACAACAACTTTCATTCACACTGACAAAAATATAAAAAATTACTATTGCTGAACTCATCGCTCTCTCGGGCCAGAAATAAAGATTTTATATTGGCCAGTCTAACTGCAAAATATGTACATAAGAGGGAAAAAAATAGAAGGGAAGGTGATTAAGCATAACCTCAGTAAATGGCGACTAGTATTTTAACACACTTTCCCAAAAAAAGCATAAACCAACAAAGAAGTGAAATGTAACGACAAATAAAGCAATGTAATAATGTGTCTGGAAACACACAACAACAATTCTCCGTCAAATAAGTGATTTGAGCATCCTGTTGTCTCATAAAATCAATAAACGCGAAAACACACTTTCCCAAAAAATGCATAAACCAACAAAGAAGTGAAATGTAACGACAAATAAAGCAACTGTTATAATGTGACTGGAAACACACAACAACAATTCTCCGTCAAAATAAGTGATTTGAGCATCCTGTTGTCTCATAAAATCAATAAACGCGAAAACTAAATTTTAAAAAAACGGCCAAATAGATGGGGAAAAACAACAACAACAACAACAACAAAAAAACAAAGCACGGCTAGTCAAAACAGGACATGCCATCATCAGTAGTATCATAATTATCATGCTAAATAGTCAAAACCAACTTGTTATAATGCAACATACAAACTCTTCCCCCTCCTCCCCCCTCCCCCTCAGTGCCACAGCCCAGATTCACCAGGCGCCCAACAAGAAATTCGTTCAATCGATTTTTTTCTCCATCATCAAAATCAACAAGTCAACAACAATTATAAATGTCATCATCATCGTAACCACATAGAGTCGAAGTTAATCTTGCAGTCAACACACATAACCATATTCCTCCTCATCATCAATCCATGCGGTCATGGTGATCATACAAATCAATGCTTGCAAACTATCAAATCTAAGAAATTGTGTAATTATTCACATAAACACACACACACACACACACACACACACACCCACACACACACAAAACATACATTTTGACCCATTTGAATACTAACAATCCCCACCAGAGAGGAGGCCGTGAATGTCTTCTTCATATCTAGCTAGCTCGATGTAGGTGCACTCTCAAATACAAAAAAGCCGTTATACTCATCATGATCACAAATAACATAATTCACAATTCCAGATGGGGAAAAGACGAAAACTGATACTATAGGAGTGAGATTGGTGGAGTCCAGGCAATTAAGTAATAAATAATAAAAAGGTCACAACAGTCATTACAGATAGTGGTGATACTAACAGCTGGACATTGCGGGAAAGAGGGAACCACAGCAGCTACCACAGTGCAATGGGACAGGCAAGAAACAAGGGTATTAAAAATAGCAACAACAAAAAAAAAAACAACTAAGTGCTAGAGGACATAGGTGTTTGATAATATAATGCTGTTAATATTTATTAACGAATGAGAGTCTGTAAGTTGAACAACAAAAATAATCGACTTAATACTGTATATGATGAAAAATAAAAGGCGGAAAAAATCATCTCGTAGATACAGTTTGCAGGAGAAGAAAGGGGAGAAAAAATATCTTCAATGATCAAGATCTTTAAAAATTAATCAAAACATAATCATGAAAATTAGGGTATACGCTCGTACAATACAGGTGGTTTGTAATAACCCACGATATGTGACATTACAAATAATTTCGTCCATCAAATTTTGCCAAATGATAAAATTGATAGGACAACAGCATCACAAAATTAGGAAAAATCCAAAAAGCAAAGACAACACATACCTGACTACAGAAAACCAGTACATATTATCCTTATAAGCAATCACTTAGGGCGTCAGTTGCATTCACATTGATCACTTCTTTTGTTTTGGTTTGTTCTCTGTCCGTTGGAAATGGAGGGTTTTTGAACAAATCAGTCCACTTTGAGTTACGCTTGGACAGTTCCTCCATCCGTTGACGCAGTGCTGCTTTCGGTTTACCTTCAATTGATAACTTTGCGTTAATGTCAGAGACTGAAGTAATTTTTTTAATCTTTTTGTCAAGAGATAGAGCAAAAATAACGCCGTTACTGGTCCAGGTTTTCAAGGCCCCCGGGTGGCTACTCGTAGTCTGGAACAAGATATAGTTTTGTCTGGTCAAGTCGTCAACGATAACCACCGGTGACCCCTTCAGCTTCTTACGGTTCTGGATGACCAGTTGTCGGACCTTCCTGGACACGAATCGGACGATGATGGGTCTGCTTGTACCGGCCTTTTTCTCGCCAATGCGATGAGCAGCGTCGATGTCGGCAGCACTGATTTCCTTGAGGGCAAGCTTGTCATGAAAGATATTCAGTGCCAGTCTTTCGCTTTCTCTCGATCCTTCTTCGCCTGCTGTTGATTTCTCAGGGATGTTCAACAATTTGATATTCCACAGCCTGGAGTACTGCTCTGTGTGATTACTGCGTTCTTTAGCAAGCCTGGAATATTCACCTGCTTCTCTCACTTTCATCTGCAAATCTTCTACCGTCTTTTCATAGTCTTTCATTTTTTGGTTCAATTGTTCATTTTTTTGCCTCAAATCGAAAATGTCCCCCTGTAGTTTTTCAACTTCAGCGGTCAGTGAAGTTAGTTTGCTGTCGAGAGACTCCCCCATAGTTGTCATGTTGCTGTTCATGTTTGCGATGGTAGTGTTCATAGACACCAACATTTTCACCACATGGCTAATCGTGTACTGCCCTTCTCTCTCCGACATCGACCCCTCAACCTCTTCTTCCCCCACCTCTTCCTCATCGTCTTCTTCATTGTTGTCCTGTAATTCCATCGTCATCTTATTCTTCTCTGTTGTCGTCGTCGTCGTAGCATTTCTTCCTTGTTTTTGCAGAGTAGGTCTATTTTCAACTGGAAAATGCTGTCGGATTGATGCAGTAGATTTCGGTGGTTTTGTGTTAGGCTTACTCTTTTTAGCACTGCTGGATCGCTTGTTGTCACATTCAGCAGAATCAAGTGTTGAATTTTCTTGACTTGAGGTCGATTCAGGTTTTTCACGTTTTCGTGATGCTGAGCGCTGCCGATTGCTTGAAACGCGGTCGTTCATTGTTAGGCCTATGACTGAAGCGATTGATGAAGAAACCTACAATGTGAAATATCTCTAGAGTCTGGCTTTTGATTTTTATGAAAAATATATCAACTGGCGCATCGAGAAATAGCACATTTGAACATTTATATCATTTTGATATAAATTATGGCTAAGAGAAATAAAATGAAGAAAAAGAAAACTGTCATTGCCACAGGTGCGCAAAACACGTCCTGTTCAGTCAGTGAGCAGGAGTTCAATCTATATTTGTAATTCTACTCATATTACTGACATAAGACAAAATAAAATTAAGAAATAAAAAATGTATGGGGTTGGAAGATTTAACTTTTTAACGATTTAGCGAATTAAATTTTTGGTTAAAGAAAATTTAACGCGTTAATGTTTTTAAAAAGTTAAAGAAAATTCAACGAACTAAAAAATATGAAAGTAACGATTATCGATTTCTTTCGTTAAAAATTTCGTTACATCAGTTTGATTTTCCGCCAGGAACAACAAGTGCTGATGCGCGAAGCCGGTTTAACCCAGTTGCAGTCAGTTTGAGGCGGTTTGGATTAGACTATATGTAGACATTGCCGCTAGCCTGCCCTGCATCAGTTCATATTAAATTTTGAGATCGTGGTCAGTTATAATTAAAAGCACAAAAGAAGAAAGACTCAGGCTCCTTCACTGGAAAATTCTACACAATATTTACCCAACTAACATTCTACTGAATAAAATGGGCATAAAACATTCAACGATAATGCTCGTTTTGTAATGATATAGACTACAAAGAACACTTTTTTTGGCTCTGTCTTAAAATTAAAAAAGTTTGGAAGCATTGCTCTGATTATTATTTTGAAAAAATTGGTCAGTCTGTGACGCTGTCGGAGACAGATGCCCTTTTTGGCTACAAACCTGACAAGATTAACCGGAGAGAAGTTAGATATATTTACCATGTCATTATTATTACAAAAAATGGTCATAAGTAAATCTAGATACGGTACTCCTTATGACATTAACATTATGTTTGACATCCTGCAAGGCACAGTGCAAGGAGGTAGAAGAAGAGAGAGACCGAAAAAGAGGTTGGAGGACAACATTCGAGAATGGACTGGTTTGACACTGAGCGAAGCCATCAGGGTTGCCGAGGACAGGGAAAGATGGAGTACGCTGGTTAAACGATCATCTGTGGTGCCCCTACGTCCTCCGAGTTACGGGATAGGATAGGATAGGATAGGATAGGATAGGATAGGATAGGATGTTCTCCTTTATCACTTTTTTGTATATATCCAGACGTATCTGGAAATACATTCAGATAGTCGGGCATCAGAACGAGCCAAATGTCGGTCCGTTGGACACATATCTCAAAAACCACTGAACGGATTTTTGACCAACCTTTATTGGAACATTACCTAGATTAGTGGCCTGCCTCTCTTGCCATCACATTTGTTCTACTGGCAAAGGTCGAGGTCACTGGAGTCACTTTATTGCTAAACACGTTTTGCTAAATATCTAAGAAACGCCTGGGACGATTTTGTTAAGTGTTGGTAGGCATGTACTTCAAATCATAGCAGTCCGGTCGTCGGTCAGTTGGTTGGACTGTCGCTCTACATTTCACTGTTTTCTTGTAACCACCCTTTTTGCTTTATTTCAACAATACCTGAACCGAAATTCATCATTAGTAGGCCTACGTTGCGGATACTTTCAACTACTGCTAAGTATGTTCGATCATACGTAGGCCTATTATTGCTTTCTCAAAGGTCGAGGTCATTGTGCTTCACCATGTTCGAAACATGTTTGGCGCTGTATCTACTGGCCGAACGGATGCTGATAATTTTGTTTGCTTGCAGATAGTTCAGACAGTGGTCGATCATGCCATGATATCCTTTTGCTTCGTTAGAACAAAGCCGAATGACAACACTGCCAAGAAATTGTTGTACTTTTGTCTTGAAAACGTTTAGTATTTTCTTGTGAACGTTTGAAAATGCTGATTTGTTCGTGCTGAAGACTACATTGGAATGGTGTTTCATGTTGTTTAGATTCTAATGTCATATGGTATATGTGTGTGCAGCTTGGTCGTTGTGCTGTTGGTCCTAAAGCTTGCGTTCTGGGTGACCTTTTGTGCGTGCCGTGCACAACGGCAAAACCGCAAAGTCGTCATCATCCGCCAAACCACCCGACCCTCCACCCTCGTCAGACGACGTGACGACCACGACGTAAGATACTTATCTCTCGCCTTCGTGAAATAATGGACCCCACAAAACCTCAGATAAAATACAGCAATGTACTTTTTCGCGAATTCGCGGATTTCTGCAAAAATAACATGTTAGCAAAAATATTAAAATAAAAAATATTTATAAAAATCCGCAAATTAAAATATCCTTGCGAACAAAAAATCGTGGAAATTTTTCAGGGTGCTCAAATTGTAACGAAGCATTTGTGTACTGTCTTCTGCAAACGCGCGCTACTTCCGCTTCGGCACAAGTTTTAACCGCGTCTAAAAATGTCGAGAACAGACATTGTTCCGCGGGAATCTTCAACCGCAGAAATAGACAGCAGTGTAAAGATTAAGCGGAAGTGGGAGTGGATTGAAAGGAAACAGGAAGAAATTACGTTTGGGACATATTTTGAGAAACTGAAGGCATCAATCAGGAAAGGCCAAACCCTGAGAGCCAAAAGGAGTAAATACTTGAAACCCCATGCCTCCAACTGTCCAAGCCCAACTCCGAGTGAAAATTTGTTTTAGGTAATTTTTTTTAAATTATCAACAAACTTTTTTTTCGCTGTGGACATTCATCGGTGTTTGTGGCATTCTCCCTGGAGATGATGAAGAAAAGATACCTAAGATGATTCATGGATTTTGAAAAAGTATGGTTTTCATTATAAACAAGATGGCAAGGCAGCCATTCAAATTAATTACATGGTCTGGGAGGGCCTCCTTTGGGTTTATTTAAATTTGTGGAGAACTTTCAGCTTCATTGCTCCCTGACCCCAACAAGGGCAGGGCCATATATCGGCCCCCTGCACCCCCAAAAGCATTTTTCCTTGAAAATGCAAGCTTGGCAGTACATTGCCTGAAATAAACACAGTTATTATTATCTATTATAGACCCTAGAACAGCACAAAGTAAGATATTTATTTCTCACGTCGTGACACAACAGACCCATAAACAACAGATATGACACAATAGACCCCAACCAACGTTAGATATATCATTGCACAATAGACCCCAAATAATGTAAGATATCGTGACACAATAGACCCAAAACACCGTAAAATGTGTGAGGACTAAAACTCGAACCTTAAAAAGGTTGTGAAGTGGTTAAAACAGCTTGATGAAAGTATATAAAACTTGGCTTTCAGAGAAAACTCCTTAAGTGGTTATGTTAATAGGTAAAATATTTTTAGGCGAATAATAAACTATCTGCCGCATCGTGACCGGAATCAGCACTAATGTTGATCATACATTTTGTCTTAACATCGAATTTTAAGGTCGAAAGTGCTCAGTTCTTCCTTTAAGGTCGAATCTACATTTCAGCCTAAGGTCGACTGCAACATTTCGGCCTAAGGTCGAAGAATTGTTTTTAAGAAACGCCGAACTGATTGAATAATTTTGGTATCTCCACAAGGCGTAGCATCATTAACATTTAATTTTGCTTCGTCTCAAAAAGTGTTTTAATCTTGATTGATGGGGCCAAGACCCTAAACGTCAATTTGAATCTAACCCCCCTTTCTCTCTCTTCTTATTTTCAGGACCTTTCTGGAATCATAACACAGGCAGCACCAATGGGTGTATCTGCCCCTCCGCCCATGCGAGGTCCACCACCCATGAGAGGCCCACAGCCTATGAGAGGCCAAGAGCCGATGAGAGGTCCACATCCCATGCAAGGCCCAGAGCCGATGAGAGGTCCACCCCGAGACAGGAGGTACCCTGACAAAGTGCAGGATGCTTACCCTCAGCACCAGCGAGACAGGAGATACCCTGGCGAAATGCAAGGTGCTTACCCTCAGTACATGCGAGGCCCACCACCCACGAAAGGCCCACCACGAGACAGGAGATACCGTGACGAAGTGCATGGTGCATACCCTCAGAACCAGCGAGACGGGAGATACCCTGACGAAGTGCAGGGTGCGTACCCTCGAGACGGGAGATACCTTGACGATGTGCAGGGTGCGTACCCTCGAGACGGGAGATACCCTGACGAAGTGCAGGGTGCGTACCCTCAGAACCAGCGAGACGGGAGATACCCTGACGAAGTGCAGGGTGCCTACCCTCAGAACCAGCAAGACGGGAGATACCCTGACGAAGTATATGGTGCTTATCCTCAGCACATGCCATCCACGTCCCCACCTCCACCACCTCCACCCCCTCCTCCCTACAGCGAGAAGGGCCCTGGTCTCACTTCAGACGAATACCCCCTGGGTACTTGTGAAGGCGATGAGTTGCCTCTGGCTCAGATCTGAAACTCTCAAAGACCAGAGGCCTCTTCTTATATTCATATCTATCCTATCTTATCCCGTAACTCGAAAGTCGTTGGGGCACCACAGATGATCGTTTAACCAGCGTACTCTAGCTTTATCAGATGATTCGTTTTTAGTTACTTGATGCTGTTCCCTATCACATGCTTACCTTCATCTGTTCTTTGGATGTAGTCTCCTGTGCTCATTTAGATCACATAACTGTTAGTCTGTCTCTGTAAAAATTGATGATAACTATTTTGGCAAATGTCCATCACAAAAAAAATATCCCACATGACCACCAAGGCATGAATAAAAATGTATTAATAATTTTGATTTAACATAATTAGCCTTTGCCCTTCATACAATACCTGGCACAGATGTGCTCCAAACATCCCGGATACTCGTACATTAGTACACTCGTGGTTCATCAATTCAACCTAACATACAAATAACTAAACATGTTTGCACAAAGAGTGACGTAGTACTAGTACTCACTATCATGTAACTACTAGAAAAATGGAGTGTTTAGTATTTCTTTGTGATTGCTATTGTTTATAGCTATTTTCTCTTACCAGATGATGAAATTATCACACACCCACACACACACCCCTCCCTCCCCCCTCCCCACATGCACAAGTTTTATTAATAGAACAATTCTTGTTTATTTATGTTCTTCTATGAGTGTTACTAAAACTAACGGATTTTGTAGCTGTTAAATTAATTGTGGCTGATCAACAAATCCGAATCTGTCTATGTTTATTCGGTGAAATGTGTTCTTTTCTTTTTGGGTTTGTTTGTTGCTATTGATTTTGTTGTTGTAATTATTCTCACAGCGAAATAACACAGATATAATAATAAGGTGTACAATTTTCTTGATTAATTATTACCACAGATTAAAATTGAATTTTGTTTTTCATCAGATTTCATGTTCTTTTATTTTACGTTAACATGAAACAAAAATTATTATAACCGATGTGTTGTTTTAAGTTCCAAGTTTACATGTTTGATGTTATGTTTATTGCACTTTAACATGCTACATTCACAATTAATGTGTACATTTTTAATGTCATTTTACTTAATATAATTTTTATTGTAGATGTGTATGATAATATTAATAACATTTTTAATATGCGCATTTAATCCCCCCGTATGGGTGCCGGGGGTTTCAGTATAAATAGTATCCCCACTTTCTGGAAATTCAGTGCTTTAAATTCCCACTGTCGCTGTCTTTCTCCTTTGTTCTTTCTCATTCCTACTCTGTTCTATCAATCTACTATACTATCTTCTTCTTCGCTAGACCAGTCGCCTACCTTTTTTCTTGAAAACTCTTCCGGGACAATACTCCTCATTTGTGTATGAGGTCTGTTGGATCAGCTTGGGAATATTGGATGCTTTCTGCTAAATGGTCACTGGGGCTTCCTATTATTTTATAATTATCATGTAGCAATGTAATCATTTTATATGTATGTGTTTTGTTGATATTGTATAATGATGTTTGCATTCTATTTTGTTTTTGTAAACGGGGGTTCGATAAATTAGAGTATAGCCTCACCGTCCCCTGCGTGGGATGTCTTTATTGTAAAGTGAGTAGCTGGTAGATTGCCTTCAGTGTTACCACTAGGGTTGTTTCGGCAGATCTTTTATACGGATCAGGGGTGAGTCCTCTTTCACTTCTCTGGTCCTGATTTGGCTCGGAAGAGTCCGCTAGACCTAAAGCAATAACCATGTAATGTAATGTAATGCACATTTAATGTGTTTTGATTGTTTAATTTTAAATATCTAATATTACCCTAAATGTGTGAACAAGATACAAAATAATTGATTGTCCCCATGTTTACGCAAGGAAATTTGACCTGTGGGCAACATAACCTGAAGCCTGACAAGGACAATATCATAGTCAATGAATAAAACGTCAGATATAACATCAACATTCATTCACATAAACATTCTCACACAGCCCAGCAATCAAACTATTCAGATATACATTTCAGAATTAAAGAAATAAAGAACAGAAATTACTTGAAATATTTATTGATTGATTTCAAATATCGAGTGCCCAACCATGACACTTACAGACAAAAGCCAAATAATGATGCCCCGGTGCTCGGTCCTCCTCTCTCTACACTTCCACTTTGTATAGTGGCCAAGATTCGTTATGCACTTATTCCATTTTGTCATCCTACCACTATTTTATCCTATCCTATACCGTAACTCGAAGGTCGTTGGGGCACCACAGATGATCGTAAAACCAGCGTATTCCATCTTTCTCTGTCCTCAGCAACCCTCATGGCTTCGCTGTCAAGCCAGTCCATTCGCGAATGTTGTCCTCCCACCTCTTTTTCTGTCTACCTCTTCTTCTGCCTCCTTCCACCGTGCTTTGCCGGATGGTCTTTGCAAGGCCTGATGCTCTGGTGACATGGCCGTACCATCCTATCACTGCATTATTGCTAAGCAGAAGCTGCTGTTTATCACCCGTTCAAAGTTGAACATAGTGAACTGTTCTCGAAATGCCGCACAAAGCCAAGATCAGATTCAGACTACATTTGACTCTTCGACTGTGTGAGGGTAGGCTGAGGTGTTTAATAATATGTTTAAGTAATGTAACCTTTGGACGTTTTAGTGCGTCTGCTTTTATAAATAGTAATATTTTTGTTGTTGGTGTTGTGTAGTACTTATTTCCTGAAATAAATTGAGGGCATTTTAACTTTCAACATAGTGTTTGTTTGTTTGATTGGTTATTTGTGTGTGCCTGTTTATCTGTGTCTGTCTGCTGGTCGGGTTTTCTGTCTTGTCTGTGCGTAACGAGTGTGTGCGCCAGCTACACCTAAAATACACACAGCTTTGCTTTGTTGAATTAACGTCCCCGGACACAAAAGCGTATAAGGGACAAGGAGAAGTCGTAGTCACGTTGAAATAAAAAGTCATGATGATATAGTTCAAGTTCAGATGAAGAAGAAGACATGATGCAGAGGGAAATTTTCTTGAAGATGGAGCGCACGGCGTCGCTGCAACAACAGTAGGAAAATAGCGTTGAAGTCAGTTGTCATAGGCCAGCGGAAGGAAGGAGTCTCGTTGATGAAGAGGTGCCGATGGCGATAAGGTGTTAAGGTGAAGATAAGGGTGCCGCAAGGTTCGCCAAAGCCGTCCGAAAAGGGAGGTGCCACTAAGGCTGAGTAGAGATGACCAAACACGAGTCACGTGAGGGGGAAGACAAACGCTGGAAACCGCTGGCGGTGTATCACCTGCAGTCCGGAGGTTGCCAATCTCCACAGGGGGTCCTGCGTTGTCCATTCGTAGAGAAAGAAAATGGGCAGCCGAAGTCAAGACGAGCGCAGACGTAGCGAGGCGGGCCCCTCCGCGCACAGTGCACGCCGCCAAGCCAGGGGAGCCCAACAAGGAGAAAATGTAGGTTGAGGGTGTATCGGAGATACGTGTCGAAATCACCCACAGGACGAGGCGGTGATGTCGACTTCCGGAACTGCACCCATGGGACGGTACATCCTCATCATCTCCACGCGCCGCCCCGCCTGTGGGACTGAACGATACTCCTAGAAATTTCCCCGCAGGTAGCAGAGCCGGGTTGACATTGGATTCCCACTGGTCTCGTCCTCAGGAATGGCAAGAAAGTGTGGCGAAGTCCTAAGTCAAGACGGATAGCGCCCCTGCGCAGAGCAAGACTTCCACTCCTGCTCTGACGACGAACGCCGCGGGAATGTGACACGATACACACAGCGGCTAGCTCTAGGCCATTTATCCCCAATCCTCCGTCGCTCAGGACTGTGCCCAGTCATCTAGGCGTCGGATGATGCGTCCAATGCAACAATTAAGTGGGCAGCTCGGGCAGATTAGCCAGCGCTTGAGACGCTCTTGTGTTGGAAAAATTAAAGAAATGAACATATATATATATATATATATATATATATATATATATATATATATATATATATATATATATATATATATATATATATATATATATATATATATACATATATATATATATATATATATATATATATATATATATATATATATATATATATATATATATATATATATATATATATATAATGACGTAAATAAATATTGGTACATGTGGTGTAGGATGGAAATGTGTGACCGAGATACAAATTATACAAAAATAAATGTTATGTGTATTGTGTATTGCGCATTGAGAGTGCATGTCACTCCTTTATAATTTTGGTGAAAACACAGGTTAACATTCGGCTTTCAGTATAATGCCGCCCTTGTGAATATGTTTGCCTGGATCTTTGCCTGGGTAATATTATGCATTGCAGTCTCAGTTGCTTAACGTTTTGAAACCTCTCATAGTTTGTTTTTTTGTTCTTTGTTCTTTGTTAAAAAAAATATGCCGTCGGGCCACCTTGTTGCACTCCGAAGGCTTTATTTAGAACAACATGTTGCAATGCATTTGAGCGTTGGAGCACAACCAATGCACAAGGTGACAGTGGTTCAGAGAAAGAATGCTCGCCAGGCGTGCCACGGGTTCAAGCCTCCACGATGACAGATTTTTCTCACTGGAGTGCACTTTCTGTAATGATTCTTTACACGATGTTTTGCATCCTCTCTCCCTATCAGACCCTCTCGTGACAGGCATATGTTAAACGATCGGTCATTCTGCCCCACCCTCCCAAAATTTAAAGAAAATAATTATTGAAATATTTTAAAAGGACAATGACTCGACACGAATAATACATTTTAGTCGTTCAATATTGTTCAGTTAACTGGGGAACTTGACAGTGCACACCAAACAGCAAGTTGGCATCTTGGGAGGCTGGAGTTATATTCCTTTTTTATGCCAGCACATTGAAAGGTTATTGGAGCAGATAATGCAGTGTAAGAACATATCATTTGCTAACTACTTTCTCTTGACCCAAGGTGTGTTTTGAACTTTGTATGTAACTACAAGAAATTAACTGCTGTTGTTAGGCTCGAGCTATGTTTTGAATAACTCAACTGTATTTCTTTTTTTTTAATTGCCCTTTTTTAACGTATAGGATATGGTTTGATCTCGGTATAGTCAAACAACAGTGCTGTCTAATTGTGGAAGACTGTTGGAGGGAAATAGAACACTCATCTACTTGCAGACAGCTAGCATAGAGACGTCAGCGATGAAGTGATCGTTCACCGGTTGTCCTCGCAAAAGCGGTGACACGGGTAGATCATCCTTAACCACAATGCTGTCAGGGCATCCTGTGGCACTCCCAAGGCTTGTATAGAACATCATATTGCAGTGCATTTGAGCGTTAGAGCACAACCAATGCACAAGATCTATGTCTATTCAGGGTGACATCGTAAACATGTTTTTCTGGTCCTCTGACCTCGACGTAACCAGGAAGTTAAAATTACTTTTGGGTTAAGAACAGCACGAAGGAGTTGGGACACTGCGTGGCTGAGACTAGCCAATGCTTAGTAGGCAGAGGGGCCAACTTAACCTCAGTCTCAGTTACGCATAGGGGCTTGTAGCCAGGGGTGGCAAACAAACAGAGTACAACGTACAGAACACTGAACTTGTAACACCCACACCCACCATTAGCGTTACAGCAAACAGGAATATACCATCCCAATGACACATTGAAACTTTTTTTAAAATAAATAGTAGTAAGCATGCATCGGTCCTTTGGAGACCATGGAGTTGCGCATCCATGTGTTGGGCCTGGTACAGCGTCTAGCGCAACTGCAAAGGTTTTAAAAAAAATGGATTAAGATGTTAGACTAATCGGAAAGTTAGTGAAGAGGGGGTGGTGACCTTAACACTGAACCACCAGAGCAATCATACTGCTACGATGATGTACCGCAACGGGATTTAAATCTAGGTCTTTTGTGTTCCATGAGAACATCCAACCACTGAAATATGGCGGTGGATCCAATGTATATATACCATATTGTAGCAATTAATGTTTCGTTGCATTCAACCCCTCCGTCCCCGACTCTCTCTCTCTCTCTCTCTCTCTCTCTCTCTCTCTCTCTCTCTGTCTGTCTGTCTGTCTCCAGACACCTCTCTCTCTCTCTCTCTCTCTCTCTCTCTCTCTCTCTCTCTCTCTCTCTCCAGACTTCTTCTAGATAGGCCTACTATGGATACAGTTGTCTGGGCGTCAGACTGTGCAACCAAAGGATGCAGGTGGGCGCCTCAGGCGGCTTGATTTCGATCCCGAATCGGCCAGCGCCTTGAGCAGCTCTTGAGCTGGAAAAGCGCTATATAAGACTAAGAACGATCTAAATAAATAAATATTAAGCTAACTCTGTTGACACGAAAAATAATGTCCACAACTTCAATACTGGCTTTTTAAAAAAAAATTGTTTGCTGAATTTACTTGGAATAATTTCTTCAAATGCCTGGAAAAAAGTCAACCATTATATTTGCACTGTGCTCTTATCCCACTCACGCAATGTCTTTTCAGAAATAATTTTGTCCTCAGCAATTGATCAAGACAAGTTCATTCCAGAAAAAAAACCAGCACATTAAGGGCACGTGGCACGGATACAATGACTTGCACATGCAAGCATGCAAAACTAATTATCTATCATTTATTTATTTATTTTTTAAAATCATTTTTATAGAGCACTTTTCTAACTTAAGAGCCGCTCAAGGTGCTGGCCAATACAGGATCTAACTCCAGCCATGCACCTGAGGCGCCCGCTAAGCATCCTTTGGGCTTGTCATGAACTGGCTAGTTTTAACTCTGCTCATTGACTATTCTGCCTTGTGTAGTAATTGTAACAGTAGAGAGTCAGTATATGACACAGCAGCAAGTAAAGTACACACCGCGAGCCCGACCCACGCTGCGTAGTTAATCAACACTGTGTGCGAGAGTCGTAAACATGTTACCCAATGAGAGCTTAGGCAAAGCGGTTCGAGCCAGTTTGACTGGGTCCGAGCCTAACACAGCTTTGGTCAGTTGGGAGGAATACACCGAAGTGTTAACAGCTAGAAAGCTGGCAGAGAAATCTCTCCACACATAGACCAGGAAGCAGGACTTAGGAATCTTAGAATTCTCTCAAGTCATCACGGGCCTGAACTTGTCAAACCGGTAAATGAACACCCTTCTGTTTCATCGTGATATATTTATATTATTGTTGAAATTATGTTTGAAGAATTTGCTATGCATAAATATGAATTATTAATCCGAATTTGCCGTACCACGTGGAAGAGCCGACCACGAGGCTCAACACGACCGGTTGCGCAGCCATGTTGTATACCATACGGAACCACTGTTGTTTAACTTATATGTATGTTTGCAGACCAGTGGCTGTACCACTGAATGTTTATAATAGTATTAATTCTGTATGTGTATAGTTAGACACGATTGATATTTATGTATGTATAGGAATTTGGAGTTGAGATTCCAGTGGACCCCGGAAGTAGCAGAATGTTCGTCGCTTATGTATAGAGATGTGGAGCTATCACTGAGGGCTACTTGGCTTTCAGTGAGACGCTCTGCACAAACCGATTATTCAGGGTTGTGCAGAATTTCGTCTCTTATATTACAGACGAGCAGGCGAGCTGTCCCGAGCTATCCCGAGCTATCCTGTGAACCCCACTCCACAGAAACAAGTTGGCGGACCCCCGTTGGGGTGCCGGGGGTTTCAGTATAAATAGTATCCCCACTTTCTGGAAATTTAGTGCTTTAAATTCCCACTGTCACTGTCTTTCTCATTTGCTCTTTCTCATTCGTGCTCTGTTCTATCAATCTGCTATACTATCGTCTTCTTCGCTAGCCCAGTCTCCTACCTTTTTTCTTGAAAACTCTTCCGGGACAAGACTCCTTATTTGTGTATGAGGTCTGTTGGATCAGCTTGGAAATATTGGACGCTTTCTGCCAGGTGGTCACTAGGGCTTCCTATTATGTTATTATTTAGCAATGTGGGCATTTTATATGTATGTGTTTTGTTGATAATTTATAATGATGTTTGTATTCTATTTTGTTTTTGTAAACGGGGGTTCGATAAGTTGGGGAGAAGCTTCAGCCGTCCCCTGCGTAGGATGTCTTTATTGTAAAGTGGCTGGCTGGTGGAGAGTATCCGGTTTTACCACTAGGGTTGTTTCGGCAGATCTTTTATGCGGATCAGGGGTTGTCCGGTCCTGATTTGGCTCGGAAGAGTCCGCTGGACCTAAAACAATAATCATGTAATGTAATGTAATGTAATGGAGTATCCTCTACCGCACCAGACGGAAAGAGCTACCCGGAAAAACCCCCTACAAGACCCCACAGCGTGGCAAGGGAACCCAACTACACAACTACCCAGGTGGACCAGAAGCTACCTCACAGAAGGACTTCGCACGCTCCATCTAGCAGTTAAGTGAACACGCCAAGGTGCACTTAAACTGATCATAGCAGGACCACAGTAGTCCAACTCTTCAGAAACTGTAAAACGGACCACAGTAGTCCAAATCTACATGAAATATACTAGCAAAGTGCCCGAGGAAGAAAAAAAACAGCTGCCTAGACTATCAGCGATCGAACTATTAGCAGTGACTGAGACTTTTTAAGTTAGATTAGTACTTAGAGAATCTTGTATAGAGTAGAAGAAATAAATGTGTGATTTTAACTGTTATCAAGTGGCTGGACTACATATGATTCATAGCCGTGTGAAAGCTAGTGTGACAGTAATCTCTTACCATTTTTCTATCTATTTCTGTACCCCAACCTTAACACAGAACGAGCTAAACAAATAAATTTATTAAAGTAATTCATAGGGTGACTTACTAGCAGTTCCCACCGAATAAACGTGAGGGTCCATAATTCCATTGTGCAGAGCCCATAAACCCCACGTGACACTTTAATTGGCGAGCCTAGCCAAGGATCTGTGTATAATAGGAATTGGGTATAACCGGACCTAAGTACAATAAAATTAGATAACAGTAGGAGTAGTAGAATAACTTAGAATAGTGGTAACAAGGACTGATCAGTTGGGTGCACTATTCTTTAGTTAAAAACTTTGTTGCTTCAAATATTTTTGTGCCTGTATGTTGCATTGTTCTTTTGCAGGTTTTGCTTAAATAACTGTTGTATGCCATTTGACTCTTGTGTTATTCTATTATTGATTCCGAATTGTATGGTCTTTGCATTGTTTTTATTGACTTGCAATATTGCTAGTGTTTTGGTATTCCACTTGATTCAGAGGGTGTTCATAGACACGTTTGGCAATGTCGGACCCAGTGGCCTTGAGATTGCGTTTCAAGGAATTGGGAGAAGCTTTACACTTAGCAGGGGGAGACCTAATTGCGTATATCAATGCAGAGGTAGAGAAACAGGAGGCTAAGGCAGAGAGAGCAGCAGAGAGAGAGGCGAAGAAATTAGAAGCAGAGCAAAGGAAATTAGAACTAGAAGCAGAGCAGAAGAAACTCGCATTAGAGGCAGAGCAAAAGAAAGCAGAGTTAGAAGCAGCAAGAGAGCAGAGGAAATTAGAGCTAGAGGCAGAAAGAGAACAGAAGAAGGCAGCGTTAGCAGCAGAGAGAGATGCAGAAAGTAGGAGATGGGAGTATGAGAGGGCAGAAAAGGAAAAAGACAGACAGCATGAGTTAGAGCTAAGAAGATTGGGATCAGGAGCTTCAAGTTCTTCCTCAACCCCTCCCCACTCAGATCAGCTAGAGGTAGCATCCAACCCCGTACCAGGAATGTCATTTCCACTGGGAACATTCAACGAAAGAGAAGAAGGTCTAGATCTCTATCTGACTAGGTTTGAGCGTCTAGCAACAGAGTACAAACTAGATCCCACTCATTGGTCTTTTAAGCTTAGTCAAGGGCTTAGAGGAAAGGCTTATGACATCTACAGTAAGCTACCGACTGACCGAGTGACGGACTATCACAAAGTAAAAGAGGCACTCCTAACGGGATTCGAACTGACAGGAGAATGCTACCGGCAAAAGTTCCGCACCAATCGGAGAGTGAAAGGAGAGAGCTATGCGCAGTTCGCGGATCGGTTGTCCACAATGCTGGATAAGTGGATTAGCCAGTCAGCCACGGCTAAGACGTATGATGGACTGACAGAACTGTTAGTATGGGAACAGCTACGGGAAACCATGACCCCCGAGCTGAGAACATTCTCAGTAGAACAGGGCGCGGAAAGACTGGAAGATCTGGTCAAGGTCGCAGATAGGTACGTGGCCGCACACGGAGAAGCCAAGAGCTTCAGGCGAGACCTAAAGCCTAACGGGAAAGAGGCACAGAAACGAAGCCCTAACCGGGAAGAGCGCACCGCGAATAAGCCGAATAACCCCAGACCTGGGCAGAATAAAGGACCCAACACGGAATTCGGGAAAAGAGGTCCCGCAGAACAGAGACGGTATTGTTCGTTCTGCAACAGAAACAATCACTCCACCGCAGAATGTTTCAAGTTGGCCGCACAACGTAGGGAAGAGCGCGAAAGCCGGCCAGCGCACAGAGTTCTAACTCAAAGTAGCGGTAACAAGCCACACACGATCGGAGATCACCCATCGGTGACAGACACGGTCAAGGTCAACGGAAAAGAAGCGAACTGTCTGTATGACACAGGTCTATCATACGACGCGATAGTTAGCGAATCTCTTGTATCGCGCGCGGACTTGACAGACAAGACAGTCGACTTACAAGGAGCAGACTTGACGAAACCGACGACTACTTGCCCAATAGCATGGATAGAAGTAGAGAGTAGGTACGTCACAGGACGAATCCAAGCAGCTGTTTTACAGAAACCCCTGTATGATCTAGTGCTAGGTTGTAGGTATGTGTTCTTAGGCACGCCCCCCAAAACTGTAGAGATAGCTGCAGTGCAAACCAGGGCCCAAGCTAAAACCCAACCACCCCAGCCCGAGTTCGCTCCGAATCCAGGACTCGAAGAGATCAAAACAGCACAGAAAGAAGACACCTCGATAGCGAAGTGCTTCCAGAAGCTACCCAAAGCGCACACACCCCCGCACAAGGGAGACTTCTACATGGAAGAGGGAGTTCTTCATCGACAAGGAGATGGAGATCACACCCAACTAGTACTGCCAGCCACCCTTCGAGCCCAAGTACTAGAACTAGGCCACAGCATGCCACTCAGCGGACACATGGGAATTGGAGCCACAGTACAGAGAATCAGCGCACAATACTATTGGCCAGGAATCACGGAGGATGTCAAGCGCTACGTGAAATCTTGCCACCAGTGTCAACGATATTCCCCGCGACATCACACCGTACCAGTTACCTTAGGACCATCGGTAGTAGTCGGCGTGCCATTCCAGCAAGTCTCAGTAGACATAGTAGGACCACTGCCCATGACCAAGAAGCGGAACAGATTTCTACTCACACTCGTCGACGCATGTACGATGTGGTGCGAAGCAGTCCCGTTGCCAGCGATCGACACCAAGAAGATTGCAGATGCACTCATCGCCATCTTTACCAGAGTCGGATTCCCGGACAGCATTAGAACGGACAACGGATTTCAATTCACCGGCCGCCTGATGCAAGACGTGTTCGAGTTGATACAAGTTCATCACATTCGCACACCACCATACCACCCAGCCAGCAACGGACAAGTAGAAAGACTGAATGGAACCCTTCTCACTATACTCAGGAAAGTCGCCGACGACAATCCAGAAGCGTGGGACACCTACGTGAATGCGGCACTGTTCGCATACCGAGAAACGCCCCATGCAGCCACAGGCTACACCCCGTCAACATTGCTATTCGGCAGACCGCTAGCAGGACCGCTAGAAGCCCTACGCAGAAGTTGGACGGAAGCCAAGATAGACGACACACCAAGAGGTGCCACCAAGTACGTCGCAGACCTGCAGGAAACCCTCAAAGCAACGTGGAAGAAAGCTGGTGAAGCACTGAAGAAGGCAAGAGCCCGTCAGGCGAAGTACTACAACCGCCACGCGAAGGACAGAGAACTGCAAGTCGGCGATCAAGTGCTACTCTTACTTCCAAGTGGAACCAACAAGCTGGACATCGCTTGGAGAGGACCGTACCGGGTGACTGCCAAGAAATCCAAGACAGTCTACCAAGTAGAGGTGAACGGGAGAGCCCGATACCACCACATTAATCTTCTCAAGAAGTATACGGTCAGACCAGCGACCCCCAGCACTCACAACTTGTTAGCCATCGCCATCGCGGAAGAAGGAGAAAGCATGGAGACCAATGCAGTAGAGTATCCCCTGCACTCCAAAGAAACCTACAAAGACGTGATACTCAACGGAGACCTAGCCGCTAACCAGCGACAGCAAGCACTACAGGTCATTCGCCAACATCAGACTGTGCTCACAGACCGACCAGGGAGGACAGACCTCGTCGAAGTAGCCTTAACGGTGACCGACCCAACACCCGTCCGCCAGAAGCTCTACCCGATGCCACTGTCTCAGCAGCGAGCCATCAAGGAAGAGATAGACACCTTACTGGCAGCCGGAATCATCTCAGAGTCTACCTCACCCTACAGCGCAGGCCTGGTATTGTTGCGAAAACCCAACGGAGAGCATCGACTGTGCATCGACTTCAGACTCCTGAATGCGGTAACGCAGTTCCAGCCAGAGCCACTCCCGGACCAGACAGACCTATTTGCCAAGCTACAGCGCGCTAAGTACTTCTCACGCATCGACCTCAGCAAAGGATACTACCAGATACCAGTGCAACCGCAAGTCCGAAAGTACCTAGCGTTTAGCACTATGGAAGGACACTTCGAGTTCAATGTACTTCCATTCGAACTCCACAACGCACCCAGCATCTTCAGCGCAATGATGCGAAAACTCCTGGCACCCCTGAGCAGCGAGCACCTACATTCGTTTATGGACGACATCCTCATCGCAACACCTACGTGGGAGGAACATGTCACGCTCCTACAACAACTACTCGCCCGCCTCAGAGACACGGGATTGACGGCCAGACCCACCAAATGTCAGATTGGATTCACCGAGCTAGAATTTCTGGGACACACCATCAGTCAAGGAAGCCTGCGACCGGTAGAGAAGACAGTGAAACGCCTACTCGACGCTCCTAGGCCCAAGACAAAGAAGGAAGTGCAGTCATTTCTAGGACTCTGCGGCTTCTACCAGAAGTTCATCCCCAACTACAACAGCATCGCCGTACCACTGACAAATGGAACCCGGAAAATCGCCCCGGACAAAGTAGTTTGGACAGCGGAATGTGAGACAGCATTCCAAACACTCAAGGACAGAATGACATCGGCGCCAGTACTCCACCTACCCGATTTGACTCAGCCATTCGTTCTTCGCACCGACGCAAGCGACTTAGGCCTCGGAGCAGTACGGCTACAGCGCGACCCCAAGAATGCAGAGACGCTATTCCCGGTCGCCTACGCCAGCAGAAAATTGAGACCCGCCGAGACCCACTACGCCACGTCGGAGAAGGAATGCCTTGGACTAGTCTGGGCCATACAGAAATTCCAACTCTACCTGTATGGGACCCACTTCACAGTTCAGGTGGACCACCAACCACTATCGTTCCTGGCAGCCTCCAAGTCTTTGAACTCTCGCCTGATGAGATGGGCACTCACCCTTCAGGCATACTCATTCCAAATCGAGTACATCCCCGGCAAGGAAAACCACGGAGCCGACTACCTCAGTCGCCATCTCGTGGAGGACACAGCAGCTGTCGCCCACCCAACACAACTAAGGGCCACAGCACCAGAATTCGTCCCCGCCCAATAAAAACCCTGTCACTAGTGCCCATAGCTACCTGGCACAGCATTGCAGCTCAGGTAGAGCAACTTAACTAGTGTGTAAATAGGACCCTAGGATAGTGCAGTGTTAAACTAGGCTTTGTAGTAGAAAAAGGTCGAATCCAGTAGTCATCGCCTTTTTTCAGTTGAGGGAGCCTGTCATGAACTGGCTAGTTTTAACTCTGCTCATTGACTATTCTGCCTTGTGTAGTAATTGTAACAGTAGAGAGTCAGTATATGACACAGCAGCAAGTAAAGTACACACCGCGAGCCCGACCCACGCTGCGTAGTTAATCAACACTGTGTGCGAGAGTCGTAAACATGTTACCCAATGAGAGCTTAGGCAAAGCGGTTCGAGCCAGTTTGACTGGGTCCGAGCCTAACACAGCTTTGGTCAGTTGGGAGGAATACACCGAAGTGTTAACAGCTAGAAAGCTGGCAGAGAAATCTCTCCACACATAGACCAGGAAGCAGGACTTAGGAATCTTAGAATTCTCTCAAGTCATCACGGGCCTGAACTTGTCAAACCGGTAAATGAACACCCTTCTGTTTCATCGTGATATATTTATATTATTGTTGAAATTATGTTTGAAGAATTTGCTATGCATAAATATGAATTATTAATCCGAATTTGCCGTACCACGTGGAAGAGCCGACCACGAGGCTCAACACGACCGGTTGCGCAGCCATGTTGTATACCATACGGAACCACTGTTGTTTAACTTATATGTATGTTTGCAGACCAGTGGCTGTACCACTGAATGTTTATAATAGTATTAATTCTGTATGTGTATAGTTAGACACGATTGATATTTATGTATGTATAGGAATTTGGAGTTGAGATTCCAGTGGACCCCGGAAGTAGCAGAATGTTCGTCGCTTATGTATAGAGATGTGGAGCTATCACTGAGGGCTACTTGGCTTTCAGTGAGACGCTCTGCACAAACCGATTATTCAGGGTTGTGCAGAATTTCGTCTCTTATATTACAGACGAGCAGGCGAGCTGTCCCGAGCTATCCCGAGCTATCCTGTGAACCCCACTCCACAGAAACAAGTTGGCGGAGTATCCTCTACCGCACCAGACGGAAAGAGCTACCCGGAAAAACCCCCTACAAGACCCCACAGCGTGGCAATGCACACGGAGAAGCCAAGAGCTTCAGGCGAGACCTAAAGCCTAACGGGAAAGAGGCACAGAAACGAAGCCCTAACCGGGAAGAGCGCACCGCGAATAAGCCGAATAACCCCAGACCTGGGCAGAATAAAGGACCCAACACGGAATTCGGGAAAAGAGGTCCCGCAGAACAGAGACGGTATTGTTCGTTCTGCAACAGAAACAATCACTCCACCGCAGAATGTTTCAAGTTGGCCGCACAACGTAGGGAAGAGCGCGAAAGCCGGCCAGCGCACAGAGTTCTAACTCAAAGTAGCGGTAACAAGCCACACACGATCGGAGATCACCCATCGGTGACAGACACGGTCAAGGTCAACGGAAAAGAAGCGAACTGTCTGTATGACACAGGTCTATCATACGACGCGATAGTTAGCGAATCTCTTGTATCGCGCGCGGACTTGACAGACAAGACAGTCGACTTACAAGGAGCAGACTTGACGAAACCGACGACTACTTGCCCAATAGCATGGATAGAAGTAGAGAGTAGGTACGTCACAGGACGAATCCAAGCAGCTGTTTTACAGAAACCCCTGTATGATCTAGTGCTAGGTTGTAGGTATGTGTTCTTAGGCACGCCCCCCAAAACTGTAGAGATAGCTGCAGTGCAAACCAGGGCCCAAGCTAAAACCCAACCACCCCAGCCCGAGTTCGCTCCGAATCCAGGACTCGAAGAGATCAAAACAGCACAGAAAGAAGACACCTCGATAGCGAAGTGCTTCCAGAAGCTACCCAAAGCGCACACACCCCCGCACAAGGGAGACTTCTACATGGAAGAGGGAGTTCTTCATCGACAAGGAGATGGAGATCACACCCAACTAGTACTGCCAGCCACCCTTCGAGCCCAAGTACTAGAACTAGGCCACAGCATGCCACTCAGCGGACACATGGGAATTGGAGCCACAGTACAGAGAATCAGCGCACAATACTATTGGCCAGGAATCACGGAGGATGTCAAGCGCTACGTGAAATCTTGCCACCAGTGTCAACGATATTCCCCGCGACATCACACCGTACCAGTTACCTTAGGACCATCGGTAGTAGTCGGCGTGCCATTCCAGCAAGTCTCAGTAGACATAGTAGGACCACTGCCCATGACCAAGAAGCGGAACAGATTTCTACTCACACTCGTCGACGCATGTACGATGTGGTGCGAAGCAGTCCCGTTGCCAGCGATCGACACCAAGAAGATTGCAGATGCACTCATCGCCATCTTTACCAGAGTCGGATTCCCGGACAGCATTAGAACGGACAACGGATTTCAATTCACCGGCCGCCTGATGCAAGACGTGTTCGAGTTGATACAAGTTCATCACATTCGCACACCACCATACCACCCAGCCAGCAACGGACAAGTAGAAAGACTGAATGGAACCCTTCTCACTATACTCAGGAAAGTCGCCGACGACAATCCAGAAGCGTGGGACACCTACGTGAATGCGGCACTGTTCGCATACCGAGAAACGCCCCATGCAGCCACAGGCTACACCCCGTCAACATTGCTATTCGGCAGACCGCTAGCAGGACCGCTAGAAGCCCTACGCAGAAGTTGGACGGAAGCCAAGATAGACGACACACCAAGAGGTGCCACCAAGTACGTCGCAGACCTGCAGGAAACCCTCAAAGCAACGTGGAAGAAAGCTGGTGAAGCACTGAAGAAGGCAAGAGCCCGTCAGGCGAAGTACTACAACCGCCACGCGAAGGACAGAGAACTGCAAGTCGGCGATCAAGTGCTACTCTTACTTCCAAGTGGAACCAACAAGCTGGACATCGCTTGGAGAGGACCGTACCGGGTGACTGCCAAGAAATCCAAGACAGTCTACCAAGTAGAGGTGAACGGGAGAGCCCGATACCACCACATTAATCTTCTCAAGAAGTATACGGTCAGACCAGCGACCCCCAGCACTCACAACTTGTTAGCCATCGCCATCGCGGAAGAAGGAGAAAGCATGGAGACCAATGCAGTAGAGTATCCCCTGCACTCCAAAGAAACCTACAAAGACGTGATACTCAACGGAGACCTAGCCGCTAACCAGCGACAGCAAGCACTACAGGTCATTCGCCAACATCAGACTGTGCTCACAGACCGACCAGGGAGGACAGACCTCGTCGAAGTAGCCTTAACGGTGACCGACCCAACACCCGTCCGCCAGAAGCTCTACCCGATGCCACTGTCTCAGCAGCGAGCCATCAAGGAAGAGATAGACACCTTACTGGCAGCCGGAATCATCTCAGAGTCTACCTCACCCTACAGCGCAGGCCTGGTATTGTTGCGAAAACCCAACGGAGAGCATCGACTGTGCATCGACTTCAGACTCCTGAATGCGGTAACGCAGTTCCAGCCAGAGCCACTCCCGGACCAGACAGACCTATTTGCCAAGCTACAGCGCGCTAAGTACTTCTCACGCATCGACCTCAGCAAAGGATACTACCAGATACCAGTGCAACCGCAAGTCCGAAAGTACCTAGCGTTTAGCACTATGGAAGGACACTTCGAGTTCAATGTACTTCCATTCGAACTCCACAACGCACCCAGCATCTTCAGCGCAATGATGCGAAAACTCCTGGCACCCCTGAGCAGCGAGCACCTACATTCGTTTATGGACGACATCCTCATCGCAACACCTACGTGGGAGGAACATGTCACGCTCCTACAACAACTACTCGCCCGCCTCAGAGACACGGGATTGACGGCCAGACCCACCAAATGTCAGATTGGATTCACCGAGCTAGAATTTCTGGGACACACCATCAGTCAAGGAAGCCTGCGACCGGTAGAGAAGACAGTGAAACGCCTACTCGACGCTCCTAGGCCCAAGACAAAGAAGGAAGTGCAGTCATTTCTAGGACTCTGCGGCTTCTACCAGAAGTTCATCCCCAACTACAACAGCATCGCCGTACCACTGACAAATGGAACCCGGAAAATCGCCCCGGACAAAGTAGTTTGGACAGCGGAATGTGAGACAGCATTCCAAACACTCAAGGACAGAATGACATCGGCGCCAGTACTCCACCTACCCGATTTGACTCAGCCATTCGTTCTTCGCACCGACGCAAGCGACTTAGGCCTCGGAGCAGTACGGCTACAGCGCGACCCCAAGAATGCAGAGACGCTATTCCCGGTCGCCTACGCCAGCAGAAAATTGAGACCCGCCGAGACCCACTACGCCACGTCGGAGAAGGAATGCCTTGGACTAGTCTGGGCCATACAGAAATTCCAACTCTACCTGTATGGGACCCACTTCACAGTTCAGGTGGACCACCAACCACTATCGTTCCTGGCAGCCTCCAAGTCTTTGAACTCTCGCCTGATGAGATGGGCACTCACCCTTCAGGCATACTCATTCCAAATCGAGTACATCCCCGGCAAGGAAAACCACGGAGCCGACTACCTCAGTCGCCATCTCGTGGAGGACACAGCAGCTGTCGCCCACCCAACACAACTAAGGGCCACAGCACCAGAATTCGTCCCCGCCCAATAAAAACCCTGTCACTAGTGCCCATAGCTACCTGGCACAGCATTGCAGCTCAGGTAGAGCAACTTAACTAGTGTGTAAATAGGACCCTAGGATAGTGCAGTGTTAAACTAGGCTTTGTAGTAGAAAAAGGTCGAATCCAGTAGTCATCGCCTTTTTTCAGTTGAGGGAGCCTGTCATGAACTGGCTAGTTTTAACTCTGCTCATTGACTATTCTGCCTTGTGTAGTAATTGTAACAGTAGAGAGTCAGTATATGACACAGCAGCAAGTAAAGTACACACCGCGAGCCCGACCCACGCTGCGTAGTTAATCAACACTGTGTGCGAGAGTCGTAAACATGTTACCCAATGAGAGCTTAGGCAAAGCGGTTCGAGCCAGTTTGACTGGGTCCGAGCCTAACACAGCTTTGGTCAGTTGGGAGGAATACACCGAAGTGTTAACAGCTAGAAAGCTGGCAGAGAAATCTCTCCACACATAGACCAGGAAGCAGGACTTAGGAATCTTAGAATTCTCTCAAGTCATCACGGGCCTGAACTTGTCAAACCGGTAAATGAACACCCTTCTGTTTCATCGTGATATATTTATATTATTGTTGAAATTATGTTTGAAGAATTTGCTATGCATAAATATGAATTATTAATCCGAATTTGCCGTACCACGTGGAAGAGCCGACCACGAGGCTCAACACGACCGGTTGCGCAGCCATGTTGTATACCATACGGAACCACTGTTGTTTAACTTATATGTATGTTTGCAGACCAGTGGCTGTACCACTGAATGTTTATAATAGTATTAATTCTGTATGTGTATAGTTAGACACGATTGATATTTATGTATGTATAGGAATTTGGAGTTGAGATTCCAGTGGACCCCGGAAGTAGCAGAATGTTCGTCGCTTATGTATAGAGATGTGGAGCTATCACTGAGGGCTACTTGGCTTTCAGTGAGACGCTCTGCACAAACCGATTATTCAGGGTTGTGCAGAATTTCGTCTCTTATATTACAGACGAGCAGGCGAGCTGTCCCGAGCTATCCCGAGCTATCCTGTGAACCCCACTCCACACAAACAAGTTGGCGGAGTATCCTCTACCGCACCAGACGGAAAGAGCTACCCGGAAAAAACCCCTACAAGACCCCACAGCGTGGCAAGGGAACCCAACTACACAACTACCCAGGTGGACCAGAAGCTACCTCACAGAAGGACTTTGCACGCTCCATCTAGCAGTTAAGTGAACACGCCAAGGTGCACTTAAACTGATCATAGCAGGACCACAGTAGTCCAACTCTTCAGAAACTGTAAAACGGACCACAGTAGTCCAAATCTACATGAAATATACTAGCAAAGTGCCCGAGGAAGAAAAAAAACAGCTGCCTAGACTATCAGCGATCGAACTATTAGCAGTGACTGAGACTTTTTAAGTTAGATTAGTACTTAGAGAATCTTGTATAGAGTAGAAGAAATAAATGTGTGATTTTAACTGTTATCAAGTGGCTGGACTACATATGATTCATAGCCGTGTGAAAGCTAGTGTGACAGTAATCTCTTACCATTTTTCTATCTATTTCTGTACCCCAACCTTAACACAGAACGAGCTAAACAAATAAATTTATTAAAGTAATTCATAGGGTGACTTACTAGCAGTTCCCACCGAATAAACGTGAGGGTCCATAATTCCATTGTGCAGAGCCCATAAACCCCACGTGACAGGGCGCATAGTCTGTCGCCTAGATGACTGAGCACAATCCTGGGCTACCAGGGATGGGGAGAAAGGACCTAGTGCATGCTGGATGTATTTGTGTAGCCGGCACTCACACGTCTGGGACATAAGCGTCAGGATCTTTAATGTCCATGCAATGGAAGGCGCACGAGCACAGTCTATAGTTAATAGCACTGAAATATCCCAGTCCAATGCAAAACTGTGCTGCTTGCATGTACAGCACCCTACTCTATGACATAGGCATTGCTGAGGGTGCCCGACATCCTCATCCTCGCCCTCCTCTTCTAGCTCCTCATCATCAGCAGCAGAAGCATTTTAATAAGAATGAGATATATCTGAAGCCTAAACTTATATTTAATGCAGTTTTCCCTTATTCACAAAGCTCAGGGCACAAGATCGAATTATTATTATTATTATTATTATTATTATTATTATTATTATTATTATTATTAGTAGTAGTAGTAGTAGTAGTAGTAGTATTATTATTAGTATTATTATTATTATTATAATCGATCATATATATGTTGTATACGTTTTGTTTTGTTTTTTAATGATCGAGTCATGTACATCGATCTGTTCAGAATACAGTATTTGCTTTCTAGATTCTATTATAGTAGCCTAATCTAATTTTAATTAGTACACTTTTAATAAATACAGCAATTTCAAGTTTTTAATTTTATTTTATGCTGAGACGGTGGGGGAGGGGGAGGTGGAGGTAAGGGGAGAGAGCACTTTTCATTAGTCAAGAGAGTAAATAAAAATAAAATTAAAAAAGAGGCCGGGTGGGTGGATGGGTGGAGCGTCAAGGGAGTGTATTCTCGTCAACCTTAGTCGTCCATTGTTAACAAAACAGGATGTGGATTTTGTGATATTATGAAAGGATATTGTTTTCTTATACTTTAAAAGTCATCTATCAACTGCCTGCTGTATTCTTAGGCAACACTCAGTGTAGGGTAAGTGTTAATTTGGTTAACCTTGTCAATATACACAACCGGGAGCCAGAAACCAGTCTCCCAAATCAATTGCCAATTGGCCAATGCCGAAATGGTCGTCTGCTGCCCTAGTTTAGTAGTCATGCCGATATATATATACTGGGTTTTGTTTACCATTCCAGCCCCAAGGACCACTTGTTCTGTTCAAAGGCCTTTTCTATGGAGTCTTGTTAATAAGATATAGTATTCTTTATTTACACAAATTGTTGATGTCATTCGATTTAGACTAGTTCAGTAGTTGTACACGTTTGACTAGTCTTATTCTTCGTCAAATTTTATTTTGTAATAATTTTTAACAAAATTAATGAAACTTTTCTCGTTCACTGATTACATCAATAGAATACATGTTTGTCTTGTGTACTGTACAACAATACAAGTAGATCCATCTTTCTCAGTTTGTATTTGTTAATTTACCTTGGTCCTATCAACAATAACAACATTTTTTAGCAATAGGCCTAAATAAAAGGCATCAAAGCTTCATATCAACAATGTTTTGTCAGAGGTTGATGAAAGTGAGGAATCTAAGGAGAGAATGCAGAAATGCATTGATAAGTTGGTTGAATGGACAGAAACATGGTTACTTAAAGTTAATAGTGAAAAATGTAAGGTGTTGCATCTCAGCCTGGGGGAAAATAATCCTCTTTACGGTATTAAAGAAAGGTGTAAGATTGAGACGACTGGTGCTGAGAGGGATCTTGGAGTGATTGTGGATACAGAGCTCAGCTTTGAGAATCATATTGAGAGTACTGTTAAGAAAGCCAACAATATATCAGCCCTGCTTGTAAGAATCATAAGTAATAAATCCAAGGACATCATGGTCCCCCCCTCCTTAAGGCTCTTATCCCATCTTGGAGTACGCTGACCCCATTTGGTGTCCATACTTTAGAAAGCATGTTGACTTGATCGAGTGTGTCCAGCGAAGATTTACCAGGAAAATATGTGGAATGTTGGGTCTATTCTACAAAGAGAGATTGGTGTCACTGAGGTTGCCCAGTTTAGAGTATAGGAGAGGGTGCTGGGTGATTTAATCAAAATTTTTAAAATTTGCTCAATTTTTATGATTCTTTAACCAATGTTGGTATAACACGAGGTCACAAACTTAAACTTACTAAAACTTTTAATAATACTCGCAAATTTAAGCAGTATATTATTACTAATAGAGTTGCAATCTCTTGGAATACCCTGATTGCCAAGGCTGTGGGTGCTAAATCACTCAATATGTTCAAGAACTGTATAGACAGGTTATTTAAGGATAGCATCTACTCCACCAATTTGGAGTCTAAAAAGTTCTAAATTGGTAGGCACTGAGGCCAGGGGTATCTTGAGACCCTCATCAAGATTTAATATGAAGGCCAAAGGCTGTTAGCCTATATATGCTGAACTATGCTATGCTATATTGACATTTAATGCTATTTCCATTGTTTTCAGAGATGGATTGTCAAGCCATTGTTTTTGTTTTGGCTGCCGTTGTGGTCATGTGTGCAGCACAGTTTGACACAGGGTGTAAGTATTTCTTACCGTCCTCTTCTTTTAGTTACCAACCGTAGCGTTGCCCCATGGAGTATTTACTCAGCTGTTTCATTTATCGTAAGGCTTGCAACGTTCTAAACAAACTACCCGCTCGAATGGAACACTCGCAAGATTATAAAATGCCCCTTGACTTCCATTTACCACATGTTTTGTTATTTTATTTGTTGTAAGAAAACTCTCTTTGCAGCTGAAGCAACAGTTTCTGCATAGACTAGTTCCACCGACAGTACAAGTACAACTATAGTACAACAATACAACTTTGTTCATCTCAGTTTGAGCAATTACAGTGGCAGCATTAGCACTTTATCTTTCATTAGTGTGCACAACGAACAGTCACAGTTAATAAATAAGTGCACGGATTAGGCTGTACTGTTAACAGTGTTAGGGTTGTTTTTTGTTATTGTTTTTGACTCACATGTGACATGGAGCAATGTGAGTCTATGTATTCACCTTAACCTTTTTTTTTCAAGGATGGTAGAAGTATTAGAACCAGAGATCTGTAAATTATTTTTGACTGTAAAAATGGGCTAATATGAGGGCTAATATGAAGCGTTACCATTTCAATTGTGTTATGCGGTTTGCAGTGGAGTGCCATGTGATAAACCTGACCAATGTGGAAGGAGACATTAAGAGTCCAGGCTACCCTTTGACCTATGACCAGGACACTTGTGCTGTGTGGTTCATTCATAAACCTGTGGGACAAATAGTTACTTTCAGGTACTTCAACTGGCTTCATTCATATTATTTTCTGACAACATAATTTCTCTTGTTAAAAGATTGTTAAATCATTAGTTTTCCCTTTTATTCAATACAAATAACAATACATTATTAAGATACAATTTTGTCCTGTTCGGTCCTGTGGGTTTGGGCATTTAATAGAATAGACCCAGCATTTCCCGGTGTGTCGTAAGAGATGAATAACAGGGGTGATCTCTTTTGCCCATCATTGGGCAAAAGTCTTCTACACAGAAGTCACTGGCCAGTGCGGAGGAACCTCACGTTACTATAGTGCTCGGGGGCCAAGGCGAGCCACACTGTACTTGTGGACATCAGCTGTGGCCAACATCTGGAGAGGATTGGGCCCTGCCAGGTCTTTCTTGCCTTTAAGACACACTATTTGATGACAAGACCCATTCACTCCATACCAAATCGGTCGTCGCCCGGTCACCAAAGACTGCACCTTCCATTGGCCACCAGGACAGAGGTGATAAATGGGTTAGTGATGGACAGCTTAGCAAGATCCGCACAAGAGACAACATCGTCATAGAAACCTGGAATGTCAGGACCCTAACTGTGGAGGGAAAATTAGAAGAACTGGCTCACAAGCTGGACCACTATCAATGGAACATTTTAGGTATAGGCAAACTGCGCTGGAAAGGCATAGGTGAAACAACGACCGACAAAGGCCAAGGTGAAACAATGACCGACAAAGGCCACAGGCTTTATTTTAGCGGGAGAGATGACAGGCATGAACAAGGCTTTGGCTTCTTGGTCCACAAAGACGTTCTAGCCACTGTCATGGGTTGCCACACAGTCTCCAGTAGACTCTTTACCATGCGTCTGAGAACAGCCCCTTTCAACATCACCATCATCCAGGCCTATGACCAAATATCATAGCATGACGACAGCGAAGTCCAGGGTTTCTATGAACATCTGCAGGATGTCCTTGACCAAGTGCAGAGGAAGGACATAGTCATAGTGCAAGGCGACTGGAATGCCAAGGTTGGCCAAGATGTGTCATAGTGCAAAGCGACTGGAATGCCAATGTTGGCCAAGATGCGTAACACAACTGGGGAGACACATGTGGACCCCACTGCAACAACGAGGCAAATGACAGAGGTCTGAGACTCTTGGAATTTGCCAGATCTATACAACAATCTGATACTGGCAAACACGCATGTGACCACGATCCCGTGATGATGTCTTTTCAGTTCCACTTGAAGAGAGTAAACACAGCAAAGTGCACCAGACTGAATTTCGACCTGGACAAATTGCAAGACCCAGAGGTGGCAGAAATATTCCAAGCCACAATTGGAGGGAAATTTGCACCTCTGCTCCTTTTGGGAGCTGGTGAAGTAGATGTCAACACCATGATGACCACCTTCAACTCATCTGTGACAGATGCCGCCACCAAGATCTTTGGCAAGCACCACCCAAAGAAGAAACCACGGCTGTTAATAAGCGGTACTTTCAGGCTATGGCTAAAAATAACCCTTGTGCTGTCCCTTATCACTGGCTGAACTGCTTGTAGCCAAATCTGAGACGCTGGATGTGCATGGGTTTTGTGGCTAAAAATAGCTTACAGCTGGTGGCTGAAAGTTTACTTTCAGTGAAGGAAGTTTCAGGCATGAACCCTGGATCACACCTGAACTTTTGGACTCGTGTGACAAATGACGAGAGATGAAAAAGAAAAAGAACACCTCACAGGGACCAAAAAAATCAGTGACATCTGAAATGGCATGCTCACAGCAAAGGATAGCTGGATAAAAGATCAATGCCAGGAAATAGAGAACAGTCTGAACAAGAACAACAGCAAGAACGCCAACCAGCCGCTGACAAGTGTTGAACAGCCCAAGGTCTCCACGATCCAAAGCAAATCTGTGCCTTACAAAAGAACAAGAAGTCTTGGATAGATGGACAGAGTGCTGCTCTGACCGTTACAACCACACACCAAACAGAGACCCATCAGTTCTAGCATATCACCAGAACAGAGAAGAAGAAAAAATCCTTAAAATTCCTCGAGGAGTTGAGGAAGCAGTGCAAACGCTGAAGAAGGGGAAGTCAGCAGGAGTGGACAACGCTGAATTGCTTCAAGCAGGAGAAGTGATGATTGAGGCCTTCATCATTATCTGTAACAAGATCTGGCAGAGTGGGGAGTGGCCTACGCCATGGACCCAGTCGCTTGTCATCACTCTTCCCAAAAAGTTTAACGTTTAGGAGTGTCAAAACTACCTCACCATCAGCCTCATCAGCCATCCCAGCAAAGTCCTCCTGAAAATAATACTCAGCAGATTGAAACCCCAAGCTGAACAAATAGCTGAAGAACAAGCAGGATTCAGGGCAGGGCAAAGTACTACTGAGTAGATTTGCAACCTCATAATAATTTGCAAGAAATACCTACAGCATCAACAACATCTATATTATGTATTTGTAGATTTCAAGAAAGCGTTTGACCGAGTCTGGCATGCAGCTCTGTGGGCAGCCATGAGAGTGTACAACATCAGCCCTAACATTATTGAAGTTATGAAAAGCCTGTATGACAAGGCTACCAATGCAGTCCTCCACAACAGTGCTATTGGGAACTGGTTCAGAACAACACTCGGTGTGCGTCAAGGATGCCTACTCACTCCAACACTCTTAAACATCTTCTTGGAGTGCATCATGTCAGATACCCTTGCAGATCATGAAGGCACCGTCAGCATAAGGAGTAGAACAATCTCCAACCTCCGTTGGTATTGATGGATTGGCTGGAGAGGAACAAGAACTTAAACAGCTGGTACAGAGGCTTGACACCAGCTCCATAACCTATGGAGTGGAAATAAGTGCGGAGAAGACCAAAATGATGACCAACAACCCTAATGGCATCAACTTGGACATCAAAGTCCAAGGCCAATCCCTCAACACAGTGCATAGTTTTAAATATTTAGGAGCCATTGTATCAGACAATGGATCCCGACAGGAAGTCCTCACTAGAAGGTTGAAGCCCATTTGGAAAGACAGGACCATCAGTCTACACTCCAAGGTAAGGTAAGGTTACTGCGCTCCCTTGTCATCTCCATCTTCCTATATGCTTGTGAAACATGGGCCCTTACAGCAGACCTACAACTAAGAATACAAAGCATGTAGGTGAGGTGCTACAGAAGACTTTTGGGCATTTCCTATACCCAGCACATCACCAACGACGAAGTCCGACAGACCATCACACAAGCCATTGGACATCACAATATGCTCACAGTGATGAAGAAACGGAAACTCTGTGTTACGTTGAAACGTGAACGAAAGTATGTCGGAAGCGCGCACGATAGATCTAATCGTTTCGTTTTGCAAAGTATTCAATAATGGTGTTTATTTACCTTTGATTTGAGTTTGCATTGTTGTTAGGAGAGGCTTTGTATAACGTTGATAATTTGCGTTAGTCGATATTATTTGAGAATCTTCTGGATATGCGTGTTTACTCTTGATAGAAATTTCCTGATACATGTAGAAGCAAGAGGTCGTTCTGGAAGATATAAAAATATGTATTGACGTAAGTCAGTGATGACGATCTTTTATTCGATTGGTAGCAGTACGTCATTTTCTACCATGTACGAAATCTTTCCGGAAAAGAGAGAGGTTATTTAATCGTGTGCAGAGTTGCTGTTGAGAGAGTAAAGTTGTTGATAGTGATTTGGAAAGTTGCTGTGAAAGTTGTTGAGTTGAATTGAGAATTGTATGCAGTTGTTGATGTGTGCTGAATAAAAGTGGAAAACTTCATACGTCGACTTTGTGACTTGTATGCTGTTTGGACGGGCTGTGTGAATAAACGAATCTGAGTTACACCCTATCAGGAATTCAAGCATCGGGGCTGAATCAGATACTGATAGAAAACACCAACATCAAACTGAGTGTAACATTTTGGGGGCCAAGCCGGGATTCACGCCATAGCCAAGGGTTCAACTGCTACAACAAGCGAGTCAACGTTACGAGAGGCAGTCATCGAGGGTAGCCGCCAACGAGTTGCGTCGAGAGGGGCCAACATACTGGGACTACATCACCGATAGGTTCGGGTTGACTGCAAGGGCGTGTAGTCGCCGAAGAGTTGCTTCGTGAGCGAACAACAGAGCGGGACTACGTGGCTGCCGCAGGACTACGTCGAGGGACAGTCTCGGAGCTACATCGCCAGTGTTACAGAGAGCGGCGAGCGGAAGTCGCGTCTACTTCAGCACAGGAGCGTATACATCAACACCAGCGTGGTGCAGCGTCGCATACGACGAGGACAGCGGGGCCTGCGTCAACGAAGGCGACTAGTGACAAGCATCAGCGCTACCGCAGAGAGCGTGCTGTTCTAGAACAGTCTAGAAAGGTACAGCACAGTCAAGAACATTCAAAAAAAAAGAAAAAAAAGAACTCTACAGTCAAGAACTTTCTAGAAAAAGAACTTTCCAGAAAAGAACTTTCCAGAAGCATCAAGATGGCTGACTTCTGGCAGAAAGGGGTTGAACTGAATCTAAAAGGCAAGCAGCTGACGGAGTACGTAAAATCCCAGGAGAGAATACAAGAACGAGAATTAGAAGAGCAGCGTCGCCGCGAAGAAAGAGAATTGGAAGAGAAGCGTCTAGAAAAAGAAATAGAACTAGAACAGAAGCGTCTAGAAGTAGAAGAGCAGCGTCGCCGTGAAGAAAGAGAATTTGAACTGAAGCGTCTGGAAATTGAACAGCAGCGGCAAGAAAGAGAAGATGAGCGCAGGCGTGAGGAAAGAGAAGCTGATCGGCAGTTCCAACTAGAGTTGGCGCGCATCCAGCAACAACAGCATGCGCCACAAGTTATCAGTGACAACACGGCTCCAAAATTGCCAGCCTTCGTCGACGGGAAGGACCAGATTGACAGTTATCTGGCGAGATTCGAAAGGTTCGCTGAAAGCTCTAACTGGCAACCTCAAGACTGGGCAATTCGACTGAGTGCACTTCTGACGGGGCAAGCTCTCGAAGTTTACACCAGACTGTCGAACGATGACGCCAAAAACTACGACGTCTTGAAAGAGGCCCTGTTGCAGTGCTACAACTTTACAGAGAAGGGCTACCGTAAACGCTTCCGTGAATGCCGGCCTAAGTCAGACGAGACGCCAAAGCAGTTTGTGGAGCGCCTGTCGTCATATCTACACAAGTGGGTGGAGTTATCAGGCGAAATGAAGTCTTACGACAGTCTCCATGACCTGATCGTGAAGGAACAATTTCTCAATGCCTGTCACAAGGACCTAGCGACCCACTTAGAAGAACAAAAGCTGCAGACGCTTAAAGATGTGACTGAGGCTGCTGAAAGATATCTTATCGCTCATGGGAAGACCCTGGGGCCACCCAGCGCGACGAAACATTTTCAGAAGACTGGAAACCATGTGAACCAGATCCAGGGAAGCTAGACGAGCCAGAGACAGACAGACTCCACGCCTCCTCCCAGAGAAGGGCATTCAAGAGGCTGTTTCACTTGCAACGCTACAGACCACAGAGCAGCTAACTGCCCTCAAAACAAAAGTAGCGGACAGCGGAGCAGTACGGACAACGCAGCGGCGGGCAACCGGCAGAGGCGGTTCTCCAATCAACGGCAATCCAGTAGATCTGACCATCAAGTGTGCGGCGGGAGCGTCATTCTTCCGAGTGAGACCGAGCGCACAGCTACCCCTGCGGACGTGCAAGAGTGCATGACTGATGGCCAACTCCTCCTTGCCAACGGGAAATCCATCCCCGTCGTCGCCAGCGCAGCTGTGACCGTACAGAACATGCCTGTTTCCAAGGGACGCGTCGGAAATCATGAAGTGACTGTTTTAAGAGACTCTGGCTGCAGTGGGGTCATCGTCAGAGAAGACCTAATCGCTAAAGAACAGTTCACTGGCGATTCAAAATGGACACTCATGGCCGACAGCAAATGTGTGAGAGCGCCAGTTGCGAAGATTCATGTCAACACTCCTTTCTACATAGGCGAAGTCGAAGCGGTTTGCCTGAAGAAGCCGCTGTATGATTTGATGATCGGGAATATCGACGGCGCGAGACGACCCGACGACCCCGATCCAGAGTGGAGTCCTGCCTCAATCCAACGCGTCGAAGTTGTGGAGGAGGATCCATTGCCGTTTCCCGATGGAGACCTTACAGAGCTGCTACGGGACCATGTGGCTACTCCGGCTCAGCCCTGCCGACCAGAGATTGTCGGTGCTGTTACTACCAGGGCCCAGGCTAAGAGAGACAAGACGTCTAAGCCACTGAAGGTCGCCGACAACTCTAAAGCTGCCATCGTGGACAGAGATAAGCTGATCCAGCTCCAGGAAGCTGACAGTACTTTAAACAAGTACAGGAACCGCCAAGACCACGTGACCAAGGGCAGTGGCACGGTCTATTTTGAGGTGAAGGCCAAGATCCTGTATCGAATCTTCCAGCACCCGAGGGTCAACGGAGGTAAACCACTACGTCAAGTTTTGGTACCGTTACCCCTAAGGCGCCAAGTGATGGAAGTAGCACATGACTCAATCATGGGAGGTCACCTAGGTATCAAGAAGACGTCGGATAGAATCCAGGCGGTGTTCTACTGGCCAGGACTTCATGCGGACGTTAGCCGATGTTACAATGGTATGGCCACATTACCAGAGCATTAGGCCTTGCAAAGACCATCCTGCAAGGCACAGTGCAAGGAGGCAGAAGAATAGAGAGACAGAACAAGAGGTGGGAGGACAACATTCGAGAATGGACTGGTTTGACACTGAACGAAGCCATGAGGGTTGCTGAGAACAGAGAAAGACAGGACTACGCTTGTTAAACAATCATCCTTCGTGCCCCAACGACTTTCGAGTTATGGGAAAGGATAAGATAGGATAGGATAATACATTATTACATTACTGTACCATTTTTTCCAACTTGTACGTATATCATATATGTGTTAAAGTAGAACATTGTATTGGGCGTTGTTGGGTTCAATGTTTTAAAATAGTTTTGTGTTTATAATTCATTGTTTGTACACATGGTTCTAGTGGGTGGCACTGTGGTCTTTAAACTTAAAAGTACTGGCTCTGGGGGTAAAAAGTTAAAATTAGACTGCATTTCAGCTTCAATCTAGACAACCTCCAACCAGTGACCCAGTTTTAATCCGATTGCCGAGGAACACTCAGGGCATATCCTTTCCTGTGACTCAGGCGCTTATTAAGTTATTTGCACCCAAAAGTCTTCAAGTTTTGAAAATTGATGATTCCTAGATAGTTCAGATATGTGTTATTCATAAAATATTTATTTCCGTATGATTAATGATTATGAAGCGCTTTAATTGTCCAGAATAAAGCTCATACATTAAACCAAAAAAAAAAATTAAATATACATTAACATATGTTTTGTTCTCTTTTAAAGAAATATTTTAATATATTTGTTGATCAGTTTCAAGATGTTGGACATTCCCAAGAACCCGTACAAAGCAGACAGTGGTCTGTGGGTCCAGTATGAATGCCAGAGCAGTTACGTGGACGTGGACGGCACCAAGATTTGCGGTCAGCATGTGGACCCATTCACAAGCACGCGTAGTCGCTATGACAACTTACTGGCCATCAGATTCGTCTCTGATGATGCTACACAAAGAGGCCATGGCTTCTGGCTCTCCTACTCTGTGGGTAAGCCGGCATTAATACATCCTTTTTAGGGAGGAAAAGTCGCAGATTTTTAAATAAAAATTCTTCGATTCTATCATTTTTTCCATCGAAAAAAAAAAAAAAATAAACCAAAAAAAAAACCTGATTGGTTTGTTTACCTGGCACAGAGGAAATAACCATGTTCAGCTGGATAAACATTAAAATTGCCACATGCTCGCATAGGCCTCTGGGTCAATTTGATTCAAACCATCTTTGGCTTCTGTTGCACTAAAAATGTTGGGCTTAATTTCAGCAGCATGGGACCGTTAATCAGTTTAACCCATAGGATACAATTGAGCCGATCTTTTGGCCCAATCTGTGCATGTCAAACAAAGGGGGCCCCTGATGAGAATCATCTCGGATTTGCTCCCAAAGAATGAAACCGGTTAATCAAATGCTTTTGTATAACAGGGGTGGATTATGCTTATGCTCTTGGTGAGAAGGGATTTTCTGATTACATTATGTGGATGCGCTTCAGATCAAGCATCAACATTGGCAGGACACGCACTTTTCCAGGAGCAGACATTGGAAGTGACCACGATCTCGTGATGATGTCTTTCCGGCTCCATTTGAAGAGAGTAAATACAGCAAAGTGCACTAGGCTGAAGTTCGACCTGGACAAACTGCAAGACCCGGAGGTGGCAAAAATATTTCAGGCCACAATTGGAGGGAAATTTGCACCACTGCTTATTTTTGGGGCAGGCGAAGTAGATGTCAACACCATGACCAATACCTTCAACTCAGCTGTAACAGATGCCGCCACTGAGATCCTTGGCAAGCACCGACCAAAGAAGAAGCCGTGGATCACACCTGAACTTTTGGATCTGTGTGATAAACGAAGAGAGTTAAAAAAGAAAAGAACACCTCACAGGGAGCTGATGTCTACCGAAAAATCAACAATGACATCCGAAAAGGCATGCGCACAGCAAAGGAGAACTGGATAGAAGATCAATGCCAGGAAATAGAGAACAATCTGAACAAGAACAACAGCAAGAAGGCCTACCAGACTGTGAAGCGGCTGACAAGTGTTAAACAGCCCAAAGTCTCCACTATCCAAAGCAAGTCTGGCATTTGCCTTACAGAAGAACAAGAAGTCTTGGACAGATGGACAGAGTACTGCTCTGACCTTTATAACCATACACCAAATGGAGACCCATCAGTTCTAGCATGTCCCGAGAGCAGAGAAGAAGAAGAAATCCTCCCAATTCTCCGGGAAGAAGTTGAGGCAGCAGTGCAATCGCTGAAGAAAGGGAAGTCAGCGGGAGTGGACAACATACCAGCGGAACTGCTACAAGCAGGAGGAGAAGCGATGACTGATGCTCTCACCATTATCTGTAACAAGATCTGGCAGAGTGGGGAATGGCCTACACCATGGACCCAGTCGCTTGTCATCACTCTTCCCAAAAAAGGTAACCTTCAGGAGTGTGAAAATTACCGCACCATCAGCCTCATCAGCCATCCCAGCAAGGTCCTCCTGAAAATAATACTCAACAGGTTGAAACCACAAGCTGAACAAATCATAGCTGAAGAACAAGCAGGATTCATGGCAGGGCGAAGTACCACTGAACAGATTTTCAACCTCAGAATAATCTGTGAGAAATACCTACAGCACCAACAACATCTATATCATGTGTTCATAGACTTCAAGAAGGCATTTGACCGAGTCTGGCATGCAGCTCTATGGGCAACCATGAAAGTGTACAACATCAGCCCTAAAATTATAGAAGTCATCAAAAGCCTGTATGACAAGGCTACCAGTGCAGTCCTCCATAACAGCGTCATCGGGAACTGGTTCAGAACAACAATCGGTGTGCGTCAAGGATGCCTACTCTCCCCAACACTCTCCAACATCTTCCTAGAGCGCATCATGTCAGATGCTCTTGCAGATCACGAAGGCACAGTCAGCATAGGGGGCAGAGCAATCTCCAATCTTCGTTTTGCGGATGATATTGATGGATTGGCTGGAGAGGAACAAGAACTTGAACAGCTTGTACAGAGGCTTGACACCACCTCCAGAGCTTATGGAATGGAAATAAGTGCAGAGAAGACCAAAATGATGACCAACAACACCAATGGCATCAACACGGACATCAAAGTACAAGGCCAATCCCTCAACACAGTGCACAGCTTCAAATATTTAGGAGCCATTGTGTCAGACAATGGGTCTCGACAGGAAGTCCTCTCCAGGATCGCACAAACAACTGCTGCCCTGACAAGGTTGAAGCCCATTTGGAAAGACAGAACCATCAGTCTACATTCCAAAGTAAGACTGCTGCGCTCTCTGGTCATCTCCATCTTCCTATATGCTTGCGAAGCATGGACCCTCACAGCAGATCTCCAACGAAGAATACAAAGCATGGAGATGAGGTGCTACAGAAGACTTCTGTGCATTTCCTATACCCAACACATCACCAACGTTGAAGTCCGACAGACCATCACACAAGCCATTGGACAACACGATGACCTGCTCACAGTGGTGAAGAAACGGAAACTCCGATGGTATGGCCACGTCACCAGATCATCAGGCCTTGCAAAGACCATTCTGCAAGGCACAGTGCAAGGAGGTAGAAGAAGGGGGAGACCGAAAAAGAGGTGGGAGGACAACATTCGAGAATGGACTGGTCTGACACTGAGCGAAGCCATGAGGGCTGCTGAGGACAGAGAAAGATGGAGTATGCTGGTTAAGCGATCATCTGTGGTGCCCCTACGACCTTGGGTTATGGGACAGGATAGGATAGGATAGGATTATGTGGTACTATTATACTACTAATAAAAATTAATTAATTAAAAAAACTGATTTAAAAAATTAAATTGAAATCTCTCGCTCTCTCTCTTTCTCTCGCTCGCTCTCTCTCTCTCTCTCGCTCTCTCACCCCTATGATTACACACATGGGCCCTTCATACAATAATCATTTTAAAAAACAAAATACTACATAAAACTTTCAACACATTAATAAATAAATAATTTTTTTGCAAGCTTTACTCAAATTGAAAAAGTTAAATCAGTTAGTGTCTTAATTTATTCATTTTAACTGGTAGTAAAAAGTCACAATCGTTGCATTTAAACAGAATATGAACCAGTAAAAAAGCACAATTACATGAGCAAAAATATTATTACAAAATTTAATTCATAATGAATGTAAGAAAATTCTGTTTGCTAATTTTTCAACAGGTCTTGAAAAACCCACATATAACAGAACATTTTTCTAAAAAAGCCTTTTCTATTCTTTTGATTGTTTCTTTAGTGGATATTAAAGATATGCAAACAGTAATGGAATTCCAAGTTCAAAGCACTTTTCTTTGCCTCTTGATCTGCCCAATTTTTAAATTTAAAACCACAATGTGATGCATGTCTATCCAACAGAAATTGACATTTGTCCCATTTATAATCAACCAATGAACATGTTTGATATCATAAATTATTTCTTGTCGTTCCTTGATGCTTTAAGTATTCAAAGCCTGTCAAACAGACTGTGAATCCACACACATCACTAATCTATAGAAAACAGTAGTCAAACTAACATTTTTGTTTAAAGCCATTAAAATAGCTATTAATCCTGCTGTCAAAATTGAAAAATGAAATGACTCACATATTTTCAAATCAAGAATGACGAAAGCGGGCTCTGCATTTACTTATTCTAGTACAGAACCATCAGCGAAAGTTTTTTAAACTATTATAATATTTTGTATTTAAATTTATGCGAGCATCTATGGCTACCACATTTTTAAATTTTATGTGAATGTTTTGATACAGAACTATACTCATAATCATAGTTTGTCTTTTTTAACTCCCAATGTAGGATAGGAGCTGTTACTACACGTTTAGCAACTATTTTCTTAGCAATTTGGCACTACTGGAAAAGGTCTTGTGTGTAAGTTACTTTGGTAATAAGTTTTCTCATTTGTCTTGCTCTTTTAGGAAACTCAATATTAGATCTAAGATAAAGTTCATGGTGTGTAAAATTATCTTCAGCATTTGTTCTTATTTTAGCCAATGTCTGTCTACTTAAGGTCATTAAAAAAAATTTTTTTTAGTTTTAGTTATGGTTTTGCCTGAGTCACAACATAATCTGTCCCTGCTTCAACTAGACTGCCAAAAGATTGATTTTAAAAAAAGTAAATAGATAAAAGAAATGACTGATAGGCTTACTGCGCTGTGTGCTGTGTGAAATCAAAACAAGTCTACAAATTCTGCCTCTATTGGCTCTTAACAACAGGACAAACCATTACTACGTCCACAGTCACTTTTGCATATTGCTCATTCAAGCATAGACATTGTTTGTCATTCCTCTCCCATTTTGAATGCAAAGAGATAAAATGTAATACAATGGGATGGAAGAGGGCATATAGGGTGAAATAGGATTACATCATCAGAGAGTACAAGATCTGTGTTTTTCATAGCAAACCTACATCACTGGTCAGATAGGCTAACTGGGTAGTCTACCAAAACTATCAAAATCCAAATTAATATAGAATTTATTGAATATGGCGTCATTGAACAGGTACAAATGTGCAAAGGACAGATTCCGAATATTCTGAATTTTTACTGCAATCGTGTTCAAAACACGAGAACTCCGGCCAATAAAACCTTAATTAAAAGGATTTCCACCATAATTGCATTGGAGGTTTGAGGTGAGAGGGTGGGAGAGAAACGTGTACGTGTGTGTGTGTGTGTCATTTGTTGTGGGAATTTCTTTTTCCCCCTAAGGAGGGGTTTCCCTGCTCCCTGGGACCCTCCCCCCCCCCCTTCCCCACTTTGTCCATCTTGCTCCATTTATTTGAACTAAATTCCCGTCTTGGTTAGCAGCAATCATTTTGACAGAATCAGATCTATTATAGGTTAAAATAATAATAATAAAAATAATCATAATTTATTTTATAAAGCACACAGACCACAAATTTGCTCAAAGGACATCAAAACGTCAATACAAACAATGCACAAACTACAAAGCTGTACAAACACATTGTAACGAGCAACAACTAAGAGGGAAGAAAAGGATGACATGACAGTCGCTCACTACTAAACACTGCATAGTACAAAAACCTGTAAATCGAATGCCAACATTTACAATACATAATACTGACATACTGAAAATTCAACTCAGGAAAAAATAAAAATATACATTTTAAAAAAAACAACTCATTTCATCATTATAAATATTTGTTTTACGCTACAAAGAGTGACTAGGTATGCATTTGTTTTGCGAACAGGTCCGGAATATTCCTTGACGTGTGATGAGTTCAAGTTCCGCTGTAGCAACGGCAAGTGTATTCCCAACAGCTGGAAGTGCAACCGACAGGATGAATGTGGGGACGACAGTGATGAAAGCATTTGTTATGGTAAATCGTCACCACTACCTCGGGCATGTTAATCACATTGTCTTTGGCCGCATCCTCACCATCATCGTCATCATCATCATCATCGTTGTTGTCGTCATACCATCGTAATATGAAACATAGTATTTATCATCATCTATAACATTGGCATCATCATCATCTGGATCGATTTTTTGCAACATTATCATCGTGGTCACCATCATCATCATTGTCGTCATTCATCATCAACATCACCATTATAGTCGTTAGGATCACTGTTGTTTTAGTGTAACTTGTTATTAATCAAAAGGCTGGTATTATATCAAACTGTTTGTTTTTTTACATTGTTTTTGTTTTTCATGGCCGGAAAATAACTTTTTCATTGCAATCTTTTGGAGGAATACAATTTCTCATGTCTCATGTAATGAGAGAAAATCTGTGTGTAGATAACAGCAGAGAGAGGGTGTCACCCAATACCAACTTCTCAGCCAACACTACCGATTTACCGCCCAGCAGCCAAACCACCGCCCGGCCTACCACCTACTACTCCACGCAGGGAGTGTTCGGAAATGAGTGTGACTTCACTTTGACCAACCAGACGGGACGCATCGAGCTGACCATCCAAGCAGGTAAGTCATTGTAGGAAACCGACAAAAGATAGGAACATTAAAAAGTCCGTTCTAGAGAATCCAAACTGATTGAATGTGACAAAATCTGCACTAAAATACCACAAAATAATGTATAGCCGTTTGGAAGGGATACTGGACCTCGATCATAAAATGTTAGGAATCACTTTCGGCATGTTGTTTGCAGGTGTGTAGTTTGCGTAAAGGGCAGTAATGGTTGCTACATTGACTGCTGCAGTTCTGTCTTTCCGTGCTGGTTTAAACCCACACCTACCGTTAGTGTCAAACTGTCAACCCTATGGTAGTGAGCAACCATCAGCAACACCCCTGCCGTATCATATTTTGTGGAGCTGATTGACATCCTTACATGTTGTGCCAGGCCCTAGTCGCTACTACACGTGCATCTGGAGAATCAAAGTGCCTGGCAAGGTCAGCAGTGTGGCCTTGACCTTTGGACAAGTGCGGCTAAAACCTGATGCCTACTTGTCAGTGTTCCAAGGGTTGGTGGCCAGTTACAACAACTTCCTGCAGCTGGTCAGTGACGAGCACAGCGACTTGACAGGTGACCGCCCACAGCGATATCATGCTACTGGTCTTTCGTTTTCAGTCCTACCCTGCTTACGCCTCCCATGAACTATTCTTCTCCGCTCAGTACGCCGCCTATGGTAAGATTTGTAACAAAATGTTTTTTGTAAATCCTGTAAAACCGTTCAAGTGTAGAATTCAACAACATCAGTAGCCTTTTTTTCTTTCTTTTTTTAATGTTAATTTTTTCATATTTTGTTGGGAGGGGAAGAAAAAGGGAAAGTAATTGTGTTTTAAGCTTGTATCATTTGTGCTTTGAGCTTTTTTTTTTTTTTTTTTTTATAGGAAAATGCGTGTTATTTAAGTTCCTTTTTAATTATGTTTTTGCTTAAATTATTATTATTAAATTAGTCTAGTAGTAGTAGTAGTATATTTGTAAACTAAAAGTCAAAGTTTTATTTTCTGTTCATTTGTGTTCTTAGTTTGATTATGGACTGCATTGTCATCTCCCCTTCTCTCTTGTCATTTCCCCCCTCTATCCTTTCTAGTACTAAGTCTACCTAAGATCAGGGATTTGCCATCCAGAATCCCTTCACCCATTGATCGCCTTTGAGGATGTATCTGGGCATTCAGCAGTGTGATGATTTATGCCTATGCTCTGAGGAGTGTGCTTATCGGCGTCATCATGTGTGTGTGATGTACGCCTATTTGTATGTAATATACCCCTGTTTCTATGGGATGTATCCAGTGTCTACACGATGCACCCCTATTTGTACCTGATATGCCCTCGTGTGTATGCTTGGTGCACTTCTGTCCTATTTTGCAGGCGAGTTTCCACGCACTACCACCACCATCACCAACCCCTCTAGGGCATCCGATTCCCAGCAGCTGCCTCCTTTGTCCAACAACACCTACAGCCTTTACAGCAGCAGCGACTCCAGTCAGGAGCTCTGTTACTTCACGTTGGGACAAAGGCTGGGCAACTTCACCATGCCGCCCCCTCCTTACCTGTTCAGCCAGATCCGGGACTGCAGCTGGCAAATTAAGGCTCGGTCCAGCTACATACATCTCCTGTTGACAGACATCTACCTGTACAACGGGGCCAGTCTACAGGTCAGCTTCAGTCCTTGTTTACAACTGCACTATATAAATGGGCTTCAAAGCTGCTTTTATTGTGTCTAGTTGTGCCACCTCAAAGATTTGATCACTTTACTTCCAGGCTCCAGCAAGCCACCCTCTGTTTTACCTTGTGATACAGTAGTGCTGCTTTCCATTCAGCCCTTATTTACAACTGCACTATACAAATGAAACTTATTATATTGTTATTGATGTTGTTGTTGTCCTTCTCCTTCTTCTCCTTCTTCTTCTTCTTCTTCTTCTTCTTCTTCTTCTTCTTCTTTTTCTTTTTCTTCTTCTTCTTCTTCTTCTTCTTCTTCTTCTTCTTCTTCTTCTTCTTCTTCTTCTTCTTCTTCTTCTTCTTCTTGTCCTTCTTCTTCTGCTTCTTCTTCTTGTCCTTCTTCTTCTTCTTCTTCTTCTTCTTCTTCTTCTTCTTCTTCTTCTTCTTCTTCTTCTTCTTCTTCTTCTTCTTCTTCTTCTGCTTCTTCTTCTTGTCCTTCTGCTTCTTCTCCTTCTGTTTGTTGTCGTTGTCATCATCGTTGTTGTTATTATTATTATTGTTATTATTATTGTCATTATTATCATTATTATCCTTATTATTAACATAAGTTTTATAATTATTATTATTACACAGGTGCTGGATGGGAGCAACGAAGTATCTCGGCCACTGGTGATGTACAGCAGTGATGACCGTGCGCCATCGTCTGTGTCCATACGTTCCACAGGCCCACATATGCTGGTCAGGTTCTTCGCCCCAAAAGTGGTTTCCTCTCTGGGCAGCCGCTGGTTCATTTTTGCTGCCTCCTATCACGAGGAAGGTTTGTGCACTGTCTGCTTTTGTTGGGTTTTTTCTTTCTTCTTTCACTTTTCTGCTTTTCCTTTTTTTTTTTTTTTTAAAAGAAGTCAGACCACTGTTTGGCAATAAATCTTTTTGAAAAAGAACTTTTCAGTTTTCTTTTGAAATGGAGCTGCAACTGTGTGTTATAGTCCCACACAAACACACGCTGTTGCACCAAACAGTACAGTCAGGAAAGATGGTGGGCGTCAGTGAAAAGTGCCTGATGTGTGATAGAGATGTGGGTGAAGCGCAAGTAATATTTTGTCAAGTATTTGTCTGTGCACATTGCATCCTGGCAGTGAATCAGATTTTATTTACGTGCGTGATTTGTGTTGCCTTGTCAGATTTCAACGGAGTCGGTGCTGTGTTGACATTCGCTGACCTACTTGATTTATGCATGCACTGGAGGTGTATGCACCCTCGTTAGCTACAGCACACACACATACACATTCAAACGTTTTAGAGCAAGATTTAAAACATTTGTTACACTTTTGCACTTCAGATATTTCCAACAAGGTCACGCGAGAAACACAGCAAAGACAAACCAAAAAACCCAAGCGTTTCCCAATGTGACAAAAAATTAAAGGGAGAGGGCAGGAGGTTAGAGAGCTGGCGTTAATTGAGCTTTTCCTGTTTGACGTCACTTCATGCAACAGACCACTGTTCTGCACCACTTGGCAGCTCAAGCATGGGAAAGTATAATACGACCATTGTACCGTTCCAGATGTGTGTGAGTACGTGGCAGAGAGTCATTGTGGTGTGGAGGATGGCCGGTGCTACACGCCAGCCCAGAAATGCGATGGAACCTGGGACTGCCCCATTTCTGGTGCCGATGAGGCTGGCTGTTGTGAGTAAATTAAGAAATACATAACAAATACATATGTATATAAATAAATACATTTGTGCATGTGTATGTGTGAGGGAGAGTTAGTGATATATATATATATATTTGTAACTTATGTATACATAGGTATATATATATATATAGGTATGTAACGTATGTATACATATGTATTTAACTTACATACATATATGTATGTAACTTATATATACATAAGTTAACTATGAATGAGTTTTTCTTATGTTTATAGTTAAGTCTTTATATATTCATGTAAGCGCTTAGAGCTATGTTTAGATCAGCTGGTAAAATGTTTATTATAGTAATATTACATACATACATTCATATGTACATACATACAAAAACATATAGGAATAAAATAAATGAATATTTGTGACCACTTACAGGCACACTGACAAAGGAAAAAACTTTAGTTTTGGCTGTTTGATGGGATGATTTTTTTCCCAAACATTTTGTCTGTGATGACCATGATATTATGATGATTGTGGGGGTGGTGATGATGTTGACGAAGAAGAAGAAGAAGAGGATGGAAATGATCATCGTGATGTCAGAATAAATAGAATGAAAAGAAGAAGATGGATTGATTGTTGTGATTTCAGTTGGGTGTATGGCCAACATGTTCAACTGCCACAACTTTGGTCACAGCACCCGCTGTTATTCCTACAGCTCAAGATGTGACGCAATCTCCGACTGTGCCAACAACGCCGACCAAGAGCATTGCAGTAAGCTCCCTTTCCAATCATGCAAAATACGTGCAAACACACAAATCTCACCAGTATATAATTAAACTCGGTTCTATCTGGGATCTTGAACGAAACAGCACTAGGTCCCCACAATTGTGCTCAGTTGTAAGAGGCATCAGACAGTGCGAGTAAGGTGGCAAGTGGGTGCCTCCTGCTACTAGAGTTAGGTCCACCAGTGCCTTGAGCAGCTCTTGTGTTGGAAAAGTGCTATAAACATTTAAAAATAAATAAATATCACTGTGTTTGTGTTACACGGATGTGTGACAGGCAAGTGTATGTTACAGGCAAGTGTATGGTTGCTGCAGGCAAGTGTATGTTACAGGCGATTGTCTATATTACAGGCAAGTGTGTGTGTTACAGGCAAGTGTGTATGTTACAGGCAAGTGTGTGTGCTACAGGCAAGTGTGTTTGTTACAAGCAAGTGTGTGTGTTACAGGCAAGTGTGTTTGTTACAAGCAAGTGTGTGTGCTACAGGCAAGTGTGTGTGTAACAGGCAAGTGTGTGTGTAACAGGCAAGTGCGTGTGCATTACAGGCAAAGAGCTATGTTCAACACAGCTGCACCTGTTCCTGTGTGACAACCAGCGCTGTGTGTCGCGATCCGTCATGTGCGACAATGTGGATGACTGTGGCGATGGCAGCGACGAGGCCGCATGCATTGAAGGTACCATTAGCGGTTAAATTTTATTTTTTTTATTTATTGAAGTATTTTCTTATTTATATATTATTTACAGCACTTCATTAGAAAGAAGGTTGGATTTTGTGTTATATGTGTTTCAATGCCGGGAGCGTGAATAGCAGCTTGTCAGTGTTGGTTGTGAGAGAAAATATAGGTGTGGTGCAGAGAGTAGGAACAGACAGTGGGTAGTAGGAAGTTGTATCAACAGACGTTCAGGCAGACCTTTGGGACCCCACATGTACCCCTGTGTAAAATAAGTTTTGTTCATTGTTGCCTATTTATCCCAGTTTTGAGGAAGTTCGTTAGTTACAAAACTAGAATTGATTGCTTCGTTAAAATTGTTACTTATAACATTGGTGAATTTATTGTTTTGTTTTTGTGCTGTATACCATTATGTATTCTTGAATTTGATTGGCAGCGCCTGACAGTTCAGTGTGCATGTGATAGATCGCGTCTGACAGTTCAGTGTGCATGTGATAGATCGCGTCTGACAGTTCAGTGTGCATGTGATAGATCGCGTCTGACAGTTCAGTGTGCATGTGATAGATCGCGTCTGACAGTTCAGTGTGCATGTGATAGATCGCGTCTGACAGTTCAGTGTGCATGTGATAGATCGCGTCTGACAGTTCAGTATGCATGTGATGGAGGGGCATCGTCTGACAGTTCAGTATGCATGTGATGGAGGGGCATCGTCTGACAGTTCAGTATGCATGTGATGGAGGGGCAAAGTCTGACAGTTCAGTATGCATGTGATGGAGGGGTATCGTCTGACAGTTCGGTATGCATGTGATGGGCAGTTTCTAACAGTTGAGTGTATGTGTCTGAGTGCAGGAGGTGTATCAAGGAAGCTGATAGTGGAGTGTATGTGTCTGAGTGCAGGAGGTGTATCAAGGAAGCTGATAGTGGAGTGTATGTGTCTGAGTGCAGGAGGTGTATCAAGGAAGCTGACAGTGGAGTGTATGTGTCTGAGTGCAGGAGGTGTATCAAGGAAGCTGATAGTGGAGATAGTGGAGTGTATGTGTCTGAGTGCAGGAGGTGTATCAAGGAAGCTGATAGTGGAGTGTATGTGTCTGAGTGCAGGAGGTGTATCAAGGAAGCTGATAGTGGAGTGTATGTGTCTGAGTGCAGGAGGTGTATCAAGGAAGCTGATAGTGGAGTGTATGTGTCTGAGTGCAGGAGGTGTATCAAGGAAGCTGATAGTGGAGTGTATGTGTCTGAGTGCAGGAGGTGTATCAAGGAAGCTGATAGTGGAGTGTATGTGTCTGAGTGCAGGAGGTGTATCCAGGAAGCTGATAGTGGAGTGTATGTGTCTGAGTGCAGGAGGTGTATCCAGGAAGCTGATAGTGGAGTGTATGTGTCTGAGTGCAGGAGGTGTATCCAGGAAGCTGATAGTGGCTGCCGTGGTGGGTTCGACCTTGTGTGCCCTCCTATTGGTCATCTCCGTTGGCTGCGGCTGCAAGATCCACCGCATGCGCCAGCTGGCCCTGTCCCAAGCTTCTCACCACCGCCATCACCACCACCGGCGTCACCGCCACGGCTCACGCTATGACACGCCTCTCTCTCGCCTGCAGGCCGAGATGTTCCGGCACCGCGCCCCACCTCCCCCTTACCACGAAGCCATGCTGACGTCACGGCCCTACGATGAGGTGGTGAGGGAGTACATGCTGGCTCAGCAACAAGCCCAGACTCAAATCCAAGCCACGCAGGAAGGGGACAGCGCTGCCTCAGACCCTCTCCCTAGCATGGACGACCTAGAGCGTGGATTAGGAGGAGGGGACAGTGGTGTAGCAGGTGTAAGGGGAGGGGAGAACGGAGAGGCTCTAGCAGTTCAGACCCTCATCAACCTGATGGACTTTGCCTCAGAGCTACGGTCTGCCCATCGCACGCAGGACCACAGAACCTTGCCCTTACAAAATCCCATAGCCGTTTCACCCGCTGCCGATAGTTCCAGCAGCTCCGAAGACACTGACAATGACGAGGAAGATGTGAACACCAGTAGGGGCAGTATCCAGATGACCTTGCGTTTCGCCACCAGAGGCCACACTGGGGTGACCTCCACCAGCAGGGATGCAGAAGGCAGAACGGCGAGAGGACGAGGGGAGGAAGGCGAAGGAGAAACAGAAAACCTGGGCAACGAAGACACGGCCAGCGCTACTTGCTCAGAGGACACCCTTTTAGGAGACGGCCAAGGAGAAGAGCGCTCTGACGCTGACAAAGAAAACAAGAGGGAAGGAGAAGAAGGTTCTGCTAGCGAGGAGGAAGAAGGAGAGAGAGAAGCGAGCGATGATGACTCTGTGTGCATTCTGTGCCTTGACGACCAAAGTGAGAACCAGGTACAACAGACGATGGGACCGACACCCAGTGCCTTCTGCAGCATGTCTGACAGCCAGGATGACAATGATGAGGATGCTGATGATGATGGTGATGATGATGATGAAGATGAAGGAGACAGCACTTCTTTTTTTTTTGGTTTGAGGATGTCGAATAGTGGGTGTCGTTGTTGGTAAAACCAAGTTTTGTTGCCGAGGAGTGGGATAGCCATCAAAGTGATAATATGAAAACAAACAGCTGAGTGATTGAGTATGGGACCACCGTTTGCCACTCACGGATGTATTGCAACCACAATGCTATACCTCCAGGAAAGCCTTTACCAACTGCTGCGTAAATTGTGCATGAAGTGTTGATCACTGCTTTTGAAAAACCCATTGAAATACAACGGGTGTATAATAATAATAATTAAAAGTCTCTTTTTTCCCCACTGACCATTCCCTAACATTTGTGACCTGGTAGGGGTACGTAATGTATGGACAGATGTAATATAGAAGGCGGAGAAACCACAACTCAAATCAATGCAATGCCCTCAGTAGTTTTCATCAATCCTGATTGTTATATTTTTTCCCAAAGCCGTTATGTGAGATCCCAGCCTTGAACGTCGTCTTTACTCCCTGTATGGATAGTAGGGGCTCCCAAAGTTGGGTCTTGGGAGTGTCGACTGTTGGAGATGCGAGTCTATGCTCTACCGGGCTTGGATAGTCTGTCTTCCCTCTGATAATTCCCTAACCTTCCATTTACAAGCGCTGTGTTTCCCACGATATGACAAGGAGTTACACAACAATACGGGGAAAATAAGATTTAGGATGTGTCAATTACAGAAATCAGTTAGTTATAATTAAACTAAATCACTTAGGTGAATAATAGACCATAAATGAGCAAAACGGACATAAACAGGTGTTTTAATTGATGGTTGTGTACCCCACAATATGACGGAGTTATCCAACAATATGACAAGTTTAGGGAGAAAAATAACTAGACGTAAGATGCGTAAATAACAGCAATCAGTTTGTGATAATTAAACTAAATCACTCATATGAATAATAAACAATAAATGGGTAATGCACACATAAACACGTGCTAGAAACGATGATTGTGTGTCCCAACAATATGACAGGCAGTTCTCCAACTATATCACAAGGCTAGGAGGAAATATTGAAGTAGCGCCAGACTGGAGTTTATTAGCATCTGGATGTCAGTGTTATGAAGTGCCATCACCCTGCTGAATATTTCACCTGGAAAGGTGAACTTTGCATGATCTGCTTGCCAGTTGAGTAAGTCTTGTAAAATATTGCTGGGGTGACTGCTAGAGAAGCCACAGATGCAGGAGTCATTGCTGATGATGATGATACCACTCCACTAGTACCACGCTAGCTAAAATGTCTTCGAAGGATATGCTAGACTTTTTCAATCGTATGGTGCCATAAAGAAAGCGAGTCATCTGCTTTTTAAAACCGTCAAAATGTGAAGACGGACGGAAAAATGTTGAGGAGATAACACTGGTATTGCTTGACCTTCCTGCATTGAGACCATTCCATGCGCCCCGGTTATTATGGCTCTTTGTTTTAACGTGATTTTTGTTGTTGAAAAACAAACATTGTGTTTTTGTGATTGAAAACCTTCAACAAACAAATAGATTGATTATAACTTTAAAAAAAAAAAAGAAAGAAGAAGAAATGTATAATTTATGTATTGATTTATTTTTAATTTAATTTTATTTTATTTCTTTTCTTTTCTTGGGGGTGGGGGGTGGGAAGAGGGTTAGGGAGGGGGGATAATTCGGTGACAAGCTGCAATTGAAATAAAAAGGTGATACATTTTTCCTAATCGTATTAGAAAATGAACACTGCCGACCTGTAAACCTTAATTTGTGTTGATCGTTTAGATGCAGGCAAAAATCTTTTATTTATATTCAAATATATTGAATTAAAGTTTCGTTTATTATTTTTGCTTTGGCTATGGAAAAAGAGCTTATCTCGAAATTATACATTGTATTGTTGAAGTGATTGTTATTTTAAAAACTGTTGACATTTTATCTAGGCATGACCGTATATAAATATAATTATGTGCATTTCATAGTTATGAGTTTTCGTGTGTGGTATATACCTCAATTTCAAGGGAGACAATTTTGCCTCCTATTTTATTTGTGAATAATGTGGCGAGGGGGGGTAATTCTGTTATTATTTTATTTTTAAGTTTTTTTGTTGTTGCTTTCAATGAAAGATAGTTGTCTGTTGTTTGCAAGACAATAACCCAACAGCTGAAAATGTTAAAAAAAAAAGAAACGTAATGCCAAATAGCGAAAATGAACATTGCGGCTAACCACCGTAGGTGATCAAACGCAAACAAATTGAAAATAATTTCAATTAATTAATTTTATCTAATTGTTTTGTTTATTTTTAAGTTACGTTAGTCGGTATGCTGCATTTGGAACTCAAACACACACACACACAATTCATTAATTGTTTTTAATATTTAGGTTAGATAGTATTTAGTATACAAACACATTAAAACGTTTGCAATTTTTCATTGTAATTGTTATTTGTTCATTTTGAGGTTAAATAGTTGGTGTGCTGCATTTCATATTTTAACTCTTGCCTGTGATGTTGTACATAATCATTATTCAACAAAAATGAAATTAAATTGTGTATGTCCACATTGTTTACCCACATTTGTACACATACACATTCCTTTCCACGTTGTTATGATATAGATGATTTGTAGTACACAAACAATGAGGTGATTGTTAACTGTGTGGAGTAGAAGTAGCTTGGCTGCTAAACAAAACCTGCTTGACCTTTTGTATAAAAAGGAAAATTCACATTCTTATAATATACAAATGATTTGTATGGAAAACGTGATACTGATAGCTTTTTTTTTTTCTTTGAGTCACTTGGTCACTTTATCAAGTGGTCCATTTTGAGATGATGTTTGGACTAATAATTATATTTATGTCGTAAGAAGATTGGGAATCCAGTGCAATTTGGAATCGTACTAGTGTTCATTGGAATTTCCATATGTCCTAGGATGAATTGGAATCTCAGTCAACACTTGGGGGAAAAAAGCTAGTGTAAATTGGAATTCCCATTTGTCCTGGCCTAGGCTAAATGAGAATTTGGTGTTTAGTACCAATGGGGATTCCGAAACGACATTGTTCACAGGTACAGAATGAAATGTTGAGTAAATTACTGGTTGCGAAATTCTAGGTTAGGCAATGTAATGTTCAATGTTTGAGGAGAACACTAATAGTAAAAATGCTGAGAGTGAACGTAAATATATTTTTGACACCCATGCCAACATTATTTGCTACCAAAATCCTTAGCCTGCAAAATAGTGTAAAACTGCAATTTCAGCAATATAATTGTATTATTTCTGGAAAACATTTCCTTTTGGGGGCAGTAAAAACAACAACAGTTGGACTGTTCTAAAAACAAAACATCTGCATTAACACCAGAGTTTCATTTGTTCTAGGATGAATGGGAATTCCAATGTACTCTTCGCTTCTGTCTCCAGTGTTGACTGAAATGTCAATTCATTTGAGGACATACCAGAATTCTAATGCACATTAGTATTAGTGCAAATGGTTCTAGGTTCCCGTTCTTCTTGTGAGATATCTATAGCATGCATGGACGTGCGTTTTATTATAGATGATTTGGCCACCTAGGGTTGTTTTTAATGGCTGAGGTTAATGAAAATGTTAGGTTGAGAGTGAGATAGAGAGAAAGGGGGAATGGTTGTTTGGGCACAGGGGTGCTGAAGGTGAGAGAAAGAGAGGAAAGGTAGGATGCGCGATGAACAGAGAGGGAGGAGAGGGAAGTATAGAGCGGAGTGGAGAGAGAGGGGGGGAGGGGGATGGTAGTGGGGAGGAGAATGAACAGAGAGAGACAGAGAGTGTTGGGGGTAGGGTTGGGAATTTGAAGAGTTTAATTTGGTGAACAATTGTTGTTGGTCCTTTTGCCTGCTGTGGTGAATGTGTTTTGTGTTGTGTGTTATACATGTGATCAAGTATTTGGTATGATACAAACCCTAGTATTACAGTGCAGTTTTTTTTTATTGCTAGTAGGGCTCTTAAAGATACAATAATCGAAAATTGCCTTTTTTGTTGTATTGTATTTTTTGAGTTTATTTTCTAAATATTTTTAGTTTACTTTTTAACTTATTATTATTATTATTATTATTAGTAGTAGTATTAGTATTTGTTTTAATTTTTATTATTATTATTATTATTATTATTATTATTATTATTACGACACATTGCTTTTGCAGATCTAAGGTACCATGTTCGATTTTGTGCTAACCTTATTTCTCCTCCTTATTCTGCATTTATGTCCCAGAGTATTTCGTTCAGTTTTCACACGCACACACACAATTATTTAGTATTAAGCAGATTGGTTTTTTGTTGTTGTTTTTTTTTTGTATATTTTTAGTAAGCAAACATATTTGTTTTTTGTTTTTTTGTTTAGAAGTGCTACATAGTTATATTTAGTTTATACTAATTTTGGTTTCTTTTCATACACAATTTATCTGCGTGTTTAGGATTTCTGTTTTCATGTATAGAGAAGAATACGTATTATCATGTTATTGAATATTCATGAACGTTCATTTAAATATGACACCTTTATAGAGAAATTACACTTAGGTACAAACATAAATTTATTCAGGTAATTTAATTCAGCGTTTATGAGGAAATGAGAGGGCGGTATACTGTAAACAAGAACACCAAATACAGCAAACATGAAGGATGCCACAAACGTACCAACTGCTGCCAGAAATTAAAGTTTAATTCCTATAATTAGAACACGTGGTGCACTTTCGAACTTAGTTATAAACAGCTTGTGCATAATTATGTCTATAATTTGTATTCCTTTTTTTAAGGGAGTCCAATACAAACATGAAATTATTCAAATTGAGATTTTGATTTGGATCCTGTTCCAGCCAGCGCCTGGAGTAGCGTTTGAGTTGGAGAAGCTCTACATACATTAAAATAAATACATTTTAAACTAATGTCAATAAAACCAGCATGCTCAAAATACACAGACAACTTCAGCAACACAACAGAATCTTTATTTTATATAAATGTAGGAAGGAAATGTGATTACATTAAGAAAATGCTTATGAGAGTGAAAAAAAAAAGTAGTATTGCTTTTTAGTTGTTAAATAATTGAATTTTGGTGAAATGAAATAAAATGGATCTGAATAATAAAATAATGTTTCCATTGTTTTATTTTGCTTGTGAGTGCTTTGCAATGGGCTCTATGCACAAAGGCGTGGCGGTCACGTGCTGCGGGAATAACACAGCGTGCTCGAGTTTGAAAATGGTGAAGTACTGTGCAGACGTTGTATGCAGATCTTTTCTTAATCTCTGCTTTTACTCGAGCGCAAATGATGAAGCACTGCATGTCAACTGTTTATTTATTTTTTTAATTTATTTTATTTGTTCCATTTATTCCCAAAAGACACGTACACAGATAGTAAAACAGACAAACAACCAAACAAGACAGACAAAATTATTACAAAAATGCTCAACAAACAGTCAAACAAAATTCAAACACACTCGATACAATCTTCAAACTGTGTCCAAGACTTTCAATATTTTGTAAGAACTTTTATAACTTCCAAGCATACATTATCACCCAATTAATATTGCATCTTTTTTTGTAAGTAAAGATTGTCACACAAATACAAATGATACCCCATGAATACTAAAAAATACAATTTCTCACAAAAGCCAAGGCGCGACGATAGACTAACATAAAAAGTCAGCTGCAGTACTACTTTCATCTCAAATGCAAATTTGCTATGCACTGAAAATAAATTTATTTTAAAAAATGACACTAACATAAATAAATAAAATACAAAAACACTACGCGATGGAAGGAAAATTAATATATAAAAATAGTCTACATAAGTTAATTAAACAGACATTAATGAATTAGTTCAACAGCTGACCTTGCAAATGAAAACTGTCCTGGAGAGGAAACTTTCGAGATCATAGGGTATCTGCTAATGTAGTTAATAATTTATTAATTTCGCATCACAATGATTTTAGATTAAAAACTGAGTACATCGTTCTACAACAATAACATGATCACATTCTGATAAAATAAAAATTAACTGAATAGCAAAGTGCCGTACCAGTTAATCGACTACTGCAACTACACGTAACAAATATCACTGGTAACCATCAATATCTTGTTAACAAAATAAATTGTATAAAATGCCTATATATGACAAAAATAAAATCCTGGTGAAAACAGATAATGCACAGTATAATTATGATGGTGTAAAATGATGCAAACCACAATTTTAAATGTCAAATGGTTAAAAATCCCAAATAAGCGAAATGTCATCACAATGCTGTCAAATTAACATCACAGATACTCAATACATAAATAAATATAGACATGTAAAACAAAAGAAAGAAATAGATTTACATAAATACATAGGTTTAAATGTTTGCAAACAATTGTGTTCAGAGAGAGTGTGCAGTATTGCATTTCCAAATAATGCTCAACCACGTGCACAGTAATTACCACAGGGGACGTGTTACAATAAATATGACCCCCCCCACCCCCCCCTCTCACCATTTTATCAGTCAGCACTAACACACAATATCAAAGTAGATTTCCTTCTAGCCGTTTTGAATTTATTTTTAATAAATAAATTAATATGTGATATGTATTCAACAAAATTAGCTCCACAATGACACAGAAAATCAACAAATTATTGAGCTGTAAAAGAAATCATCAAGAGAATATTAATATAATCCAATATAAGTCAATAGACATTTTGCCGCTGTTGGGCTGATACTAAGTTTATAAATGAAGTCGGCCTGAAAATGACGCTGACCCTAATCTTGAGTGTCAAGGCTTTTGAGGGAGTATGCCTAGGCACAGCTCATGCTTGATAGATCTTTTTTTTCTAAATTTTAACAACTTTATTATCACCGAGGTGAAATTCGGGCACTTTCATTTTTCGAAAGTACAGCCGCCCCAAATGAAGCGCTTTACCCAAGGTATTTGCTGGGCGTGTTCTTGTCACCGTCACTCACCCGTCTAGGACATGAGTGTCAGGGTCTTTAAAGTCCGTTATGATGGAATGCATGCGGGCTCAGACTAGACCTCGGTATATACTCTCATCCGAAGGAGTAGGAAACGGGAGGAAAGTGTCTTTCCCAAGGACACAACACAATGCCCCGGCCTGGGCTGGAACTCGGGACGTTCAGATCCGCAAACCAACGCTCTAACCACTCTCTGACACTCAGTCAGCATCAAGGTTGCTTAATGGCGCATCGAACAGAAGCAAAAAAACAAACCATAACGCAGTCAAATCAATTAAAAACAATAAACATCAAACTATAAAAATATAAATTCCTGATCAACAACATAATACAAAAAGTCAGTTCAACAAAACTTAACCACATGACACACTAATTGGAAAAACAACTACAATCATAATGATAACATCACAACAACCAACACTGCTGCCTTGTTATAAAGAAATTGTTTTTCTCTTATGATATGGCATACAAATTTAAACAACGTGACCTCATATCATTATAATCTTCTTGTGCAGCATACAGTCATCAATCTCCATGTACAGCGAGATATTCGCTCCATGTGAATCCTCGTTTTCTTATTATTATTATTTCTTTAAATATATTATTATTTTTATGATTACTTGGCACAGCGTAAAGAGCTGCTTCGTGTTCTATCTGTCATCTTGAGATCTAACATGCACAAATAGGTGCGTCGCAAAATTGATGTAGACCAAAACACACACTTGCTTCAAAGATTCTGCATTGTGAAACACCATGAACCAGAGAGCAACATGACCAGCCATGAATTAATAAATAGACAGGTGAACCGCCTAATAAATAAATAAAACCCGTACAAACTCTAAACTAGGATTGCTTGCCTGTAAAAATGTGCATTACAGGTGATTTATCCAAGGCTGCTGAAAAAAGAAATATGACATAGACAAAAAGGTTATAGCTGAATGTTTAGATTATCACAGATGCAAATGAAATAAATTATACAGTGATGGGTAAAATACACTACTATGAAACAGCCTCAACAACTGTCATTACAATGAAGGTGCTGTGAGGTTGGATTCGTGGAAAAGATGTACACACATTAGCCTAGACAGTAACATTGTCCCAGCCCAAAAAGCTTTGTAACTTTCATCAATCTAGTGTCAGACATCTTGCTGTTTCACTCTATGCATCATAGTAAACATACATACAAATCCGATAAGCGACGACAGCAACGGTGATTGAAACTGGAAGATTTCATTCCTTTATAAATAAATAAATATGAAATGTATGTGTAAGACAAGATTATTCCTACATTTTCTTATCTTCATTCAGTTCAATGTACTATTGAGTGTTATTTGTAGTCTGCCTCGCTTTTCTTCACAAAAGAGCAGCCAAAACTTCACCCACCTATATTTTGTCTCTCCAAGTTGCCTACATTCTTTATGTTAAAGTCCATATATGTGAGTGATATGGTGATGTTAAATCTTATAGTGATATATATTTCATATTCAAATCTTGCATATTATATTTGATGTTCAAATCTTACAGTGATATTATATTTGATGTTGAAATAATATCAGCATGATGAAAATGACAAAACAAATTGTACAAAGTACAATGCTAACAATCTTTGTCATCGTACATCCAGATTCACCATATCTGAAAAGATTGGTGTGAGCTCTAAAATAATACTAGTTACCAGTGTAAATTATTCAATTAGACAAAACAGATTTTATGCATCCAAAAGATTTCATTGGAAACGTTATCTCTTAGGAGTCGTCGTCAATAACTTTCCTTATCTCTGCGTCTTTGGGTTCGGTCATGTCGATGCGAATACCAAGGAACGTGGGGAATCGAGGCTTTCCACTGTTGCTGAGCTCTTGGAACTTGTATGTTATGATGGAGCCTATCTTGGGTGGGTTCCGCCTATTTTGGTCTGTCATGCTGGAACACACACACAATAACAGTAACAATGAATTGATTCGTTTTATTTATTTGAATTTTATTATCCCTTGTATAGCTCGTTTCTATCTGAAGAGCTGCTCAAGGCACTGGTTGATACAGGATGTAACTCAGCCACTCACTTGCTACCTTTGATGCATCGACTGACGACCAGGCAACTGAGCATAATTGTGGCATAATTGTGGGTGACCAGGAATGAGAGAAAAAGGAGCTAGCGCTTATGGGTTCCATTTCTATAGTTGGCTCTAACGCCTCTACAAAATGGATGTCAACATCTTTAAAGTCAGTGCCATGGAATGTGTGCGTGCGCAGCCTAAATGTCAGTTTATACTCTCATCCGAAGGAGTAAGGAGTTTTAACACTTATGAACTAAAAATATGGCTGAACAGGAAATGCAACAGCTCGCCAAACGAGGAGTCCGCAAGGAGAAATGACCGACTTCTGAAACGTAGTTACACACATTGATCTTGTTCCACAGAATTCCTCGTGTTTTTACACTTGCCAATAAAGCATTTTGTATCTTTGAAGAATACCCTTCATTTTATTTTTGCTAAGCAGAAAACAAAATGACATAAAATCTTAACATTATTTGTTGTAGGTAACATCAATATCTAGTCAAGCATTCTAATACTTGCCCTGAGCCAACAGAGAACTCGATACCACATTCCATTCTGCATCGCAACGCACCACACACAAACTGGTTCTTTCCCTTGCCCTTCTCATGCCCAATCACTATTGCCTGCAACATACAAACAAGTTTTATAATAATAATAATAATAATAAATTAAAAGACTGGAAGCTGAGACTAAGAGCACACATATAGTTTGAGGTCAGTGGCACAAAGATCCCATCAGATCAGAAAAGTTACAAGTTATATCCAGGTACGAGATGCAAATACTAGAACCAAAATAATTGAATATTTACGGCATTTATTTATTTTATTTATTTACTTATTGATGTACATTCATTAACTCTTTCAGTACTTTGCTACGCTAAAGCAGTGCACAGTGCTTTCATACTGACATACGCATACGTCTACTTTCAAAAATCGCAGTGTGTAGACTCAACATAGTATACGAAACTAAGGTGGAAAAACCCTCTTATATTTTCATTTTAGAGTACGTTTGCAATGTTCGTCTGGTATTGACTACTGTTGTTCAATGAGAGTGGGCTTCTAACATGGAAGGGATGCTAAGTGTTACTAATGGACATAGCTTGGTAAAGAAGGAAATGGATGCCGATGATGTTAATTTCAGCGCTGTAGATACACGCTACAATTCAGTGTTTCCCGATTACGACGAGTTAGTGCCGTCAATTAGCACAAAATATGAAAAAAATGACGCAGAAAAATTTGCATGTGTGCGTCCTGGGGACGCACACATCAATTTTTTTTAGAATCGCCTGAAGTCAAAATACGGGACAACGAGTGGCGAAAATAAAACACGGATAATCTGAATCCAGAACCCAACTGAGACTGCCATTGCAGACGATTAAGATTGTGTGGGAGTTGTCGTCTCTTTAAAATCGCGATCGCGCGCGCAATTGTAAACTTCTCCAAGCAATCTGATTCACGAACAGATCTTTAGTGAATCCATTCTTTGATTCTATCTTACACGATCATGTCATTCTGACTTGGTGATGTGGTCCAAAACCTGTTCATCCACGCAACCTCAAAATACAGATCCAGAAGCTGTTGTGCAGGGTGTGCTCTGAAGGAGTTCTGCAGCAAACCAAGCGATTCAGGCTTAAATAAACATTTAAAAACATGTTTAAATTTTTGGGTTTTATATGATTATGATTAACTAATGTGACGCTTTAATAGAGTTATAAAAAAGAGAGAGGCTTGGACTGTTTTTACATTTCCTTTTTCCGAGTTGGGGACCCTCAAAAACTTGGCTATTGGTTAGTCCAGTCTAGTTTCTTTATGGACCTAAACTTTTAAGTTCCACAGTTCTTGGTTTTTTTTTGTTAGTAACTCACACAAATCGCTCATTATAGAACAATCAAAGTAAAAGGGGATGCAACCTGCGCCAGTATAGAATGAGTCAATTATTGCTATTACAAACTATGCTGACCTCTGCATCATAGAACTTCTTGATCTTGAGTAGTGTGTGAGAGCGTGACCGTTCGTACTTGGATTTGGGTTTACGGATCATGAGCCCCTCACCGCCTCGATCCAGAACATATTTGAGCTGATCGTTCAGCTGTTTCTTGCTGGTGCACTTGGTGTGTTCCACAAACACTGCATACTTGGGCCTGAAACAAAAAAACGAAAAATGTAAGACCCCCTCCCAAAACATTTTACTTTTGATGGCATGTCAAATTTGCTTGTATGAAGTCGTCATTGTTGTCATCAGCATCACCACCATCATGGAAAATTATGTGCATTCTATGAAGTATAGACAGGTCAGCAGTACATAAGCACATATACAATGCAGCAGACTCAACACTTAGGCAAATGGTCAGCCATATGTATTCTCGCAGAGTGCATTCCCTTGTTGGTAACAATCGTGTAAGAGTCGTGGTTCTTATGCCTTAATCTACCACATTCTACAATTGCCACTTGTTGCAATGAACTATTACTGAAAAAAAGATAAATACTGTACAACGAAGTGAAGTGACTTACTTCTTTTCCTCAAAGTAGTCCTGGATAGCTTGGATGCGCTCTTCAAAGGGCTTGGATTCCAGGCTGGGTGTATCAAAAAACCTGCGCACCCAACACAAATTGACTTGAAAATTAAATATAGTATGACATAGCTCATATCCTGCTTCAAAAGCAGATCATAACATGTTGAACTTTTGAACAGTTTGAATAACCATTTGTCATTTCAACTTGTTTCAGTTCCACTGCAGGACGTCACTAAAAGTTAAAGGTGTCTCATATCCTTTCGGTCGTAGAGTTTTCTCTTTTCTCCAGGCCAGTTTAATGAGGGTGGTGCTAAACCTGCAGGCAATCAAAATCTTTGAACTGCGCAGCTGCATGCAGACACTATTCTTTTGTCCCATCTCAGATTTATTTATTGGTTTGTCACTTTCTGTCCGTGAAAGTCACTTACGTAATATTTGATTTTCTTGTAGTCGTCGCATTCAGCATTCTTGACGATGCTGACAGTGGACTGGAACAGACCGCGACCTCCAAACAATTCTCCGTCCAGCGTCATGTTCTTGGGCAAATCCTGAGCAAATCACACACAACGGGAATGAAGATATGATCAGCGGGAAAGGATAACATAATCAAAGATCGCGCTTTGTAATTTCAATATGGCATCCGTGTAAGCCGGCATAAGTCAGGAACATTGCATTCATTCCTATAATAAAGTGCATCCATGATCAATAGAATGGCGTGTGCTGGTGTTGTGTGGGTATGTCAGATGATGTGCCGAAGGTAGCAAGGTGTGCGCATCAGTCGGCCTGAGTTAGATCCTGTATCAGTCAACGTCTTGAGCAGTCCTTCAGTTGGAAAAGCGCTGTATAAGAAAGATGACATCCCTTAAAATACATTTTAGATACTTACTGCAGTAAACCATGCAGGGGCATAAAATGCATTGCCCAGCCTGGAGTAGAAACACCTGCAATTACAAATCAACCCATCAATTAACCAATTGAAAATATAAAGCCACACAAAGTAAAAACTCTATCTATAATCAAAACAACCAAACGTCACATTACATAAAGCAATAAATCAAACAACCATTTCAGTCCGTACAGCAATTTATGTTTAAAGAAAGACGGTTAAAAGAACCAGCTGATCAATGTATAAAATCAAAGAAAACAATAAATAAATGCCGTAAAATTAAACTTTTACATCAGTTTGAAATAAAGTAACTAATGGGCAACATTTGGAAGGGAGATAATCCTGTCCCAGCTCTACCCTAATACAACAAGCTACAGAGTGGACCGTTTAAAAAACTGAAAACAGATAGTGTGTTAGAGTGTACCACTTACTTTCCATTCCAGTAAGCTCGCACACCATCCAACTTTTCACTGATCCACCATCCTATTGGATCATTGGATCTGAAATCAATAAAATCCCAACATGTAAGCGCTTCAAATTTTACAAAATATATATAAAATCTCCTTGTAAATGTTTACGAGTTCAAGAAAAATCTTGAGATTTTAAATCGACTTACTTTTCGTCATATTTGTGGGCCAGCAGGACGCTGACGGAGATGTGAGGAGACACGTAGGTTTTCTTCTTGGACTTGGCCATGCGCACCTTGTCAAACTCCTCCCCCAGGTATTCCTTCAGGTGTTTACAGGTACGCTGACTCTCCGCCCCATCTTGACTCGTCCATGCAGTGCACCTGTCAACAACATGGAACACTGTAGAAAAAATTAAAATAAAACCAAAGCAGTATAAAATGTCCCAATGGTAAAAACTCATCACCAGTAATCTTTGGCACTGCAAGGCTCTGAACACATATCAGCAAGAAAACTCTAGATTGACTACATAAACACTAATCAGTAATAAAAATGTAAAGCATGTTCTTATAAAAGCAAATATTCCAGCTCAAAAATGTCTAGTCCGCTACTGAAACCATTTTTAAATTTATTTACTTTTGTTAAATTTTGTTACGTTAGAATTTAGTGTGTCATTGAAGTAGAAATAAGCATTGAAAAAAAAAAAAATATAAAATGATTTAAAAAAAAAAGTTTAAAAAGTAATATAACCACCCTTTTTGATGTAAACTTCCTGCATTAAAAACTTTCCACTTGATGTATGGACTGACATGGGTAATGATAGAATACAGATCAGAAAAAATTAAAATCAATCCTATCTTCATAATACATTCCCATTTCCGATAATCGTGCAGACCATTACATAGACGTATGTTCCTCCTGAACATCTGAGACATAAATAGAAAATAAAATACGGCGTAAATAAAAATATATAAATGCTAAATTTGATATTGAAAACCTGATAACAAAAGTAGCAGCAACAATAACAAGCCACAATATTAAACATTAGACATCACGCATATATTATCACTTAAAAAAAAAAGATTGTCATACCGTCATCACCATCTTCATCTTTGTCCCCTGGGTGTCGAAACTCAACCAGATGTTGTTTTTCTTTGCGATAACATTTGCTCCAGTACTTGCACTTTTCTTTCTTCCCTTTGAACTTCTTGATGGTCTTCTTTTTCTTGACGGATGGAGCTTTGGATGGACCAGGCTTGGTGACCACTGAACCATCCTCCGTTTTTCGCTTCTTCAGGCACAGAACCTGTCGACAAAGCAGCATCACCATGGTGAACATTAGTGTAAAACAATAACCAAAGCGGAACAAAACACAGGGTTTATCTGAGATAAATAGCTGTACTGTATATTCGCCTAGACTTGAACAAGTTACCACCTCATAGAATAAGATGAAGGAAATTATCCTTCGGATGACAGTTTAAACTGAGGTCTAGCCTGTGCACTCATACATTCCCTTCCAGCAACATACAAAATACACCAAAGCTAGCGCCCGATCCATTCTCTGACTTGAGCAGGTTTTGAGCTGGAGAAGCGCTATTATATAAGAGTTCTAAAATAAAAACAAATAATACAATCTATAAAAAAAACTATTGCAGACAACATTACGGTACCTCTGCAAGTGCTGCTGACTCTTCCTCTGACTTTCTCTTCTGCAGTCGTGTTTTCCAGGGGTCTTCGTCATCTCCGTCCGTCACACTGATCCCGTGAACCAGGCGCTGAACAACACAAACAACACTGATTGTCAATCCGCAGTCATACAAAATACATTACATCAGACAAAATGATCAAGTTCAAATTGCAAACATAAGTGAGCAGATTTATATGAACGCCAACAATAAAATCACAGACAAATATATGCTAGCTAGTATTTGCATATTAAAATCAATATAGTGTTGAATGAGGACAAAAGTATATCAACTAACAAGTTAGTATCTCGTATTGCCCCCAGTCGACGTGCGGTGGTCCCGTTGCCCTTGGTTTTAGCCACAAGCTGAGACGGGGATATCCCAAACCTAAAAATAGAATAGAGAATTCTGGGAAATCTGTTCAAGGGAAGTAACCGTCATGGTCGCCATTTCTCGCGAAGATGTGCTGGCTGAAATGAAACGAAAGTTGGGAGAGGAACTGCATATTTCTGGTAGTGAACAAAGGCAGAAACTTGTCAGCAGTATTATCAGCGATGGAGTTATAATGGACGAAGTGCTCCATACCTATGAGGTTGCCTTTGCTCGAGCAAAGAAACTAAAGAAGGATTTGGCCGACGTCATTTCAGAAAAGGATTTCCCTACCCATAATTCCCCTGGGTTTTGAAGTTTCTAAAAAGTTATTTCAGGCCGACGACGCTCTATGGAGCGCAAAGCATGTAAAGGGAAGCAACCGGTTGTACGCGCACGTCGACAGAGACATAGAAGAGAGATACTAACTTGTTCGTTGATATACTTGTGATGAGGAAAGATATTGTAAGGTAAAATACTTACAGACTTGGGTTTAGCTTCTGCCTTAGCTGTCTTCTTCACCTCTTCTGCAAATATCAGACACTAAAACATAACTCTTTTAGTACATGAGTTGTGATTCAAGGCCAAACCAATAACCAGTGCCAATAAAGTCTTAAACCCTTGCTGTCATTAACTGCCAGCTGGGCAACTGAAGTCTGAAAGCTGAATACCGAATTTATTCCACCAAGCGTCAGCACATCCATTTTGACAAGTAATAAGTATGCTCTGTAATGCACACTGACTTATTTCTGCCTTATGACTTCAACGATCACATATTTCAGTGTCACAGATCATCACATATTTTAGTGTCACAGATCTTTTTTCAACTTCACAGTGAGTGTGGCCCCACCAGAAAAAAAAAGAAACAAAAAAGATGAAGCCCAAAATTGTCCCTGTGATTATGTATTTCACAATTTTCTTATGTATTTTAAAAAAAATTTATTTATATATATTTTGGGGTTGTATTTTGTATACTTTACGTCCATTTTTTATCAGGAAATTCTGGGTCGCCTCCCCTGGAGAAGGCGTTGCAGCCTGTGGCAGGCCCAAACCCAACCTATCAGTTTTTGACATTTTTGCTGTGGGAGCAAACTAGAGTACCCTCAGAAAACTCCAGAGATGTTGCCCAAGCCAAAAGTAAATAATATGCGGAAAATCGTAATGCTCAGAGGCTGGGTCGATCCCACACCTGTCAGGCGCCATTGGTTTTTAGCATGTGGACAAGGCAAGTTAGTCCCGCCTTAGACCACGCAGCCACTATGCTCGCTCAATTATCATATCGGTGTGCAAATGTGTTACAATGCACCTTAAATCATTTCTTTCTTTTTTTTCTTTTTTTTTTCTTTTTTTGGGGGGGAGTGGAGGGGGGGGGAGAGGGGAGAAGAGTGAGTTAATTTAGGCATGATTTTTGAACCTAGTATTAATTGATAGGAAGGAAAGCCAATACACAATGAAAATGATGCATGCAGTCATACCTATTTCAGTGTCAGTGTCCCCATCATTGTTGGCATCATTGTCTCCAGGATGGGAGAACTCATCTAGATGAGCCTTGTTCTTGCGGTAACACTTGCTGCCGTACTTGCACGTTGCCTTTGCTTTCTTTTCTGCCGTAGCCATGATTCCTTAGTTTCCGGATTTGTATTTATCTGTTGAATTTGTTTTTAAAAAAAAAAAATTTTTTTAATATATTAATTAAAAGATTAAGCTGAAGCCTTGGCCAGTCTCAGCTACTCAGGGAAGATCAAGGCTGGTGAGAGTGTAAAGATTATACATTCCAAAATAAGTATAATTACTATTTTATAAAATGAAATATTCTCTTTTGTTAAAATAAAAAAAAAAATAAATAAAATACATTAGCTAAGATCATAAGTAAAGAAAACATAAAGAAAAAGGGGAGGAGAGAGAGAGAGGGGGGGGGGGGTATGGGTCTGGATCAGAGCTAGAGTTTTAGTTTCAACTGAAGGATTTGAAATTTCTCATCAAAACAGTATAAATTAATTAAGAATACCACAAATTTACATACAACTTAATTTTAATGCAGTACTCTGAGGGTTATATGGGTGTAAATGCAGGTAGCAACAATGGCCATGGAGATGTTGCAGACATAGCCAGTATTGGCTTTCGGCAATGTACCACATCCAGGTCCAGATGTGGGAATGGGATCGGATTGATGTAGAAAGTGGGTGTGGTAATTCTGTATATGTTTTACTACAATCATAGGCCTATGTTTTCCAATTTTTTCAGTTTTCCAGAATCATTCATTTCAAGATGCACGTACAGAAAATTTTTCTTACTTGACAGTAGTTCACTGCTCGATGCAAATCATGATCTGAACCTTGAGTTGACACGACCGACAGTTATAGCTGGCCGGTTGGCAAAAATAGAAGCTTGTGCACACATGTCTTTTGAGCAGACGATTAAATGAGGTCACGGTCTACTTCCTTCTTAAAGTAATCTATCAAGATTTCAACATTTACCATAATTCTAGCATTTGTTCTACATCTGTAACAATATAAATATTATTTATTTTATAAGTTTATTAATATACAATGGTTAAAGCTTCATAGAATGTTATTTGACCCTTTAATTTTTTTAATTCTAAAAATAGGTAACGTCTAGTTAAGGCTATGACGTCACAAGCACTGCGGACTTCCCACTTCTAAACGTGGCTACATGTGTATCCGCGAAGCACTGCTCCTTTCGTTTCTTTTCCTGAAGCTATCGAAACACGTACAGTTCACATGATACAGATGACATCAGCAAGATAAAGGCGTCCTGACGGAGTGCTTTTAGTGTATCTTGTGTCTCATTTTAGGTCTTACTTCGTTCGTTTATTAGATTATAGTCCCCGGACACTTGCGCATATATGGGACCTAACTAAAATCACTAGGTTAGAATTAAAAGCATGTATAACATATATCATTCATACATACAACAGTTACATTAAGATTATAAAAACGCTTATAGGGCGTGTATTTAAAATGGGCAAATGGGCATAGCCCACGAACCCCCTGTACTAAAAATGGTAATAAGATGATAAAAAGGGCTTCCACCCAGATTTAAATACCGTTTATCGTGCACCGAGAGAGAGAGAGAGAGAGAGAGAGAGAGAGAGAGAGAGAGAGAGAGAGAGAGAGAGAGAGAGAGAGAGAGAGAGAGAGAGAGAGAGAGAGAGAGCGTTACACGGTTTTTATCAATAGCTGATTCAGTCCCGATGCTTGAATCTTGATAAGTGTAACACGAGTTGGTTTATCCACGCAGCCTGTTCACTCAACAACAAGGCAGGAGTCGTCGTAGTACAGTTTTCCAACTTTATTCAGGAAATATCAAGAACTGCATACAAGATCGCTTTCCGAAAATCACTACAAAATTTCATCCCTACAAGTTCAGTTCAGTTCAGTACGTAGATTAACGTCCCCGAACAAGGTAGGTAGATTAAAGTCCCGCGTGACATGAGCGAATAGGGGACTGGGAAAAGTGGGGGGGGGGGGGAATCGGGAACAAGCTAGTTAGTTTGTTAGATAGATTAACGTCCCCGGACACATAAGCGTATAGGGGAACAAGTTAGTTAGTTAAAATAGATTAACGTCCCAGGACACATAAGCGTATAGGGGGGAACAAGCAGACTGAGCATTACTCCTCTCTGCAATCGAAAACAAATTCGAATATTCCAGCATGACGCAATAACACCAAATCAAAATAAAACTCGTCACCGGAACTATATATATGCACTGTTTTACGTCACATATAATATTTACGGATCCACATGATTCGACCAGCTTTTGCCCGTAAGGTCTAGAAGCTTCCATCGATAATAAACAAGTAATTCCAGAAAATTCTCAACAATATCGACCGGCAAAAATTATGAACATTATACAAAGCTTCTTCTAGCAAGAACGCAAAATCAAATCAAAGGTAAATACACCGTTATTGCATGCTTTGCAAAACAAATGATCGGATCTATCGTGCGCGTCTCAATCGTAACAGAGAGAGACAGAGAGAGAGACAGACAGAGACTTAAGCTGAGCGTCCTTTTGTCCGGATACGCAAAGGCAATGCGCAACACTTGATCCGTATACCTGCCGTCAGTCCATCAGTACGCAAACAAGACGGCGCAAGCCTGATAACGGTGTTGAATGATTTTGTATTAACATAGACTTTGCTAAAGCTATCCTCGCTTCAAATCCCTCTGGAGTGCCGCTTTTAACGTCCAGCTGACAATGGAGGTCCGTCTTAAGAGAGAGAGAAAGAGAAGAGAGAGAGAGAGAGAGAGAGAGAGAGAGAGAGAGAGAGAGAGAGAGAGAGAGAGAGAGAGAGAGAGAGAGAGAGAGAGAGAGAGAGAGAGAGAGAGAGAGAGATAGTCATTTCAAAAGATAATTTTAATCTTGTAATTGTTTTTCTAACTCTGCAGGGCACGTAAACGACATAAACGGGTCCACTTCAGTTTATGGTTTTAAAAAACAAACAAACAAAAACGCGCATTCATTGCATGTAGCTTTAAATTAATTGTTTATGATTTCATTAGAGAACCCGATGACTTAATTCATGCAGCTCAAGAAACCCGTGAAGCTGTGGGTCTTCAACCGGCGGGGGATATTACCATGGCAACGGCCGCCCGCAAGGGCACGCCAAGCAAAATTTCCGCCACCCGATGGGGAAAGTTGAGAATTTGCGTTTGCGGGCCCCTGGTGCATATTTTTGGGTAAAAGGAATCAGGAAATACATTACATTACATGATTATTGCTTTAGATCCAGCGGACTCTTCCGAGCCAAATCAGGACCAGACAACCCTTGACCAGCATAAAAGATCTGCTGAAACAACCCTAGTGGTAAAACTGAAGGCACTCCACCAGCCAGCCACTTTACAATAAAGACATCCCACGCAGGGGACGCTGAGGCTATACTCTAATTTATCGAACCCCCGTTTACAAAAACAAAATAGAATACAAACATCATTATAAATTATCAACAAAACACATATATATAAAATGCCTACATTGCTAAATAATAACATCATAGGAAGCCCTAGGGACCACCTGGCAGAAAGCGTCCAATATTCCTAAGCTGATCCAACAGACCTCCCACACAAATGAGGAGTTTTGTCCCGGAAAAGTTTTCAAGAAAAAAGGTAGGTGACTGGTCTAGCGAAGAAGAAGATAGTATAGCAGATTGATAGATGAACAGAGCAGGAATGAGAAAGAACAAATGAGGAAGACAGCGACAGTGGGAATTTAAAGCACTAAATTTCCAGAAAGTGGGGATACTATTTATACTGAACCCCCGGGTGGGGGGAAAGGAATCATGCAAAAAATTTTCTTCTTGTGCCATTTTTTTTAATGAGCAATTGCGTTTTCCTATCCGCGCTGCTTTAAAGCATTTACATTTTTTTTGGTTTTTGTAAAGCTCAGAAAGGAACTCACACATATACGTCAAAACAAACAAATAGTTGTTAGATTTTAATGGGGAAAACATACAAACAAACTTGCAGGCAATGCAATATGGTTTATTGGCTGTGCAAGACATTTTTAATTAGACAATGACAAGTAATCCGTACAATGCAAAACAAGCTGAAAGACATTAGGCAGTGGTTGCATGGCGATAACAAATTTATAGTAGCTAAGAGAATTTCTTGATGTATACAAAAACTATTATTTTGAAAGAGGTCTTTTTGTTTGTTTGTTTGTTTGTTTGTTTGTTTGTTGTTGTTGTTGCAAACTTATTGTATTCAGTGTGTCAACTCTCACTGTAAATATTAAAAGGATCTGTCACGCAGAATTTGAGTCCCTAAATTTAATCAGCGATTAATGTTGTTTGGTGCAACACAAGATAACAAAACACGTGAGCGTATAAACGTACTGTCGGCCTATAAGATTATCACCAGGTTTTATTTCCACAACACCTCTATAAGTTTTTCCATCTAACAACAATACACGATTAATGTTACCACTAACAATAACAGTAACATGACCTTCCATCCTCTCTCCTCCTCCCCCTCCCCTCTCCCTCCTCCCCTCCACCTTCCCTACACTCACACACACACACCAAAACAAAACAAATCTCAATCCCACGATTACCTAGTAAGTCATTTAATTTAGTCAGTAAGACAATCATTTAAGCAAAGATTGCCATCAATCCTCAGTTATATTCGTCATCATCGTCGTCACGCAATTTTTTTTTCCATTTCAACAGCAAATAAAAATCTCATTAATTTTTTATTATTTAATTATTGAAATCCAATTAGGCTATATAGCTCGACCTCCTCATCTCAATGATACATTTCTTTTTCCATGCACCAAACAATCAAATGTCTGTTGCATGTTGAAGTTATTCTCGTTAAAGTGCTGCTCATTTCTTGACGATGGTGAAAGAGTCGAAGACGTCATCGGTTTCGCTCAAGACGTAATCAAATTTCAGCTGTGACGCAGTGGGCGTCATGAGGAGAAAGCCGGTGTCGAAGGAAGCCTTGTAGTTGCCGCGCCAATCCACGAACGGCTCAAAGGTCGGGTCGTTCAGCTCCGGGCAGCCTGAAATACAAAATCAATCAGTAAATCAATATATCAATCAATAAGTCAATATATAAATCAATAAGTCAATATCTCAATCAATAAGTCAATATCTCAATCAAATAGTCAATAAATCATCTAGCCAATCTTCAAGGTAGTTTTTTTCTTCATCTTCTCCGGATTTGCCCACCACCACCAGCACCACCATATACAGCGGATCAACAGCAATAACAACAAAACAACCCCATGTCCCACCCCCACCCTAGGATAAAACGGTTTCTCCTTCTTCTCCTCCCCCTCTTCTTTTCTTCCTATTCCTCTTCTGCTCCTCTTTCTCGGCTATCTATTTCTCAGTACCTGCAGCACCATCAACGATGTAGACCGGCGCCTTGGGGTTAATGTAGTCTTTCTGTGTGGCCGTGTTGTTGTACACGGGGTACGACCTCTCGTACTGGTGGTTGTGTCCAGTGATCACCTGCAGACAACAGTGTTATAGACCTACATTAGCATTCATTCATAGGCCCTACCTTATCAATCATTCGTAGGCCTACATGATCATTCATTCGTAGGCCTACTTTATCATTCATTAACTGGTTTATTCGGATGAGAGTGTAAACCGAGGTCTATATAGTCTATGCACGCACGCATTCCGTGGCACGGATTTTACAAATCTTGACGCTCATGTCCTGAGTGCCATCTACGCAAATGCACCCAGTAAGCACTAGATCTTTTCCCCACCATCCCCAGCCGCCCAGGGTTGTGCTCAGTTGTTTGGGCGTCAGATGAAAGCACCTATGGGCAGCACATGGGCGACTCTGTGGCTTGAGTAGGACCCTTATCTTGAGCTGGAAATGTTACCAGAGCATCAGAGGCCTTGCAAAGACCATCCTGCAAAGCAGGGTGCAAGAAGGCAGAAGAAGAGGGAGACAGAAATAGAGGTGGGAGGACAACATTCGAGAATGAACTGGCTTGACACTGAGCGAAGCCCATGAGGATTGCTGAGGACAGAGAAAGATGGAGTACGCTGGTTAAACGATCATCTGTGGTGCCCCAACAACCTTCTATTTGCGGGATAGGATTGGATAGGATAGGATAGGACTTCTATCGGCGTTAAAAGTCTTATAGTTGAAAACACCATTTTATCGTTTACATGTAGTCTACTTTCAACTTTGACCTGCACGGCCAAATTGTACATGCCTCGTTAAAAGGTATTCATTCCGTTATCTTTTTTTTTTTTAATGATTTAACAGAAAATGCTTGCAGCTTGCAGCGTTTTCCCTCCTTGAAACTAGCTTGTTTCCAGTTTTTCAGGAACACGCGAAATACGACTGTTAAATTTAAGAGACAAAGAAAGCACCATAAATGAGGCACTGACCACATCCACGCGCTGTTTGTTCAGGAGCTCTTCAAGGTTGG
>CM072519.1:3977255-4101726 GCA_036898135.1 Oncomelania hupensis | reverse complement strand
TAATTTCGCTCACAATGATTTTAGATTAAAACTGAGTACATCATTCTAAAACAATAACATGATCACATTCTGATAAAATACAAATTAACTGAATAGCAAAGTGCCGTACCAGTTAATCGACTACTGCAACTACACGTAACAAATATCACTGGTAACCATCAATATCTTGTTAACAAAATAAATTGTATAAAATGCCTATATATGACAAAAATAAAATCCTGGTGAAAACAGATTATGCACAGTATAATTATGATGGTGTAATATGATGCAAATCACAATTTTAAATGTCAAATGGTTAAAAATCCCAAATAAGCGAAATGTCATCACAATGCTGTCAAATTAACATCACAGATACTCAATACATAAATAAATATACACATGTAAAACAAAAGAAAGAAATAGATTTACAAAAATACATAGGTTTAAATAAATGTTTGCAAACAATTGTGTTCAGAGAGAGTGTGCAGTATTGCATTTCCAAATAATGCTAAACCACGTGCACAGTAATTACCACAGAGGACGTGTTACAATAAATATGACCCCCCCTCACCATTTTATCAGTCAACATTAACACTCAATATCAAAGTAGATTTCCTTCTAGCCGTTTTGAATTTATTTTTAATAAAAAAAATTAATATGTGATATGTATTCAACAAAATTAGCTCCACAATGACACAGAAAATCAACAAATTATTGAGCTGTATAATAAATCATCAAGAGCATATTATTATAATCCAATATAAGTCAATAGACATTTTGCTGCTGTTGGGCTGATACTAATTTTATAAAAGAAGTCAGCCTGAAAGCGATGCTGACCCCAATGTTGAGTGTTAAGGCTTTTGAGGGAGTATGCCAACACACAGCTCATGCTTGATAAATCTCTGACACTCAGTCAGCATCAAGGTTGCTTAATGACACATCCAACACAAGCGAAAAACCAACCATAACGCAGTCAAATCAATTAAAAACAATAAACATCAAACTATAAAAATATAAATTCCTGATCAACAACATAATACAAAAAGTCAGTTCAACAAAACTTAACCACACGACACACTAATTGGAACAACAACTACAATCATAATGATAACATCACAACAACCAACACTGCTGCCTTGTTATAAAGAAATTGTTTTTCTCTTATGATATGGCATACAAATTTAAACAACGTGACATCATCTCATTATAATCTTCTTGCGCAGCATACAGTCATCAATCTCCATGTACAGCGAGATATTCGCTCCATGTGAATCCTCGTTTTCTTCTTCTTATTATTTTTTTAAATATATTATTATTTTTATGATTACTTGGCACAGCGTAAAGAGCTGCTTCGTGTTCTATCTGTCATCTTGAGATCTAAAATGCACAAAAGGTGCGTCGCAAAATTGATGTCGACCAAAACACACATTTGCTTCAAAGATTCTGCATTTTGAAACACCATGAATCAAAGAGCAACTTGACCAGCCATGAATTAATAAATAGACAGGTGAACCGCCTAATAAATACATATATAAATAAAGAACTTGGTAAAAACCCGTACAAACTAGGATTGCTTGCCTGTAGAAATGTGCATAACAGGTGATTTATCCAAGGCTGCGGAAAAAAGAAATATGACATAGACAAAAAGTTATAGCTGAATGTTTAGATTATCACAGATGCAAATGAAATAAATTATACAGTTATTGGTAAAATACACTACTATGAAACAGCCTCAACAGCTATCATTACAATCAAAGTGCTATGAGGTTGGATTGGTGGAAAAGATGTACACAAATTAGCCTAGACAGTAACATTGTCCCAGCCCAAAAAGCTTTGTAACTTTCATCAGTCTAGTACCAGACATCTTGCTGTTTCACTCTATGCATCATAGTAAACATACATAAAAATCCGATAAACGACGACAGCAACGGTGTTTGAAACTGGAAGATTTCATTCCTTTATAAATAAATAAATATGAAATGTATGTGTAAGACAAGATTATTCCTACATTTTCTTATCTTCATTCAGTTCAATGTACTATTGAGTGTTATTTGTAGTCTGCCTCGCTTTTCTTCACAAAAGAGCAGCCAAAACTTCACCCACCTATATTTTGTCTCTCCAAGTTGCCTACATTCTTTATGTTAAAGTCCATATATGTGAGTGATATGGTGATGTTAAATCTTATAGTGATATATATTTCATATTCAAATCTTGCATATTATATTTGATGTTCAAATCTTACAGTGATATTATATTTGATGTTGAAATGATATCAGCATGATGAAAATGACAAAAACAAATGTACAAAGTACAATGCTAGCAATCTTTGTTATCGTACATCCAGATTCACCATATCTGAAAAGATTGCTGTGAGCTCTAAAATAATACAAGTTCCCAGTGTCAGTTATTCAATTAGACAAAACAGATTTTATGCATCCAAAAGATTTCATTGGAAACGTTATCTCTTAGGAGTCGTCGTCAATAACTTTCCTTATCTCTGCGTCTTTGGGTTCGGTCATGTCGATGCGAATACCAAGGAACGTGGGGAATCGAGGCTTTCCACTGTTGCTGAGCTCTTGGAACTTGTATGTTATGATGGAGCCTATCTTGGGTGGGTTCCGCCTATTTTGGTCTGTCATGCTGGAACACACACACAATAACAGTAACAATGAATTGATTCGTTTTATTTATTTGAATTTTATTATCCTTGTATAGCTCGTTTCTATCTGAAGAGCTGCTCAAGGCACTGGTTGATACAGGATGTAACTCAGCCGCTCACTTGCTACCTTTGATGCACCGTCTGACGACCAGGCAACTGAGGTGGGTGACCAGGAATGACAGAAAAAGGAGCTAGCGCTTATGGTTCCATTTCTATAGTTGGCTCTAACGCCTCTACAAAATGGATGTCAACATCTTTAAAGTCAGTGCAATGGAATGTGTGCGTGCGCAGCCTAAATGTCAGTTTATACTCTCATCCAAAGGAGTAAGGAGTTTTAACACTTATGAACTAAAAATATGGCTGAACAGGAAATGCAACAGCTCGCCAAACGAGGAGTCCGCAAAGGAGAAATGACCGATTTCTGAAACGTATTACACACATTGATCTTGTTCCACAGAATTCCTCGTGTTTTTTACTTGCCAATAAAGCATTTTGTATCTTTGAAGAATACCCTTCATTTTATTTTTGCTAAGCAGAAAACAAATTTACATAAAATCTTAACATTATTTGTTGTAGGTAACATCAATATCTAGTCAAGCATTCTAATACTTGCCCTGAGCCAACAGAGAACTCGATACCACATTCCATTCTGCATCGCAACGCACCACACACAAACTGGTTCTTTCCCTTGCCCTTCTCATGCCCAATCACTATTGCCTGCAACATACAAACAAGTTTTATAATAATAATAATAATAATAAATTAAAAGACTGGAAGCTGAGACTAAGAGCACACATATAGTTTTGAGGTCAGTGGCACAAAGATCCCATCAGATCAGAAAAGTTACAAGTTATATCCAGGTACGAGATGCAAATACTAGAACCAAAATAATTGAATATTTACGGCATTTATTTATTTTATTTATTTACTTATTGATGTACATTCATTAACTCTTTCAGTACTTTGCTACGCTAAAGCAGTGCACAGTGCTTTCATACTGACATACGCATACGTCTACTTTCAAAAATCGCAGTGTGTAGACTCAACATAGTATACGAAACTAAGGTGGAAAAACCTCTTATATTTTCATTTTAGAGTACGTTTGCAATGTTCGTCTGGTATTGACTACTGTTGTTTCAAAGAGAGTGGGCTTCTAACATGGAAGGGGATGCTAAAGTGTTACTAATGGACAAAGTGGTAAAGAAGGAAATGATGCCGATGATGTGTAATTTCAGCGCTGTAGATACACGCTACAATTCAGTGTTCCCGATTACGCACAGTAGTGCGTCAATTACGCACAAAATATGAAAAATGACGCAGAAAAATTTGCATGTGTGCGTCCTGGGGACGCACACATTTTTTTTAGAATCGCTGAAGTCAAAAATACGACCAACGAGTGGCGAACTAATACACGGCATAATCAGAATCAGAACCCAACTGAGACTGCCATTGCAGACGATTAAAGATTGTGTCGGGAGTTGTCGTCCTTAAAAATCGCATGCGCGCGCATTGTAAACTTCCTCCAAGCAATCCATTCACGGAACAGAAATCTTCGTGAATCCATTCTTTGATTCTATCTTACACGATCATGTCACTTCTGACTTGGTTGACTGGGTCCAAAACCCGTTCATCCACAGCAACCTCAAATACAGATCCAGAAGCTGTTGTGCAGGGTGCTCTGAAGGAGTTTGCAGCAACCAAGCGATTCAGGCTTAAATAAACATTTAATACATGTTTAAATTTTTGGGTTTTATATGATTATGATAACTAATGTGACGCTTTAATAGAGTTAAAAAAAGAGAGGCTTGGACTTGTTTTTACATTTCTTTTTCCGATTTGGGGACCCTCAAAATTTGCACAAGGACTCTTAAAATTTTATACCTGGGAGTCCCAAGGACTCTCATTTTTGGTGTGTGGAGGGAACACTGCAATTAGATAGAGGTAACGCTGTTTTCCACAACAATCAGAAAAAGGTCTATTATTACAATCTTTTTTCTTGGGAATCGGATGTGCAAATTTGAGGGGAGGAGGGGGGGTGGGGGGTGTTTTTTTTTTTTTAAATATATGAATTGGTAAATAGCAAAGATAATTCTATCAAACTTGGCTATTGGTTAGTCCAGTCTAGTTTCTTTATGGACCTAAACTTTTAAGTTCCACAGTTCTTGGTTTTTTTTTGTTAGTAACTCACACAAATCGCCTCATTATAGAACAATCAAAGTAAAAGGGGATGCAACCTGCGCCAGTATAGAATGAGTCAATTATTGCTATTACAAACTATGCTGACCTCTGCATCATAGAACTTCTTGATCTTGAGTAGTGTGTGAGAGCGTGACCGTTCGTACTTGGATTTGGGTTTACGGATCATGAGCCCCTCACCGCCTCGATCCAGAACATATTTGAGCTGATCGTTCAGCTGTTTCTTGCTGGTGCACTTGGTGTGTTCCACAAACACTGCATACTTGGGCCTGAAACAAAAAAACGAAAAATGTAAGACCCCCTCCCAAAACATTTTACTTTTGATGACATGTCAAATTTGCTTGTATGAAGTCGTCATTGTTGTCATCAGCATCACCACCATCATGGAAAATTATGTACATTCTATGAAGTATAGACAGGTCAGCAGTACATAAGCACATATACAATGCAGCAGACTCAACACTTAGGCAAATGGTCAGCCATATGTATTCTCGCAGAGTGCATTCCCTTGTTGGTAACAATCGTGTAAGAGTCGTGGTTCTTATGCCTTAATCTACCACATTCTACAACTGCCACTTGTTGCAATGAACTATTACTGACAAAAAGGTAATTACTGTACAACGAAGTGAAGTGACTTACTTCTTTTCCTCAAAGTAGTCCTGGATAGCTTGGATGCGCTCTTCAAAGGGCTTGGATTCCAGGCTGGGTGTATCAAAAACCTGCGCACCCAACACAAATTGACTTGAAAATTAAATATAGTATGACATAGCTCATATCCTGCTTCAAAAGCAGATCATAACATGTTGAACTTTTGAACAGTTTGAATAACCATTTGTCATTTTAACTTGTTTCAATTCCACTGCAGGACGTCACTTAAAGTTAAAAGGTGTCTCGTGTCCTTTCGGTCGTATTCCGAGTTTTCTCTTTTCTCCAGGCCAGTTTAATGAGGGTGGTGCTAAACCTGCAGGCAATCAAAATCTTTGAACTGCGCAGCTGCATGCAGACACTATTCTTTTGTCCCATCTCAGATTTATTTATTGGTTTGTCACTTTCTGTCCGTGAAAGTCACTTACGTAATATTTGATTTTCTTGTAGTCGTCGCATTCAGCATTCTTGACGATGCTGACAGTGGACTGGAACAGACCGCGACCTCCAAACAATTCTCCGTCCAGCGTCATGTTCTTGGGCAAATCCTGAGCAAATCACACACAACGGGAATGAAGATATGATCAGCGGGAAAGGATAACATAATCAAAGATCGCGCTTTGTAATTTCAATATGGCATCCGTGTAAGCCGCAATAAGACAGGAACATTGCATTCATTCCTATAATAAAGTGCATCATGCTCAATAGAATGGCGTGTGGTGGTGTTGTCTGGGTATGTCGGATGATGTGCCGAAGGTAGCAGGTGTGCGCCTCGGGGGCCTGAGTTAGATCTTGTATCAGTCAACGTCTTGAGCAGTCCTTCAGTTGGAAAAGCGCTGTATAAGAAAGACGATATCCACTAAAATACATTTTAGATACTTACTGCAGTAAACCATGCAGGGGCATAAAATGCATTGCCCAGCCTGGAGTAGAAACACCTGCAATTACAAATCAACCCATCAATTAACCAATTGAAAATATCAAGCACACAAAGTAAAAACTCTATCTATAATCAAAACAACCAAACGTCACATTACATAAAGCAATAAATCAAACAACCATTTCAGTCCGTACAGCAATTTATGTTTAAAAAAAGACGGTGAAAAGAACCAGCTGATCAATGTATAAAATCAAAGAAAACAATAAATAAATGCCGTAAAATTAAACTTTTTACGTCAGTTTGAAATAAAGTAACTAATGGGCAACATTTGGAAGGGAGATAATCCTGTCCCAGCTCTACCCTAACACAACAAGCTACAGAGTGGACCGTTTAAAAAACTGAAAAGCAGAAAAAGAAAGAACAGATAGTGTGTTAGAGTGTACCACTTACTTTCCATTCCAGTAAGCTCGCACACCATCCAACTTTTCACTGATCCACCATCCTATTGGATCATTGGATCTGAAATCAATGAAATCCCAACATGTAAGCGCTTCAAATTTTACAAAATATATATAAAATCTCCTTGTAAATGTTTACGAGTTCAAGAAAAATCTTGAGATTTTAAATCGACTTACTTTTCGTCATATTTGTGGGCCAGCAGGACGCTGACGGAGATGTGAGGAGACACGTAGGTTTTCTTCTTGGACTTGGCCATGCGCACCTTGTCAAACTCCTCCCCCAGGTATTCCTTCAGGTGTTTACAGGTACGCTGACTCTCCGCCCCATCTTGACTCGTCCATGCCGTGCACCTGTCAACAACATGGAACACAGTAGACAAAAATTAAAATAAAACCAAAGCAGTATAAAATGTCCCAATGGTTAAAAACTCATCACCAGTATTCTTTGGCACTGCAAGGTCCTGAACACATATCAGCAAGAAAACTCTAGATTGACTACATGAACACTAATCAGTAATACAAATGTAAGGCATGTTCTTATAAAAGCAAATATTCCAGCTCAAAGATGTCTAGGATGAGAGTATAAACCGAGGTCTAGTCTGTGTCACATACATTCCATCATAACGGACTTTAAAGATCCTAACGCTCATGTCCTAGAGGGATGAGTGCCGGTGACAAGAACACACCCAGCATGCACTTAGGTCCTTCTCCCCCATCCCTTGCTGCCCAGGATTGTGCTCAGTTGTCTGGGGCGTTATTACGGTGCGCCCAAAGGTGCAAGTTGGCACCTCGGGCGGGTTGAGTTAGATCCTGTATCGGCCAGCGCCTTGAGCAGCTCTTGAGCTGGAAAAGCGCTATATAAGAATGATTTAAAAAAAAAATTTAAATGTATAGTCAGCAGGGTACTGAGACCAATTTTTTTTTAATTATGACTTTTGACATAAACTTTAGGTGTGTCCTTGAGGTAAACAGTAGAAAAAGCATTGAAGAATCCAACAAAATTAAACATTAAAAAGTAAAAAGTATATAAATATATAAATATATAATTGATGTAACCACCCTGCATTCAAAACTTTCCAGCCTTTTCTGGCCTCCACTTGACAGTGATGTATGGACATAAGTGATTGTAGAAAATCAGGTCTCAATGACATCCTTCCATAATATATACAGAAACATTTCCCATTTATCTCACACTTACGTGCATGAATAGACATCTCCGTCACGCTCCAGAACGTATCCAGTGCTAAATTCTATTCTGTCGTCTTCATTGAATTCGTGAAGTGGCTCTGCCTCTGTCCCCCTCTTCTTCTTCACGTCGGCCATGTCAACATCTGAGACATAAATAGAAAATAAAATACGGCGTAAATAAAAATATATAAATGCTAAATTTGATATTGAAAACCTGATAACAAAAGTAGCAGCAACAATAACAAGCCACAATATTAAACATTAGACATCACGCATATATTATCACTTAAAAAAAAAAAGATTGTCATACCGTCATCACCATCTTCATCTTTGTCCCCTGGGTGTCGAAACTCGGCCAGATGTTGTTTTTCTTTGCGATAACATTTGCTCCAGTACTTGCACTTTTCTTTCTTCCCTTTGAACTTCTTGATGGTCTTCTTTTTCTTGACGGACGGAGCTTTGGATGGACCAGGCTTGGTGACCACTGAACCATCCTCCGTTTTTCGCTTCTTCAGGCACAGAACCTGTCGACAAAGCAGCATCACCATGGTGAACATTAGTGTAAAACAATAACCGAAGCGGAACAAAACACAGGGTTTATCTGAGATAAATAGCTGTACTGTATAGTCGCCTAGACTTGAACAAGTTACCACCTCATAGAATAAGACGAAGGAAATTACTCCTTCGGATGACAGTTTAAACTGAGGTCTAGCCTGTGCACTCATACATTCCCTTCCAGCAACATACAAAATACACCAAAGCTAGCGCCCGATCCATTCTCTGACTTGAGCAGGTTTTGAGCTGGAGAAGCGCTATTATATAAGAGTGATAAAATAAAAACAAATAATACAATCTATAAAAAAAACTATTGCAGACAACATTACGGTACCTCTGCAAGTGCTGCTGACTCTTCCTCTGACTTTCTCTTCTGCAGTCGTGTTTTCCAGGGGTCTTCGTCATCTCCGTCCATCACACTGATCCCGTGAACCAGGCGCTGAACAACACAAACCACACTGATTGTCAATCCGCAGTCATACAAAATACATTACATCAGACAAAATGATCAAGTTCAAATTGCAAACATAAGTGAGCAGGTTTATATGAACGCCAACAATAAAATCACAGACAAATATATGCTAGCTAGTATTTGCATATTAAAATCAATATAGTGTTGAATGAGGACACAAGTATATCAACTAACAAGTTAGTATCTCGTATTGCCCCCAGTCGACGTGCGGTGGTCCCGTTGCCCTTGGTTTTAGCCACAAGCTGAGACGGGGATATCCCAAACCTAAAAATAGAATAGAGAATTCTGGGAAATCTGTTCAAGGGAAGTAACCGTCATGGTCGCCATTTCTCGCGAAGATGTGCTGGCTGAAATGAAACGAAAGTTGGGAGAGGAACTGCATATTTCTGGTAGTGAACAAAGGCAGAAACTTGTCAGCAGTATTATCAGCGATGGAGTTATAATGGACGAAGTGCTCCATACCTATGAGGTTGCCTTTGCTCGAGCAAAGAAACTAAAGAAGGATTTGGCCGACGTCATTTCAGAAAAGGATTTCCCTACCCATAATTCCCCTGGGTTTTGAAGTTTCTAAAAAGTTATTTCAGGCCGACGACGCTCTATGGAGTGCAAAGCATGTAAAGGGAAGCAACCGGTTGTACGCGCACGTCGACAGAGACATAGAAGAGAGATACTAACTTGTTCGTTGATATACTTGTGATGAGGAAAGATATTGTAAGGTAAAATACTTACAGACTTGGGTTTAGCTTCTGCCTTAGCTGTCTTCTTCACCTCTTCTGCAAATATCAGACACTAAAACATAACTCTTTTAGTACATGAGTTGTGATTCAAGGCCAAACCAATAACCAGTGCCAATAAAGTCTTAAACCCTTGCTGTCATTAACTGCCAGCTGGGCAACTGAAGTCTGAAAGCTGAATACCGAATTTATTCCACCAAGCGTCAGCACATCCATTTTGACAAGTAATAAGTATGCTCTGTAATGCACACTGACTTATTTCTGCCTTATGACTTCAACGATCACATATTTCAGTGTCACAGATCATCACATATTTTAGTGTCACAGATCTTTTTTCAACTTCACAGTGAGTGTGGCCCCACCAGAAAAAAAAAGAAACAAAAAAGATGAAGCCCAAAATTGTCCCTGTGATTATGTATTTCACAATTTTCCTATGTATTTAAAAAAAATTTATTTATATATATAAATTCATTTTCTTAGGATTGTATTTTGTATACTTTACGTCCATTTTTTCTCAGGAAATTCTGGGTCGCCTCCTCTGGAGAAGGCGTTGCAGCCTGTGGCGGGCCCAAACCCAACCTATCAGTTTTTGACATTTTTGCTGTGGGAGCAAACTAGAGTACCCTCAGAAAACTCCAGAGATGTTGCCCAAGCCAAAAGTAAATAATATGCGGAAAATCGTAATGCTCAGAGGCTGGGTCGATCCCACACCTGTCAGGGGCCATTGGTTTTTAGCCTGTGGACAAGGCAAGTTAGTCCCGCCTTAGACCACGCAGCCACTATGCTCGCTCAATTATCATATATGTGTGCAAATGTGTTACAATGCACCTTAAATCATTTCTTTTTTCTTTTTCTTTTTTTGGGGGGAGTGGAGGGGGGGGGAGAGGGGAGAGGAGTGAGTTAATTTAGGCGTGATTTTTGAACCTAGTATTAATTGATAGGAAGGAAAGCCAATACACAATGAAAATGACGCATGCAGTCATACCTATTTCAGTGTCAGTGTCCCCATCATTGTTGGCATCATTGTCTCCAGGATGGGAGAACTCATCTAGATGAGCCTTGTTCTTGCGGTAGCACTTGCTGCCGTACTTGCACGTTGCCTTTGCTTTCTTTTCTGCCGTAGCCATGATTCCTTAGTTTCCGGATTTGTATTTATCTGTTGAATTTGTTTTTAAATTTTTTTTAATATATTAATTAAAAGATTAAGCTGAAGCCTTGGCCAGTCTCAGCTACTCAGGGAAGATCAAGGCTGGTGAAAGTGCAAAGATTATACATTCCAAAATAAGTATAATTACTATTTTATGAAATGAAATATTCTCTTTTGTAAAATAAAAAAAATAAATAAATAAAATACATTAGCTAAGATCATAAGTAAAGAAAACATAAAGAAAAAGGGGAGGAGAGAGAGAGAGGGGGGGGGGGGTATGGGTCTGGATCAGAGCTAGAGTTTTAGTTTCAACTGAAGGATTTGAAATTTCTCATCAAAACAGTATAAATTAATTAAGTATACCACAAATTTACATACAACTTAATTTTAATGCAGTACTCTGAGGGTTATATGGGTGTAAATGCAGGTAGCAACAATGGCCATGGAGATGTTGCAGACATAGCCAGTATTGGCTTCGGCAATGTACCACAGCCAGGTCCAGATGTGGGAATGGGATCGGATTGATGTAGAAAGTGGGTGTGGTAATTCTGTATATGTTCTACTACAATCATAGGCCTATGTTTTCCAAATTTTTCTGTTTTCCAGAATCATTCATTTCAAGATGCACGTACAGAAAATCATTTTCTTACTTGACAGTAGTTCACTGCTCGATGCAAATCATGATCTGAACCTTGAGTTGACACGACCGACAGTTATAGCTGGCCGGTTGGCAAAAATAGAAGCTTGTGCAGACATGTCTTTTGAGCAGACGATTAAATGAGGCCACGGTCTACTTCCTTCTTAAAGTAATCTATCAAGATTTCAACATTTACCATAATTCTAGCATTTGTTCTACATCTGTAACAATATAAATATTATTTATTTTATAGGTTTATTAATATACAATGGTTAAAGCTTCATAGAATGTTATTTGACCCTTTAATTTTTTTAATTCTAAAAATAGGTAACGTCTAGTTAAGGCTATGACGTCACAAGCACTGCGGACTTCCCACTTCTAAACGTGGCTACATGTGTATCCGCGAAGCACTGCTCCTTTCGTTTCTTTTCCTGAAGCTATCGAAACACGTACAGTTCACATGATACAGATGACATCAGCAAGATAAAGGCGTCCTGACGGAGTGCTTTTAGTGTATCTTGTGTCTCATTTTAGGTCTTACTTCGTTCGTTTATTAGATTATAGTCCCCGGACACTTGCGCATATATGGGACCTAACTAAAATCACTAGGTTAGAATTAAAGCATGTATAACATATATCATTCATACATACAACAGTTACATTAAGATTATAAAACGCTTATAGGGCGTGTATTTAAAATGGGCAAATGGGCATAGCCCACGAACCCCCTGTACTAAAAATGGAAATAAGATGATAAAAAGGGCTTCCACCCAGATTTAAATACCGTTTATCGTGCACCGAGAGAGAGAGAGAGAGAGAGAGAGAGAGAGAGAGAGAGAGAGAGAGAGAGAGAGAGAGAGAGAGAGAGAGAGAGAGATACACAGTTTTTATCAATAGCTGATTCAGTCCCGATGCTTGAATCTTGATAAGTGTAACACGAGTTGGTTTATCCACGCAGCCTGTTCACTCAACAACAAGGCAGGAGTCGTCGTAGTACAGTTTTCCAACTTTATTCAGGAAATATCAAGAACTGCATACAAGATCGCTTTCCGAAAATCACTACAAAATTCATCCCTACAAGTTCAGTTCAGTTCAGTACGTAGATTAACGTCCCCGAACAAGGTAGGTAGATTAAAGTCCCGCGTGACATGAGCGAATAGGGGACTGGGAAAAGTGGGGGGGGGGGGGAATCGGGAACAAGCTAGTTAGTTTGTTAGATAGATTAACGTCCCCGGACACATAAGCGTATAGGGGAACAAGTTAGTTAGTTAAAATAGATTAACGTCCCAGGACACATAAGCGTATAGGGGGGAACAAGCAGACTGAGCATTACTCCTCTCTGCAATCGAAAACAAATTCGAATATTCCAGCATGACGCAATAACACCAAATCAAAATAAAACTCGTCACCGGAACTATATATATGCACTGTTTTACGTCACATATAATATTTACGGATCCACATGATTCGACCAGCTTTTGCCCGTAAGGTCTAGAAGCTTCCATCGATAATAAACAAGTAATTCCAGAAAATTCTCAACAATATCGACCGGCAAAAATTATGAACATTATACAAAGCTTCTTCTAGCAAGAACGCAAAATCAAATCAAAGGTAAATACACCGTTATTGCATGCTTTGCAAAACAAAATGATCGGATCTATCGTGCGCGTCTCAATCGTAACAGAGAGAGACAGAGAGAGAGACAGACAGAGACTTAAGCTGAGCGTCCTTTTGTCCGGATACGCAAAGGCAATGCGCAACACTTGATCCGTATACCTGCCGTCAGTCCATCAGTACGCAAACAAGACGGCGCAAGCCTGATAACGGTGTTGAATGATTTTGTATTAACATAGACTTTGCTAAAGCTATCCTCGCTTCAAATCCCTCTGGAGTGCCGCTTTTAACGTCCAGCTGACAATGGAGGTCCGTCTTAAGAGAGAGAGAAAGAGAAGAGAGAGAGAGAGAGAGAGAGAGAGAGAGAGAGGAGAGAGAGAGAGAGAGAGAGAGAGAGAGAGAGAGAGAGAGAGAGATAGTCATTTCAAAAGATAATTTTAATCTTGTAATTGTTTTTCTAACTCTGCAGGGCACGTAAACGACATAAACGGGTCCACTTCAGTTTATGGTTTTAAAAAACAAACAAACAAAAACGCGCATTCATTGCATGTAGCTTTAAATTAATTGTTTATGATTTCATTAGAGAACCCGATGACTTAATTCATGCAGCTCAAGAAACCCGTGAAGCTGTGGGTCTTCAACCGGCGGGGGATATTACCATGGCAACGGCCGCCCGCAAGGGCACGCCAAGCAAAATTTCCGCCACCCGATGGGGAAAGTTGAGAATTTGCGTTTGCGGGCCCCTGGTGCATATTTTTGGGTAAAAGGAATCAGGAAATACATTACATTACATGATTATTGCTTTAGATCCAGCGGACTCTTCCGAGCCAAATCAGGACCAGACAACCCTTGACCAGCATAAAAGATCTGCTGAAACAACCCTAGTGGTAAAACTGAAGGCACTCCACCAGCCAGCCACTTTACAATAAAGACATCCCACGCAGGGGACGCTGAGGCTATACTCTAATTTATCGAACCCCCGTTTACAAAAACAAAATAGAATACAAACATCATTATAAATTATCAACAAAACACATATATATAAAATGCCTACATTGCTAAATAATAACATCATAGGAAGCCCTAGGGACCACCTGGCAGAAAGCGTCCAATATTCCTAAGCTGATCCAACAGACCTCCCACACAAATGAGGAGTTTTGTCCCGGAAAAGTTTTCAAGAAAAAAGGTAGGTGACTGGTCTAGCGAAGAAGAAGATAGTATAGCAGATTGATAGATGAACAGAGCAGGAATGAGAAAGAACAAATGAGGAAGACAGCGACAGTGGGAATTTAAAGCACTAAATTTCCAGAAAGTGGGGATACTATTTATACTGAACCCCCGGGTGGGGGGAAAGGAATCATGCAAAAAATTTTCTTCTTGTGCCATTTTTTTAATGAGCAATTGCGTTTTCCTATCCGCGCTGCTTTAAAGCATTTACATTTTTTTGGTTTTTGTAAAGCTCAGAAAAGGAACTCACACATATACGTCAAAACAAACAAATAGTTGTTAGATTTTAATGGGGAAAACATACAAACAAACTTGCAGGCAATGCAATATGGTTTATTGGCTGTGCAAGACATTTTTAATTAGACAATGACAAGTAATCCGTACAATGCAAAACAAGCTGAAAGACATTAGGCAGTGGTTGCATGGCGATAACAAATTTATAGTAGCTAAGAGAATTTCTTGATGTATACAAAAACTATTATTTTGAAAGAGGTCTTTTTGTTTGTTTGTTTGTTTGTTTGTTTGTTTGTTGTTGTTGTTGCAAACTTATTGTATTCAGTGTGTCAACTCTCACTGTAAATATTAAAAGGATCTGTCACGCAGAATTTGAGTCCCTAAATTTAATCAGCGATTAATGTTGTTTGGTGCAACACAAGATAACAAAACACGTGAGCGTATAAACGTACTGTCGGCCTATAAGATTATCACCAGGTTTTATTTCCACAACACCTCTATAAGTTTTTCCATCTAACAACAATACACGATTAATGTTACCACTAACAATAACAGTAACATGACCTTCCATCCTCTCTCCCTCCTCCCCCTCCCCTCTCCCTCCTCCCCTCCACCTTCCCTACACTCACACACACACACCAAAACAAAACAAATCTCAATCCCACGATTACCTAGTAAGTCATTTAATTTAGTCAGTAAGACAATCATTTAAGCAAAGATTGCCATCAATCCTCAGTTATATTCGTCATCATCGTCGTCACGCAATTTTTTTTCCATTTCAACAGCAAATAAAAATCTCATTAATTTTTTATTATTTAATTATTGAAATCCAATTAGGCTATATAGCTCGACCTCCTCATCTCAATGATACATTTCTTTTTCCATGCACCAAACAATCAAATGTCTGTTGCATGTTGAAGTTATTCTCGTTAAAGTGCTGCTCATTTCTTGACGATGGTGAAAGAGTCGAAGACGTCATCGGTTTCGCTCAAGACGTAATCAAATTTCAGCTGTGACGCAGTGGGCGTCATGAGGAGAAAGCCGGTGTCGAAGGAAGCCTTGTAGTTGCCGCGCCAATCCACGAACGGCTCAAAGGTCGGGTCGTTCAGCTCCGGGCAGCCTGAAATACAAAATCAATCAGTAAATCAATATATCAATCAATAAGTCAATATATAAATCAATAAGTCAATATCTCAATCAATAAGTCAATATCTCAATCAAATAGTCAATAAATCATCTAGCCAATCTTCAAGGTAGTTTTTTTCTTCATCTTCTCCGGATTTGCCCACCACCACCAGCACCACCATATACAGCGGATCAACAGCAATAACAACAAAACAACCCCATGTCCCACCCCCACCCTAGGATAAAACGGTTTCTCCTTCTTCTCCTCCCCCTCTTCTTTTCTTCCTATTCCTCTTCTGCTCCTCTTTCTCGGCTATCTATTTCTCAGTACCTGCAGCACCATCAACGATGTAGACCGGCGCCTTGGGGTTAATGTAGTCTTTCTGTGTGGCCGTGTTGTTGTACACGGGGTACGACCTCTCGTACTGGTGGTTGTGTCCAGTGATCACCTGCAGACAACAGTGTTATAGACCTACATTAGCATTCATTCATAGGCCCTACCTTATCAATCATTCGTAGGCCTACATGATCATTCATTCGTAGGCCTACTTTATCATTCATTAACTGGTTTATTCGGATGAGAGTGTAAACCGAGGTCTATATAGTCTATGCACGCACGCATTCCGTGGCACGGATTTTACAAATCTTGACGCTCATGTCCTGAGTGCCATCTACGCAAATGCACCCAGTAAGCACTAGATCTTTTCCCCACCATCCCCAGCCGCCCAGGGTTGTGCTCAGTTGTTTGGGCGTCAGATGAAAGCACCTATGGGCAGCACATGGGCGACTCTGTGGCTTGAGTAGGACCCTTATCTTGAGCTGGAAATGTTACCAGAGCATCAGAGGCCTTGCAAAGACCATCCTGCAAAGCAGGGTGCAAGAAGGCAGAAGAAGAGGGAGACAGAAATAGAGGTGGGAGGACAACATTCGAGAATGAACTGGCTTGACACTGAGCGAAGCCCATGAGGATTGCTGAGGACAGAGAAAGATGGAGTACGCTGGTTAAACGATCATCTGTGGTGCCCCAACAACCTTCTATTTGCGGGATAGGATTGGATAGGATAGGATAGGACTTCTATCGGCGTTAAAAGTCTTATAGTTGAAAACACCATTTTATCGTTTACATGTAGTCTACTTTCAACTTTGACCTGCACGGCCAAATTGTACATGCCTCGTTAAAAGGTATTCATTCCGTTATCTTTTTTTTTTTTAATGATTTAACAGAAAATGCTTGCAGCTTGCAGCGTTTTCCCTCCTTGAAACTAGCTTGTTTCCAGTTTTTCAGGAACACGCGAAATACGACTGTTAAATTTAAGAGACAAAGAAAGCACCATAAATGAGGCACTGACCACATCCACGCGCTGTTTGTTCAGGAGCTCTTCAAGGTTGGCGCGGTAGACGATAGCTTGCTCGTGACAGCGATCCCAGCACATCAGACTGCTGCAGTACAAGGGGCGATGACCCATCACTACAATCCACGGTACACGTGCTCGGTTCTCATTGGCTCGCTTCAAGTCCTGCAAGCACCAAGATTCAATATACATTATGATGGGTACGGTGATGTAAAATTCAGACTAACAAACGGATTACTTCTAATCAAAATTATTGTTTCCATTTCTTGACTTCATTCATTGCTGATAAAAAAACAAATGTGTGGGCAGCAGCAGCAGCAGCAGCAGAAAAAGAAGAAGAAGAAGAATTAATGGAACTTTTAGTCATTGTTTATAGGGTCCTGCGGATAACTGAAGTTTTTTGTCAGCCAAAACAAAATTACATCTATGGGAAAAAAACCTCAAAAAGATGGCCAAGTAGGCCTAAAACAGTTCGGTTTCTCTACTGTATTGTTGTTCAACATCTAACGAATCCATTATCAAACATTATTCCAAACACGCTGGCAAACCTGCACTATCCAATGGTACTGGGTGGAGTTAGGGCTAAAGTCGTGCTCAGTCGAGAACGCCAAGACGTGGACGCCAAAGTAGTCAAAAGAGAACCAGAACGGAGATGTGGAACCGCTCGCTTTGTAAGGCATGGGCAACCAGTTCAGGTAAGCGGCAAAGCTGAACTCCCCCTGTTGGCAAACAGAAATCATCTTCATAGTTATCAGAAGCAGCAGGAGCAGCTGCATCCTCATCCTCGTCCTCATCATTATCATCTTCGTCGTCGTTCTCACTTCCTCCTCTTCATCCTCTTCCTCCTCGCCGTCGTCGTGGACTTACCTCGTGGTTGCCAGGGGCAGTCATGTAGGGGACATGGGCGGCCACAGCCTGCAGACTGTTCATGTAGTCCACCCAAACCCAGCTGTTGTTGTGGAGGGCGTTGTCGTAGTGGTTGGCGTACGAGATGTCGCCCGCATGAATTAAGATCTGCAACATTTAGATACTCTTCTTCTTGAGAGACACAAAAAATGCGTAAAACGCAGGAAATAAGCACGGGCGGTTTGAGTTAGATCTAGAATATCTCATTGGAAAAGCACTACATAAGAACGATTCAATAAAATAGTATAAAATAAATAAGCTGCCTCGCCTAAAGAAATAGAAACGGAGTTTTAATTGATTATCTTGACCATCCAGAATTGGGGGAAGTGACCTAATTTTGTGAAAGAACATTAACTGAAAGTATTTTTTAACATCTAGGGTCGCCCTGTTCTGCTTCCTTTAATGTTCAATGATGGCCATGTGAAATCATCTCGTTCTTTCTGTTTCTTTCTAATTTGTCTTAAAAAATAAAAAGTCTATGACAATTTTATTAGGAAAAACTTCTAAATATTAAAAAATATATTTCTGATCCAACTTCTAAATATCCTCACCTCAACCCGATTCTTGGAGCCAGCGGCGGGCGTCATTCTTTTAGCGATGGCTTCGACGGTTTTCAACCCGTGAGGGATCCCCATATCCCCCACCACAGCAAACTGGGGGCCTTCGGTCAAGGGCACAGCCTCGTTCTGAACCTGCACGTGCAGGGCGTCACTGAAGCCGTAACCTTGGTCTCCGCACTGGTAGTAGACGTCCTTGACACAAGCGGATTCGAAAGTGGACCCGACACAAGGGATGACGGTCAGGTTTAGGACAGCAGTGTTCAGAGTGTGGTTGAAAAGGCCTGCAGTTGAGTAAAGAAGGCTGGCAAAATTAATGGATACTATCAGTACCAGTGTGCACAGATCTAAAACTCTATACCAACAGGTCTACTTCTCCTTGCAGGATCCATCAGGCCTATGCATATTATTGTACATGTATGTGATATATGTTTCTCTGCAACATCATTTTTTGGAAGTTTAATTGTTCCACACCTGAAATTGTACTGTATAGTGTATTGTATTGTATTGTTATTTGTAGTTACCAGCGGAGTAAGAGTAGAACAGGCCATTGGTGATATGCTGACTGACGTCCTTATCTCCATAGCGACACACGGGCGCGAACTTGGCAACGTCCTTGGCCTTGACTTTAGCGGAGCTGCTGAGCGTGCTGTTGAAGGGCGCAGGGTTCATCCAGGTGACTCTCAGACTGTCCCTTCCTTCATACGAGACGTGCAATCCCTGTAAGTAGAATCCGCACAAACAAAAACAAAAGTTAAAAGTTACGGTGCAAGACTTCATGGTTGTGATAATGAAGGTGGTATGGATGCGGCTTTTCTGCTGCTGCTGTTGATGGTGAAGATTTTGTTGTTGCTGCTGCTGATGATGATAATGATGATGTCAAGAACGAAGAAGAAGAAAGAGGAGGAGGAGGAAGAGGAGAACAATAACAACACAACATAATCACTGTTCCTGGAGAAACAGCAGCAGCACCCTCGCCATAAAAATAAAATATAACATCAGCAGCAACATCAACAGCATAACCCTCACCAACGACAGCGACAACATACCTGTACAGGTGCATGGTTGGGAGGCAGAGGGCCTAAGAAACCCCCTGGATTTTGTTCCACCTCCATCAGCCTCATCAGGTGGGGGTAGTGGTTCAGAACGCACCCGTCCCCCACCAGGTCGTGGGCGTGCACGCTGGTGGGAGAGGGAGGGTGGAGAGAGAGGAGAGTAAGGAAGAGCAGAGAGGCTGCTGCCGGTGATAGTGGCTTCATGATGACGTCGATTGTGGACGTGTTACTGTGAGTCTGAAAACGAAAAATAAGGGGGGGGGGGGGAGGGGGGGGGTAGGCAAAAGGGGGGGGGGGTGATTGTGATGATAATTAGGATAATAATAATTTTAAAAACCCAACACAATCATCATCGTCATAGAACTGAAGCAGAGAGAGATAAGATAAGATTAAGATAAGATAACAATTTTATTTAATAAGGGTAAAAGAGTAAGCTTAAGCACTGGGTGTGCTTTTTTACATCTTGCCCTGAGGACTTGTAACAATAACACTTAGTATAACCAAATAACTTCATAACAATAACATCATAATGTAACAATATAATCAAGATATGCGCACGCACACACACACACACACACACACACAACTTATGTAAAACAATCTATGAATGTAGAACTCTTGCTAAATAAACAATTAACTAGTTTTAATGTGCTGTAAAAGATGGTTATTAGAGTGAGCGAGAGAGAGAGAGAGAGAGAGAGAGAGAGAGAGAGAGAGAGAGAGAGAGAGAGAGAGAGAGGAATGAAAGAAAAAAAATTAAAGCATGAAAGAAAACTTAAATAAAAATTGAACACAGAAATGGAAACAAAAGAAATGAAGAAGAAAAAAAAAAGAAGGAAAGAAAGAAATATAACAAGACAAGGAAAAAAAAAGAAACAAGAAACAAATCAGATCTGAAATTAATTTAATACATACATTCTATTCTTTTCTTTTTTCAGGACAATAAAAAACTGTAGCGAAAAAACATTCATGTAAAATACAAATAAAAATAACCTCAAATACAAGAAAAGAATATAAGTAAATAAATAAATACACTTTCTCTTTCCAGAAACGCTACATAACGTCAACAAACAAACAAACAAACAAACAAACAAACAACACAAAACATAAAAGGAAACGACAAAGAACAAACATCAACCTACCTCTAACCCTACATCAAGAAGTAGGTCTGCTCGACCGTTCGATTATTATGCTTAAACTTACCTAAAGAGAATAGTTTACCGCTTATAAAACAAATCGCATCACCTGTGTGATCTAAGTAAGATAAAGATACAATATGGTATCAATGGTCCTGATACATTGCACACACAGCATAGTTAAGACTGGCAAGAACAAAGCCTTTACCTCTCACGAGCCCCAATAAGCCTCAGCTACTTTGTGTGTTCAATTGTCCTGATAGGAACCGAATTTGGTTTCGATAAACTAAAAATATGAGTAGTGTTTATCCGGAGATGATGTTGATGCACTAGACAATACAATAATATTTCAAATGAAATACTGTAGTTACAGAGGTAAGCCTACCAAAGAGAGTGCCCATACTATTTCGGTCGACCTATCTGTCTGGCTACATGGCTCTCCCTCTTTTTTTTGTCTCTCTCTCTCTCTCTCTCTCTCTCTCTCTCTCTCTCTCTCTCTCTCTCTCTCTCTCTCTCTCTCTCTCTCTCTCTCTTTCTCTCTCTCTCTCTCTCTCTCTCTCTCTCTCTCTCTCTCTCTCCTCTTTCACCCCTCACCCCACTCTCCTCCCACTCAGTCCGTCAAGCCTCTCTCTCTTTATTAAATTATATGGTTCCAGTTAAATGTTTTATATTGAGTATTGTTAGTTTCCTTGTTACGAAGTTAGCTTGTTTATTCCTTTAATTTTAAATCAATGTTTGTCTTTGCATGAATGCGGATGAATGATTAAACTAACTGTGTGAGTGATTGAAAGAAGGACTGATTGTAAGATTAGAAATTAATGCTAAAATCATGTTCTTCTTGTAATAACATATTGAATCTGAATCTGAATCTCTCTCTCTCTCTCTCTCTCTCTCTCTCTCTCTCTCTCTCTCTCTCTCTCTCTCTCACACACACACACACACACACACACACACACTACCTTCCTCTCTGTCTCTATATGTCTGTCTCTCTCTCAAATTATTTCTTTATTTTATTTAATCATTCTTATATAGCGCTTTTCCAGCTCAAGAGCTGCTCAAGGCGCTGGCCGATACAGGATCTAACTCAAACCGCCCGAGACGCCCACCCGCAGCCTTTGGGCGCATGGTCTGCCGCCCGGACAACTGAGCACAATCCTGGGCAGCCAGGGATGGGGGAGAAGGACCTAGGTGCATGCTGTGTGTGTTCTTGTCACCGGCACTCACCCGTCTAGGACATGAGCGTCAGGATCTTTAAAGTCCCTTATGATGGAATGTATGCGACACAGAGACGTCTATGTTGTTGAGAGGATGATGTTAATGACGACGACAACGACGAATAAGGACAATTATAACAACGAGGATGGTGAGGATTGTTGCCTAAAGCCAGCACTTAGCTGTAATAAAGAATACATACGTATATCTACGAAGCGGACAATTCCAATAACTCGGCTCTATAGGCCTATTCTTTTGGCTTCGTCTAATTTTTTTTCCGTGGGGCGACGCTCACTGTGAATGTCAAAAGGATCTGTGACGCTGAAATGTGTCATCTCTGGTCCCTTTAACTAGTGGGACGGTCTTCTTTCAACTGTCAGGTGATCAACATTCAGTGTTGACATTTGGACTGGCGAAACAGGTGTTAATAAAGCAATGACAAAAACTGAGGTTACCACAGACTGCTCACAGTTAGTCCAATCCAACAGGCTTTTTGAAAGTAAGTAAATCCTATAAAAATGATATATATTCTAATTTACTCTTTACAGTTGTGTTTTCAACTGAAAAAAAGTCCCACGGAATCGAAGGGGTATGAATATGTTTATTTTAACTTTTTAAAGCGAACTATTTTTTTATGCGAATGCATTGGGGAACCCCCATTTTTACCGCCCAGATATTGTTCCGCATGACGTCAGGAATCTACAGCCAAGTGATGAAATGTGCGTAGGTGACAATGTCAATGGCATTGTTTATACACAGGCTTGGAAGTCTCGTCTCTCGTAGGTCTCAATTACATACTATACCACGTACGTATGTAGGAGGGGAAAGAAAAGACTTCAGAGCCTGTGGTTGATAAACGCTTATGGCTGATGCAGGCTTGCAGGAGGCATGGTGGCCGAATGTTTAGAGCGTTGGCTTGCGGATCGGAAGGTCCCGGGTTTGAGCCCAGGCCGGGCATTGTGTTGTTTCCCTGGGAAAGACACTTTACTCTCGTTTCCTACTCCTTCGGATGAGAGTATAAACCGAGGTCTAGTCTGTGTCGCATACATTACATCATAACGGACTTTAAAGATCCTGACGCTCATGTCCTAGACGGGTGAGCGCCGGTAACAAGAACACACCCATCATGCACCTTGGTAAAAAAGTGCCATAATGATCAACACGATTGATTGTGGGCATATACGGCAAGACAAGACAAGGCAATAGAGGCAGTTTGTGCATCAAATTCTGCAGTTCACATCATTGCTGGAAAGGCTTATTCTAGGGCAATTAGAGCACATTTTCTTGTCGAAGCAGCATTGATTGCAATATTTGTAAGCACTTCCTTCAACATGTCATGGCTGTTGCTCCATCCTGACACTTTGTCCAATGATTACAATCCTAGGAAGGAAAACGGTGATTGTCAAGAAGCGAGCGTTGTGGCCAAGTGGGCTAAGGCGGGACTAACTTGCCTTGTCCACAAGCCAGAAACCAATGGTGCCTGACAGGTGTGGGTTCGAGCCAGCACATGGGCGTTATGTTTCTCCGAATATTATTTACTTTCGACTCGGGCAACGTCTCGGGGGTTTTCTCCGGGTACTCCGGTTTGCTCCCTCATCAAAAATTTAAAAAAAAATCACAAATAATGTTAGGTAGGTAGGGTTTGGGCGCGCCACTGGCTGCGACTACGCCTTGCCCGGCCGGGGGAGGCGGCCCAGAGTTTCCCGATAAAAAGGGATAATAAACTGCAGCAAAAAAAAAAGAGTCACTTCTACATAATCCTGCAGATCTTGACATAACAGATGACTTTGATTAGGCTCTTTTTGATGCAAGGCAAAACAACAGCAAGAGATGCTGCAATACATCCTGTATTAGGACGCATTAAAGCAACGTTGGAAGATTTCAAACGACAATGTTCAAGTAGAACGAGCAAGCTATGGATTCAAGAAATGGTACACCTCCTTCACACAGCAATATAGGCTGAGAGAACTGGAGACTTCAAGCTCCATCTATCTGCTGTTGCCAAAATGTTGCCCTATTTTGCTGCTTCAGGGCACAACCTCTACACCAAGTCGGCCAGGCTGTACTTACAGCAAATGATGGAGTTGAACAAAACCTACCCAGAAGTCTATCACGATTTCATGGCAGGCCATCACGTGAAAAGGAGAAGCGATCGCTATAGGGCTGGTCTGTCGTGTGATCTGGTGATTGAGCAAACTTTGATGAGGACGCTGACGTCAAATGGTGGCCTAACTAAAGGGCGCGGAATGGGCGAACGACAAAGGCTTGTTTGGCTTCCCTCTATGCCTGCTTGTGCAACAGCAAACCAGTGGATGCAATCCTTGACGCAAACAGAGTTCACAACAAGTGAACAGCACAAAGATTCTTCTGAAATAAGGCAAGAGAAAGACCACAAAGAAACTTTGACAGTCATCAACTATGTTTCATCAAAAAATCCGTTTTGCGCTGACACGAGTCTTAGGTCTATTGCTACTGGCCAAGCAGCTGACTCATCTGTCAATGCTGACCAAGCTGTTGAAATTGGTCAGCGCATTCTCCAAGGGATGACGGGTCAATCTCCAGCTGACGTGACGTTCAAGAAAAGCATTCAAGCAGTCACAATGGCGACAAAAACTGGAGTGACTATTGGCCAGGAAATGGTGCAAGTGGATCCGCAGTTATTGTTTCAAAGGTTGGTGCAAGTCGCTGGGAATGATACCAACAGGCTCGAAGAAATGTTTTACTATGGACTGGCCAATGTACCTGCCTCCTTGTTTGATGCGACAGGATTCCCCAGAAAAGCCAACAAACATACTCTTGCAGGATTTCTCTGGTCTGCTGTCAATGAAACTGCATCCTTGCCAAGAGAAAATGTGAATGTCGATGGTGGATCCCTTTTGCATCGCCTTCCATGGCCCAGAGGGTCGTCACAAAAGATCTAGCAGAGATGTATTTCAGCGTTGTTGCTAGGAAACATACACTAGCTACAATCATTTTCGATGGTTATGTTGATGGCCCAAGTACCAATAGATGTTGCCCATCTTCGAAGAAGCAAAGGCATGGTTGGGAGACATGTAGCCTTTGATCCTAACATGATCCTCTGCGAGACGAAGGAAATATTCTTGGCCAACTGCGAAAAAAAACCGGAACAACAGTCTGTAATAACATTCTTTTTGCCCATGCATTCTGTGGATACGACACATCTCATCCCTTCAACATCTCAAAATCACTCACAGTCAAGAAGCTTGATTCGGGAGAGCTCCTGGATGAGGCTAGAGTATTCAATGATAAGATTTCAAGTCATGATGCTGTTGCAGCGGCTGGTGAGAGGGTATTTGTTCACCTGTACAGTGAGAAACGTTCTGATACCTTGACCAAACTGTGGTTTGTCAAATATGAGCAAAAAGTGTCTGCAAGCCATACACAAATCCAAGCTAAAGTGCTCCCCCAACAGCAGCAGCAGCTGAATTCCATGCCTACAGAACATTCTACCAAGTCCAGGAGTAGCTGAGTCTAGACAGAGACCATGGTCTATCACCAATGGATTGGGAATGGAAGTTACAGGAGGGTGGGCTACTTCCAATCATAACTAATAAGCCAGCTTCTCCATAGGATATTTTGAATGTTATCCGCTGCTGCTGCTAGAAAGACTGCTCAACTGGCAGATGAAGATGCAGAAAGCACGGACTTACGTGCACCATAGCTTGTGGAGAATGCCGTGGAGTCAGCTGCACAAACTCTGTGGTTCAGCTGGATGACGAGTCGGATTCTGAGAGCGACTAAGGTAGACCACTTCTATATTCTACTGGAAAACTAATCAATTTCCTGGGTTTTTCTGTTTTTCTTTATTTCGTGTGTCTTCCTTTTAACTAATCTTTTTTCTCTTGTGAATTAAATAGAAGTCGACTTTTACAATCGAGATCAAGATTTTTAAGATCATCGGAATTTCGCATTTATACCCTTATGTTAATTAAATTTTAATCCACAGTCAGAACTAAAACTGACACAGAAAGCGTTGAAACAGATTTTCGGACTGTATATGTTAAGAGCTTTCATTTGACATGCAACATGATATGGTTTTGAATTAAATGTTTATTTCAAGTAATCTCCCTTTGACGTTTTGAAGTGTGAAAAAAAATTAGCACCAAAAATCATGTTTCAGACCCCTTTTTTTTACTGGGACTTTTTATAGGTATTTCCTCATTGCTTAAAGAATATTTTTTACTGCATAGCATTTTTATAGGAATTAGTTGCTTATTTGGCTATTTATTTCATTACTGGGACTGGACTAAGTGTAATTCACACTAATATAGACGAGTCTTCTTCCTCTCGTTTGAAGAGGGAGAAGGTCTGGACTGGTCTTTGTGCTAACACGCTGTGTGGCAACCACTCAGTGTTGATAGATCCAGTGCCACAATAATTATTATCGTAATAATGAAAGAAAGATTGAGGCCAAATACTATAAAAGAATTTTTTTTTAAACAAACAAAAAAAAAAAGCCGCCTGTTCCACGCTTCGCTACATTTTTTTCCCTTCTCTGAGCTGCGAGTGATTAGGTACCAACCATAGGCGCTTGTAACTGGACACGCGACTGTGACTAGTAGAATTTACGTCCCCGAACACATTGAGCGTATGGGGGATGCCTGTGACGCGTATGTATAACCACATAACCACAGGGAGACGCGTCACCTTGGAGCGCGTCACAGGCATAGGCGCTCGCGTGCCCAGATACAAGCGCCTGTGGTAGCAACAGGGACCTGCTACCTCGGCCTCGACTCAGTAATAGAGCGTTCGCCTGGCACACCAACAAATGACCCGGGTTCGATTCCCGTGGAAGGCAAGATAAAAGTGGCCATTTCTCGCTGTTTATCTTAGTAGTTTGTTTGCTCTGGTGGTTCAGTGTTGATTTAGGTCACTCCCCCTTTTCCTTGGAATGGGTGCACCCGTCTGCCGTTTCGCCAAGGGTGGGTGTGGTCGTTAAACTTCAATGTCGATTCATTCAGCAACAAGGCGAATTGGGACACCTGACATCTATCTACCAAGTATAGTAGGCCTATATGGTTTATAGTTACAACTCTCATTAGCGTCAATAATTATAAATAGCTTAACCAATTACCTTTAACTAAAATATTGACTAGGTAAAAGTACAGTTCACTTACGTGCAAAGCTTTCTTGCACTTCCCGCAGCCTTTCGTCAATGCTGAATAATCTGCAATGGTATTAAATATCGCAATAATGTTGTCTCTCCGTGGGTTCAAAATCAAGTCAACTAACATTTAGGCCTACATAGGCTACAGCGGGTTTTAAAACTTCCTGGACTTCCACTGATACATGTAAAACACAGGCGCTTGTATCAGGACACGCGAGCGCCTATGCCTGTGACACGTCTCCCTTTTGTTATTTATAATACCAAAGGGAGACGCGTCACAGGCATAGGCGCTCGCGTGTCCTGATACAAACGCCTGTGATGTAAAACTTCCTGGACCACGCAAAGAAGGGTCAATTTCGTAGCGGTATGATATTCATGGGCAGCTCATAGAAACCATTACATGCACGTTATGATTTTTCTTTTTCAGTGGCATTTTTACCTTCCTGAATAACTTAATCGGATTGGCAAGGCTGTGTCCGTAGTTTAAATAGCCATACAGGTCTTGTGAGTATAGCGAGTTTAAACTTTCTGAACCAGGTTGTTTATTTAAAGCTGGTTCATTAATTATTTGTACGCTGAAATGACAAAGCAACGCTGATTTCAGCACTGCTGTCATTGGTACACCGTTCCGGTTTATTAGACACAATCATTTTCAAAGTTATGCCACTGATGGCACGGAATCAAAGTGCAAAGGTAAAACCTGATTAATAGTATTTAACAAAACAAAAATAGTGCTATGAGAAACTACTAATCTTACATGGACCCTCACAGCAGATCTACAACGAAGAATACAAAGCATGGAGATGAAGTGCTACATAAGACTTCAGGCATTTCCTATAACCAGCACATCACCAACGACGAAGTCCGACAGACCATCACACAAGCCATTGGACAACACGATGACCTGCTCACAGTGGTGAAGAAAAGGTATGGCCACGTCACCAGATCATCAGGCCTTGCAAAGACCATCATGAAAAGCACAGTGCAAGGAGGCAGAAGAAGAGGGAGACAGAAAAAGAGGTGGGAGGACAACATTCGAGAAAGGACTGGCTTGACACTGAGCGAAGCCATCATGGTTGCTGAGGACAGAGAAAGATGGATTACGCTGGTTAAACGATTATCTGTGGTGCGCCATCGAGGTATGGGATAGGATAGGATAGGATTACATATAGAAGAAGAAGAAGAAGAAGAAGAAGAAGAAGAAGAAGAAGAAGAAGAAGAAGAAGAAGAAGAAGAAGAAGAAAACGTCCCACTTCTGTAGGCAAGACATCAACCTAAACTTTATTCTTGTCTTTCTTCCTACATAGTAAGCTAATCAAAACAACGTAAAATCGTTTGTTGACAACGACTTTAGAACACGATACTAACACCGCATAAATTGAAAGAGGAAGAAATGGAAACAGAAAGCGGAGCTGTGTGGAATAGCTACTGTGTGCTGCAACATCTTTGAGCTCGAATGGAAGAAAGGCGCTATACAAATCATATATTATTATGATTAGGCCTATCGTCTTCCCACCCCCTCTCGCACCCATTCTCCCACCCACACCCTCCTCTCTGTCTCTCCCTCCCTCCTTCCCCTGCGTCTCGCTTTGTTTCTGTCCACTACAACACTCTTTGGGGGCAACTTTCCCACGGTTTTGGAGTTGGCGGGTAGCGGTGCGGGACACCACGATCCTAAGCTTATCGTAGGCCAGGGTGGTGATAGATGATGTGAAAGGCTGCATGCCAGGCTCTTTACCTGTCCCTGACATAGAGCACGTGCACAATTCATTAGGTCTATGAAAGTAATGGAGGTATAGGGTCTACACGCTCTTTTCATTCCCCTTTTCGCCCTTTTCGTACTTTCTGTGCACCCCAGGTATACTAGCTACTGTAAATTGTTTCGCATGTTGAAGGGGGAGGAGAATTAGAACATTAGGCTACATTATATTACATGGTTATGGCTTTAGGTCCAGCGGACTCTTAATTCCGAGCCAAATCAGGACCAGTATAGCCGAATCAGGACCACAAAATCAAGACCACAACTTCGCTGAAAGAGGAATCGCCCCTGATCCGCATAAAAGATCTGCCGAAACAACCCTAGTGGCAACACTGAAGGCACTCCACCAGCCGGTCACTTTACAATAAAGACATCCCACGCAGGGGACGCTGAGGCTATACTCTAATTTATCGAACCCCCGTTTACAAAAACAAAATGGAATATAAACATCATTATAAAATATCAACAAAACACATACATATAAAATGCCTACATTGCCAAATAATAACATCATAGGAAGCCCCAGTGACCATCTGGCAGAAAGCGTCCAATATTCCCAAGCTGATCCAACAGACCTCACACAGAAATGAGGAGTTTTGTCCCGGAAGAGTTTTCAAGAAAAAAGGTAGGTGACTGGTCTAGCGAAGAAGTATATCAGATTGATAGAACAGAGTAGAAATGAGACAGAACAAAGGAGAAAGACAGAGACAGTGGGAATTTAAAGCACTAAATTTCCAGAAAGTGGGGATACTATTTATACTGAAACCCCCGGCACCCCACGGGGAGAACCGAGGAAAAAAAGAAGAAGAAGAAGAAGTCTGTATCGTTGTAGGGTGAGTGGGGAGGGGGGGGGTAAAACAAGAAAAAAGGCGCACACCAAATGAAACGCACAAACTTAATTCTAATTAATTGAAACTGATGTTTTAATATCAAGTTTAAATATCAATTTCAAAACACTCGCGGCAGTTCAACGTACTTGATGTTTACAGTATCCGAGTAGGCCTACAGTAATAGTTGTTGAGGATAGGCACACGCCTCTTGTTGTCAATCCCATAATTATGTATATTACATTGTAAGCTTACATGATTGGCTGTTTTGGTCCTTTTCAATTTCAAGTGCTTGGAGGTATGTGTTTAGTATTATATCATTTACTACGAGTTAGCTGATAAGGAATTACTAGACTACATATACTATACTGTACTCTAAAGGTTACGTTCGCACGGTTCAAATGAGGAGCACGGCTAAAATGTTTTCTTTTGTTGTTGTTGTTTTGAGAGGGGAGGGAGGTAGGGCCTAGAATGGTGTGTGCGTGGAGACTGATTGAGTCAGTGTTATCAAAGAAGGGGAGTTAAGGTTAGCAGTACATGTAGTAGAATTAAAGTCCCCGGACACACGGAGCGTAAAGGGGACTATGTAGTGAAGAGGTCACAAAAGAGAAGGCCCGAAGTAGGGCACAAGTGAGGACCCCCCCCCCCCTCTCCGTGGGGGTTTCAGAATAAATAGTATCCCCACTTTTCTGGAAATTTAGTGCTTTAAATTCCCACTGTCTCTGTCTTTCTCCTTTGTTCTTTCTCATTCCTACTCTGTTCTATCAATCTACTATACTATCTTCTTCTTCGCTAGACCAGTCACCTACCTTTGTTCTTGAACACTCTTCCGGGACAAAACTCCTCATTTGTGTGAGAGGTCTGTTGGATCAGCTTGGGAATATTGGATGCTTTCTGCCAAATGGTCACTAGGTCTTCCTATGATGTTATTATTTGGCAATGTAGGCATTTTATATGTATGTGTTTTGTTGATATTGTATAATGATGTTTGTATTCTATTTTGTGTTTTTTTAAACAGGGGTTCGATAAATTAGGGTATAGCCTCAGCGTCCCCTGCGTGGGATGTCTTTATTGTAAAGTGACCGGCTGGTAGATTGCCTTCATTGTTACCACTAGGGTTGTTTCGGCAGATCTTTTATGCGGATCAGGGGTGGTGAGTCCTCTTTCACTTCTCTGGTCCTGATTTGGCTCGGAAGAGTCCGCTGGACCTAAAGCAATAACCATGTAACAAGTGTGGAGACGACGTCATGGTTGAATGAAGAAGACGACAAGTTGGGTAGCGCACGCGGAAGCTTCATGATGAAAACGAAGTCGTGAAAGATGAAGACATTCTGTAGAAGCGGAGCGCTCTAAGGGGTAGCTGGAATGAAGAATGCAGATGCGCAGACAGTAGGAAGGCGGGTCGCTGGAGGATGCGTGGCGATAAGCCCGAAGGTACGTGCAGCAGCAGGGCCGAGTGAAGAGGGGAAGGCTATCCCGAAGAGAGCTGGCGACGTAGAACGCCTGTTGTCCGGAGGCGCCACTCTCCACAACCCAAGTCGGGAAGCCAAATAGTAGAAAAAGGATGAGGGCAATCCGGGAGAGGAACGACGACAGCAAGGCGTCGAGGCGCCATTCGTCGTCCAGCCGCCGCCCAGTCGAAGGAGCCCAACTGGTAAGAAAATAAGGTTGTAGGATGAGGTGGAGTATCGGCTCAGCATCTCCCACAGGATGCAAGCTGCTCCGTCTTTGGACAACCGTGAATCATCTCGACCTCAAGAATGGCAAGAAAAGTGGGAGTCCTCCGACGAAGCAGCTAGAGAGCGCACCTGTGGGTCTGATTGCCTCCTGGAGCAGACCTGCCACCAGTCAGGGCCGGACCTGGTAAAAGTTGAGGGGGGGGGTTACAGATTCAGCGAAGGCGCGAAGCGCCGAGCCTTCTAGGGGGGTCCGGGGGCATGCCCCCCCGGAAAATGTTTTTTTCAAGGATGCAAAATGGTGCAATCTGGTGCAATCTGAACCTTGAAAAAGCCATTTATGATGGTCTGGGACTTTGAGCTTTTTAAACAAATTGAACTGACAAACTCTGGGGTACAAAAATAATCATCTGCCCGTCCCTTAAAAAAACAACAACAAAAAAACCACACACGAACATTTATTTATCAGCAGAGATGTTTTGTATACTATTATTATTCACTACATTTTGTTGATCGTTAACAGTATAAAGCTTTACCATGTAATTTATGAACATCACCGCCCTGCTTTTACTTTCAGTCTTGCTGCACTAGGTTCCTCGGCATTAGTACCATTTGTGAATTGTATCTTCTGGCAAAACAGTTCACTGCCTCTTTGAAATCAATATCAACATCCCTGTGCACTTTCAGTAAAGCAAGTCCATTGAGTCTATGTTGCCCCATTGTAGAGCGCAGGTAGTTTTTCAGGTTGCGCAACTGACTGTTTGAACGCTCACACTCGGCAGTAGTGACAGGCAGGTTCTTTAGCATGATGAACAGGTTGGGATAAAAATCCCTGTCACAATGTTTCAGTGCTTCTGATGCCGTGGATGGGATGATAGCTGTCGCATTCTCAGCAGCACTTCGCCATTTGCAAACCCACCTTTGGTATTCTGCATCAAGGGTAGCGTTGTCTGGTAGATCAGACTCCCACAACATTGCCAGTGTCTTCACCCCTTCTGGAACCTGCATGAAACCATCCTGGTTGTCTATTAAAGTGCTTGGCACCAGACAGAGACCATCAACTGCTAGGTCAGCATTTTTGAACCTCGAGTCCAATTCGATTGACAGGTGTTCCAAGAAAGGAATGGCAATGCTAATCTTGAAATATTCTTCTGGAGTGGCCGCAGGTTGGTTGTCACGGAGAGTCTGTCGGGATGCTTGACGAGGAACAATAACATCAGTTGTCAAAGCATTCGCCATTTTGCTGACTTCACCGAACCAGGCAACGAACGCTGTGTCGACATCTCTTCTAATAGAAGACATGCAGTTACTGACCGCTTTGATTTCCCTGTAGGCATCGACAACATCTTTTGGTCCTTTTCTGCAGCTTCACTGTCAAGGGTTTTAAGTAACGCAAACAATTGCGGACGACAACGAATGCAACGAGGAAAGCACTGCTGCTCAAGGTGTGGAGAAAGCCAGTTGCCTTGGTCAGTGTCTCACTGTCCCAATTGTCACTGTCTTCACACATTTGTCCCAAACAGTCGTGAACAACCAGAAAGAGAGATGTATAAACCTCCAGTGCTTCATGTTTTTCTACCCATCTTGTTCTGCACAGATCAACAAGCTTTGTTTTTGTCGTGTCAGGCTGAGATGATTCGATGGTATCTTCAAGTTTTCTTTGTCTCTTTGGAGAGTTTGAGAAAAACAGTGACAGTTCCCTCAGTGCACCCATCATGTTCTTCACTGCAGGCAAGCCGCATGCTTTTACAATGTAGAGACTCAAGCTATGGGAAGCACAGTGTCTCAGGTAACAGAATGTAGTTACTTGTGATAAAAGAATCAGTGGTTGAAATTGAGTAGAGTGGAAGAGGATTTATTTTTTTATAGTGCCTAGGGGAGAGGGTTGAAATTTCTCCCCGGATTTACTTATGATTGTAACGTAGCCCCCCCCCCCCCCCTCCCAAAAAAAAAGAAAAAAAAAAAAGAGGTACATAGTCAGGCCAGGGGGGGGGGGTTACGTAACCCCTGTAACCCCCCCCCCCCCCTAGTCCGGGCCTGACCAGCCTGTCCCACTCGCTGCCACCGAGTGTGTGTGACTGTCAGTTGAGGTTAATCTTGGATTATTACTTTTATGTCCACAACCCACACCCACCCTATCCCGGCTCCTCCCCTGGCAGGAGTGATGTCACGACCTGCAGAGTGAGTGGTCCATCATTTATGGACACCCATTATAGTCAAAGTCATGCAAACAGACGATTATACGCAAAGGCGACTTCAAAATAGTTCCACCTGATTTTATTAGCAGTTCTATATTATTATATAAGTCGATTACAACAATTGTGTGTTAATTATACACAGGAAGTATATGATTATCTCACCTAAAGAAATGGAGTTAAATGACAGTACTATTTGGATTGTGATGAAGCTGCATGTGATTGTCCACCGAGCTTCGTGTAATTTTCACTTGTATTTTCACATGTATATATGCTGGGAGTAGTAGCCTACTAATTAGACAATACAATTTTTCGAAATAAAAAATAGACTAATTTTATTTAGGTATAGGCCTATTGGTTTGCAAACTTGGACCATTGCGAAAAAGAAGTATTTCTTCGTTCTTTTGTATAAGGTAATTTGATTACCTGAAATAAAGCTACTTCATATTAATACTAATAGGCTTCATGTAGTATTTGCTTACCCAAGTAAATATAGTAAAAGTGGCGCCTGTGGCATCGCAACACGTTACTGGTTTTCCCGCCACGCGCTCACCTCGTTCAACCACAGTGCACGCACTCTTCAGTGCACGAGGCGTAAGCCGCCGCCATTCCTCAGAGCAAGTTAGCGTTTGTTTTCAGTTGTGAAATCGGCCTCAAAATGGGGCTTTCGGAGGAGGGAGAGGAGAATGTTCTCCAGAGATTCGAAGATTTGTGCATGGACCTCAATATGGACACAGACGCGAAGGAAGAAGCGATGCAGAATTACAAGAGAATCCAAACCAACTTCACGTTAGAGGTAGGGAGATAAAACGAGCAATTTTACTAGCATACTATGGACGCGGCCATGTTGGAAATTAAAACACACTTAGGGGCTCTATTTCCGTTCCTTTCGCTCGCCGATTTTTCTCATATTTTGCTATGATCTGAATTATTAACAGCATGGACAGTCAGATTTATGTTCGATCTGTGAATTTTCAGGGTGACCAGCTTCATTGGTTGGCGTGCGCACTATATGAAGCGTGTAGAAGGAGCATGGTGCCGACGGTGGGAAGAGGGACTTTGATGGGAAACTGCGTTTCCCTCACACGATTGCTGCGATCAGCAAAATTTAGGTAAGACCCTTTTACCGCTTATTTTATTTGTTTGACAAACAAACAGGGCTTTGTTGTAAAAATGCAAGGTAGCACGAGCACTGTCGATCGCTAAATACTGCATAATTCAATCACAGCTGACTGATCGAGGATTGCCGCTTTCGCGCTTAGGGAATGGATTGAATGTAAACAAACAATGGCACGATGCCAGAATTGCCCTGGGAGGTAGTTTTTCTCTTTCTCTTTGTCGTTACGGCTTGTTTGGCACTCCATAAGGCACTCCGTAATCAACACTAACAGATAAAAAAAAAGTTTCAGAGGTGTGTTGTCAATGCACAGATGTATTAGGTCAGTTTCAGTCAGTGTGGTGGTCAGGTCAGTTTGAATAGGCTTAAGTAATCAGTGTTCATAATCAATATATTTTCAGCGGATCTTCCTGGAAACCAAATTTATGATGATTATTGCTGTGTTCCATTTGTTCTGTTTCAAAGAAGTTGAGTACTTCAGTCTTCTGCATTGTAATTGTTCCTAGTCATGAAATTAAGTTTGGTCCTGATTTGGCTCGGAAGAGTCCACTGGACCTAAAGCAATAATCATGTAATGTAATGTAATGAAATGAAGTTGCAAGCTTGTAGATGACTAGAGATCAAAAGGTGACAGTCACAGACCTCAAAAATAAAAATGATATTAAATGTGCAAGATGATCATTTTTATACTGGAAAAGCATTACAGTATACGGTGTGGTAAAGGAATTTGCGCTCGATTGCTTAGTTCTTGAGTAATTGAGTTTTGAATGAGACTGCTTGCAGAATGTCATTTGTGACATGTGACACCAAACTGTGTATAATTGTGATAATCCAGCTGGGACCAGACAGCATATGATAGTATGAACAAACTATGTTAGTGATTCTACTGACAGGGATGGAGAAAAAAATCACAATTTCCAACTAGTTTAATAAGAAAAATGATTTTGTTTGTCGTCACAGTCACAAATGACATTCACTATGTAGGAGACAATTCTATTCCGACAAAACAAGACACGCATTTGAAGTGATACTATTATTTATTCATAACTTATAAAAAGTAAGTTTGACAACATATGTGAAGAAAACCAGCACAATGATACTGAAGCCAGAAATGGTAGTTCTACTGTCATTTGTGACAACTGTGGGAGTGACGCGACAGATGTTGCAGTCACACGTCACAAATAACACAAGAAATACCTTATTGTATGAAAATATACCACATGCACTCCTTGTGAAATTCTATAAACAAATCCTTAAAATCAAACATATTAAAACACCAGCAAACTTGTTAATAAAAATATTAACTGTGTCATTTGCGACATATGCCAAAGTAAGATGCCGTCACATGTCACAAATGACTAATCATGAAAATGCATCAGTTTAAAAATGTCATGCAATTCCAAAATAAAAATGGAAACGTGAATCCATAGTGGGATCAAGGAAAACAAGTTCATCTACTTTTATTTTTTTAAATTTTTTTCTTTTTTCCTTGTATTTATATCAATGTGTTGTTGTTTCCTGTTGTCCGCCAGTGATATTTTTGATAAATTATTTATTATTTGGGTAGCACTCATTTAAGCCTTGTGCTTTTGTGCACCATAGTTGGTTTAACCTTTTATTATCTGGTTTGTTGAATACATTTATGTTTAAACCATCTATCCCCACACCATGGTCAAGGTAATCTTTTTCGAGAAAAGTGAAATATTGTCCCCATGACCGGAGAAACTTCAGTGGCCAGTCTTGTTGTCTGATCAAAAGCAACCTGCAACAGTCCCATACAGCACATTTTAACATTATGTAATCAAGACTAAAATACTTCGAGTAGTAAGTTGGGATCCGATTGTTACAATTTCCTTAAAAAAAAATTCTGGAAGGAAAACTGTGGAAAGAGTAATTTTATGGATGTAATTTAAGTATTTTCGTAACAAAAATATTAAAAGTACACAACCAGATATTAAACTATTTTCCAAATGCAGTAAAAACGAATTATGTAAATATTCACATACTTGGCCATAATACAATTTCTGGCCTTTCTTTCTCTTATAAGTTATACTGTTTTTGTACCGAACTGCCTTATTATATCCTGAAACAAACGCAAACAAAGTGTAATGTTCCTGGCCAGTTGGTTTGTATCAATACATACTTTAAAGTTGTTGTTTTTTAAGTGCCATTGCACAAGGTACATTAATGTAAAAGAAAACTAACTCTGGAAGGAAGTAATGATAATATAGAATAGAATACTATATTTTACCTGGGTTTGGGAGACCCTGCCAAAGGCACAGACTGCTCCAAGCAATGAGTTACAGGTGCTGGTTCATTATCATCATGTCTGCTGAGACTTCCTTGTTCATAGAACATTGTAACAGTGGCCATTTGGTCAATTCTTTATTCAAATGCCTACTGATCATCTGCGGCTGACTGTAAGAGGTAGCCTTTTGTAGCTCTTCCAGTGCTTTCTTGAAAAAAGCCTTACAACATTCTTGTGGTAGATATTTTTGGTTTTGCGGGTTGACCCATTCTGTGTCTTTTGCTCAGATCGATTGCAATACCATCATTTAAACACTCCTTTCTGTTTCTCCTAAAAGGCCTCCCATCTGTCAGGATCAACTTTGAGTCGCTCTTGATTTTCATAAACACCTCAGATTATTTGTGTTTGGGAGAGGTATTTGCAAAGCTGGCCACAGAGGCCCTCCTAAGACCTAAAAAAGACAAAAAAATTAAACAAAAAGAAAAATGGAAAATGTTATTTCAATGGTAAGAATACAGTTTGTCGTCACATGTATTTCTGTAACATATGACACACACAGCTAAGTACTTAGAATGAAAAAAGTTATTCAATGCAAATGTTTTAACTTAAAACAATGTTGCAATAAAATTCATGAAACTGAGCAAGCATATTAATAATCTGAACAGCATAACTTGTACAAACTAAAACATTTTGTGTCATTTGTGATATGTTACACGAAACAAAATTGTGTCACAAAATAGCAGTACATCAGAAAATAATCATAGGCTGCTAATGTAGCTTCCTATTGAGACATGCTTGTTGTGTCTACACTCAAACACCCTAAAATCTAACTTATTTCATGTAATCTGTGATTTATTTATAATAATACATATTTTATAATGTCATTTGTGACATCAATGTTTCATTTGTGACTAAAATATAAGTGTGACACCACAAAAAAGACTTACCTTCTCTCCTTCCTGCCATTGAACCAAAGGAAATGGGCTGTTTGACCATGTGCAATTCAACTTTCAGTTACTAGAAATTCAGGATTTAAAAATAAACTGCCTTTTATTATTATAATAACAATACATATGTCATTTGTGACAAATGTGACACCGAAGCTAAAAAGTACTGTATTTTATAGTGTACTTATGCCTACAAACAGCTTTTTTGTTTAGAATAGTATTCTATGCCAAACAAAATGAAAACATTGCTTTCTGTTCGATCCAACTTGTATTTAAACCCTTTTTTGATTACTTCAAGTATGAAAGGCTGTGTGACACGAAAGTGTCACAAATAACACGACTTTTTAAAGGGTAGTTTCTTAATTTGTATATTTAAAAAATCCTATTTAAAGCAAATATCCTGTTAAAATGATCCCTTTACTATCCAAACAAACAGAAGTAAACAAATGGATAGCCCCTGTTTTAAGACAGAAGCGATCATTATGAACCATGTTGTCTCTCCATCGTTTTGCACATGCTCAGTAAAGCTCTGACTGGATTAAAATCCCAAATCTTCAACTTGGATGTTGCTTTTACCAAATCCAACACTGTATTATCTGCTAAAGCTATGTTTCTTATGTCTATTCAAGCAAATTCCTTCACATAATATTTTAAAATAAAATAGTTGGAAGTGTTTGAAGATGTGAGCATGTGATTATGCACCTTTTGACCTCCAGTCAGTTGTTTTTTTATTAAAAATGTGGGATTTCTCTTTTTTCATTGTTCAACAGCTTTTTTCATACTGTTATGGCTATAGTATAACAATATGCACTCAAAACTATAGCTTCATTTTTTAAAAGAGATTTCACAGTTTCAGTGTTCATGGATAATAATTATACTTCACAAGTTACCAGAGTCCAAGTGGTGGTGATTTTTTTTTTTTAAATCCCAGAGGGCCACACCCCTTATTCATCCTATGCCCCATACCCAATAAGGGTGAGGGAAAAAAAAAGAAAGTATTTCTCACTACTTTTTGCACAGCTTGATACAGTTTTTCAACAAGATGCGCAAATGGAGCGACATGGCCAACCTCAATCAAGAATTTCGCGACAAGGTGGACCGACTGGAGCGAAACTTTGCCGTGTCGACTGTCATCTTCAAAAAGTTTGAGCCCATCTTCATGGACATCTTCCGAGACCCAACCACCGACGCACCTAGACAACAGCGCAACAAGAAACAGAGGTACCGTACGCTTGCTGCTTCTGTAGCTTGACCAGCTCTTCAGTTGGAAGGGCTCTATATAATTACAGGCATGCCTACCCGTACGGAATTTCCCTATTTTTTCCGGATATTTGAAAACCTCGGCAAGCGCTACTGAAAATATGGATACTTGTTTCACCGTACGGAAATAGATAAAAACAACATTGGGAAAAGAAATCAAACTCGTTGGCCTGTGGTAATGCACCGCGTGACGTTTTTCCAAAGACAGCCGAACCCGGTTTAATACCGCAATGCGCAGTCGCAGTACAGACACATGGCATGGAAGTTTCCGGTAGAGGCACCGAAGTTTGCCGAACCAGTTTTTGCGCAGTCGCAGTGAAGATCAGTGCTCGCGAGACAGAATTCAAAACATGGCGTCCAAACGAATGGCTAAGCAAAGTGATTGTGAATCTGAATCTTCAAAGGAACGGCGCAAGGGGCAGACATATATTGCCTCGTATTTAGAAAAGTGTCCTTTCATTATTCGCGACAGGACTGACTCAAAAGTACGATTTTTGCCAACCAGTCTGGCATCTCCGCCGGTGGTATGAACGACATCAAGCCGCACTTGGACAGCATATCAAGAATTACGAGGCCTTGAAGAAGAAAAAGAAGATTGTGGCAGCAAATCAATCTATCACTGGAGTCTTCGCATAATATCAAAAAGGATGAGCGTAAAAGCAATGGTAGTAAAAGTAAATACGGAAATCGTAATAATAATACTGAAATTTGAAAAAGCTAATACTGAAACTTCAAATTGAGGGTAGGCATGCCTGTAATTATAAGAACATTAATCTCTTCACGGCTTACGCCGTGCTCAGCATGTGGTCATTTTCAGTCTATCAAACAGCCATAAACGTGATACTATTGTCATGTTTGTAACATGACTGTTGCCAGGTTTGTAACAATGTGTGACTAACTGTTGCCATGATTGTGACAATGATGTGTTAGGTGAATGTTGCCAGGTTTGTAACATGTGACTGACATTGACAATGATGTGTTTAGTGACTGTTGCCAGGTTTGTGACAAAACACATGTCTTGTGACTGTTGCCATGTTTGTGACCATGATGTGTCTAGTCCTCATGTCCACAGACGACTGCCCTGCACCGTCCTCGAAGTCTTCAACTTTACCTGGACCATGTTCGTGCAAGTTAAAGGTCAGTATTATTTATTTATTTATTTATTTTATAATTCCCCCATTCTCTCTCTTCCCAATAGTGTTTCTCTTCTGCACTGTAGTTTACACATAAAGGTGAACAAAGAAACAATGTATTAGTTTGTTATATGTGCATCTGTATTGCAGGCTTGAGAATCTTTTGCCTTTTGGCGGAAAACCGCCTTTTAATGAGCATCAGGATCATTTTTAAGAATGGTGTAAATCCATTGGAAATTTGGGAGAGTTGGGTGGGCAGTGGGGTATGTTACAGGCGTCTGCGTGACAGATTCTATTGCGGAAGATCTGCGATAGTTCATTCTGATTTGGTATATCCTTATTTGAATGGAATTTTTGTTTGTATGAAATTTGCCATTCATTATCAATTAATTTCTCACCTGCCTAAAGATTCCCTCAAAATTCTCTTGGCTGTGTTTAATCATTGCTGGTCTTCTGGTTCCTTTCCCCCATGTTGGCGGGAAGCAGTTATTTTTCCAATCCCTGAACCTGGTAAAGACCACTCTGATCCAAACAGCTACAGGCTCATTGCCCTTACAAGCTGTTTGTGCAAAACATTGGAAAAAATAATCTATGGGCGTTTGATGTGGCAGTTAGAATCTATCAACGCTGTTGATATCTCTCAATGTGGTTTCCGCAAAAACAGGAGCACTTCAGATCATTTCGTTCATCTCGAGTCGTTCGTCAGCGACGCGTTGGTTAACGGTGAACATGTTGTTTCTAGAAAAGGTGTATGACACAACTTGGAAGTTCGGGATTCTAAAAGATCTAGAACTCCTGGGTTTCAGTGGGAACTTACCCATTTTTAAAGAAAAATTTTTAACCGATAGAAAGTTTCAGATCCAATTTGGCTCCACTTTATCACGTCCTTTTGAGCAAGAGATGGGTGTCCCTCGGGTAGCATTCTTTCTCTTCTTTTAACATTAAGATTGTCAAAAATGTAAAAGCTGGCATAGATAAATCCTTGTTTGTTGATGATTTCTCCATCTCGGCTAAGGATAAAATCTTGGCAGGGGTGGAGCATCAACTTCAGCATTGGATACATAAAATTCAGGGGTGGGTAGAAGAAAAGGGCTTCCAATTTTCGCTTTCTAAAACCGAATGCATTCATTTTCATTGCAAACAGAACCAGGTTTTGTACCCTTCTCTCATGTTTATGGCCGACCCATCAAAGTTTCTAAACAAGATAAAATTTTGGGGTATTATTTTTGACAGCCAGTTTACTTCCCACATATTAAATATCTGATGGAAAGCTGCCAGAAAGGTCTTAATATTTTGAAAGTTATCAGCCACACAGACTGGGAAGCAGACAAGCAAACTCTGCTTCTCCTTTATCGTTATCTGTTACGCTCTAAATTGGATTATGGTAGCATCGTATATGGTTTCTCTAGGAAAGTCTATTTGAAATCCTTGGATCCAATCCATAATCAAGGTCTTCGGATCTGCCTGGGGGCGTTTCGCACTTCCCAGAAGGAAAGTTTTTACGCTGAGGCTGACGAACCTCCCTTGAAGATCCGTAGGCTTCAGCTCGCCATGAACTATTTTCTCAATGCAAACCCTGAAAATCCTGCTAATGATTGTGTTCTAAATCTGTTATTTACACTTAAATACTCCAACAAATCGACTGAAGTTCCTCCATTTGGTATCAGAATATGTCCTCACTTTGACACTGCAGGCATAGATATTGACTCTGTTAAGGATGACCAATTGCTAACTGTGCTCCCACCTTGGAACCTCATCAACTTCATTATTAACTTATCCTCGCATCCTTCAAAAAGGCGGAAATTTCCGAAGCTGTTTATAAACAACTTTATCTAGGACAATGTGCACTGTATAAAGGATATGAAAACTTTTTATGGATGGGTCGAAGAAAGGAGCTGCTGAGTTGGTCTCTGAGAGAAACCTCGACGAGCCTTTGCAATAGCGTATTCTTGATTTTTGTTAAGTTTATACAGCTGGAGCTCAAGGAGGTTCATTTAGCTCTGAAACAGATTTATCCAAAAGATCCTCATTTTTAATCATGTCTGATTCACTGTCAACACTTCAAGCTCTTTTCACGAGAAAGATATCGCACCCTTTTCTGCTAGAGATCCATGACCACACACAACTTGTTTCTGAAGGTAAATTGATTTATGTGGGTACCTAGTCACATTCCCCCTTGGAGGTGCCGGGTGTTTCAGTATAAATAGAATCCCCACTTTCTGGAAATTTAGTGCTTTAAATTCCCACTGTTGCTGTATTTCTCCTTTCTTCTTTCTCATTCCTACTCTGTTCTATCAATCTACTAAGTACTATCTTCTTCTTCGCTACATTTTTTCTTGAATACTCTTCTGGGACAAAACTCCTCATTTGTGTGTGAGGTCTTTTGGATCACCTTGGGAATATTGGACGCTTTCTGCCAGGTTCTCACTGGGGCTTTCTATGATGTTATTATTTGGTTATGTAGGCATTTGATATGTATGTGTTTTGTTGATATTTTATAATGATGTTTATATTCTAGTTTGTTTTTGTAAACAGGGTTTCAATAAATTAGAGTATAGCCTCAGCGTTCCTTGCGTGGGTTCTCTTTATTGTAAAGTGACCGGCTGATGGAGTGCCTTCAGTGTTACCACTAGGGTTGGTTCTGCAGATCTTTTATGCAGATCAGGGGCGAGTCCTCTTTCAGCGAAGTTGTGGTCTTGATTTTGTGGTCCTGATTCGGCTCTTTGCAGTCCGCTGGATCCTGTAAGCAATGAATAACTAACCTAGTCAAATGGGCCTCCACTGCAACACTGCAGTGGACAAAGCGGCTGAAGAAGCTCTGCATCTAGAATTCCCTTCATGGATTTTCCAATTTGTTCCAAACTCTGACCTGCGTTGTATGACTGGCTCTTATTGGAAATGGCTCTGGCAGACCGAATAGTCTAATCAAATCAAAAACAAATTATTTCAAATTCTTCCAGATTTGTCTGCTTCTTTGTCTAACTTTGTGTCCTTCCACATACTTTTATGTCACTCATAGTTTCCTTTTTAAAAGGAGAAGAACCTCCATTGTGCTTTGGATGTGACGAATTCTTTTCCGTCTGCCATTTTATGTCTGAATGTGCTGACCTGGTTGATGTAACTTGTAAGAGAAAGATATTTTGGTTTGATAGCTTTTAATGAGATTTTAAAAGTTTGCAATAGTAAACACCAAGTTTGAAGTTTTACCTGATGTTGGTTTGTTTTACAGACCTGCCAACCAGTACGATTTGACCGTATTATTTTACGATGAAACTGAAAAAATACGAAATTACGACGATTTAGAAAATAATACAATGAGTTTTAAAAAAAAAAACGATCATAGGTCTTTGTGAACCCTAAATCTGGTTTATCGGTACAACAGTTACAGCACTGTTAAAAGCCATCGCACACGACGCAGCCAGCGATATGGTAGGCCAAGTCGCGCGTTTTGACAATAAAAACTAAAAACGAACCCTTCGGATTGGTCGCGCACTGACTGCATCGTGTGCGATGGCTATTAATACTATCAGAAGACCGGAAAAAGAATAAACCTATTTGCACACAGTTTTCTCCAATCAATGGTCGCGTTGATTTCCTGAACCACCAATGGTATACATTCTTTCTCAAGCAAAGAAAAACATGGCGGGCAGAGGTAGGCCGCGGAAACGCACTAGTAAATCTCCCCCTGCTACTGCTGAAATCGCTTCTAAAAAACAGAGGAGGCAGCAAAACTTTCTTCCTTCTTACTCTAAGGATTATCCTTGCATCGTCGCATCAAAAGTCAACAGCAAATACGCTCGATGCCGTGTCTGTGAGTTCGATTTTTCAGTCGCGCATGACGGTTTCGATGATGTGAAAAACATGTCCAGTCAAAGAGGCATATTGCAAAGGCTTCGGCATTGAAAAATGCTTCGTCAATCGCTAGTTATCCTGCTATGTCTCAACGAAAGATGCAGACTTGAAAACAATTCAAAGTGAGGCATATTTTACTGCATTTCTGGTGGAGCATAATGTGCCTATTTCGGCATCGGACCATGCTGGACAACTTTTCAAAAAAATGTTCCCGGACAGTGAAATTGCAAAGAGCTATGGTTCAGCTAGAACCAAGACTACTGCTATAATTAACGAATGTGCAGCTGCCAGCAAAAAATATCTCAGTGAATGCATGCAAGGTCCCTTTATTTTGGGCACTGATGGCAGTCAGGAAGGAGAAGACAAATATTTTCCAATTGTTGTCAGAGCTCTTGATCGCAATTTGAACATCAAAACAGAGTTACTGAGCACCCCATCCTGTGACAAATCTGCAACAAGTCAGGCAAAACAAATCTGACTTCAGAGGATCCATGAGCAGGCAAACCCTAGATTCTCTCATGGTTCTAAAGTCCAAAAAGGAAGGGCCATGCTATGAAAGAGAATTTTCAGAAAAGTTTCTGAAAAAATGCAACTCGGCTACTTCAGCAACATGCTCCACCCCCACTTGTCCTTCTAGCAGTTGAAAAGCTTTATACATTGATTTTTTTGTGGAACTAGTGTGAAGAACACTAAATACTGGAAATAGACATGAATTGAAATATTGCAGCATTTAAGAGATACCGTGTGAAGACTTTTAATTATTAAAAATAAAGGTTTAGTTACACTCAACGTGTAAATGACGTAAAACCGACGCCGCTTTGTAATTATGTTTTTCGTCGTTTTCAAAATACTATTGTTTTATTAAAAATATTATCAAATTTTTTTTTTAGTACTATTGAGTCCTTACTGGGGTTGGCAGGTCTGGTTTTAACGCATTTAGCCTAGGTCATATTTTCTTGTTTAAATTCTTGGTTAAATTATTTGTAAGACTGGTTTTATTTACATCTTTTATCACAGGGTTCGCACGCACCTTAAAAGTACTTAGAAGTACTTAGATTTTGACACCCCTCTTTTAAGGCCTTAAAAGTCCTTCGAAATTAAAGTTTTCTATCAGTTTACTAGCAAGGTGCTTAAAAGTCCTTCGAAAATGGGATTTTTGTTGAAAGAATTTCAAAGCAGTACTTTAGTTCAAGGAAAAGTGAGAAACAAATGACACTGTCATTTCGATGTCGCCAACAAAGCGTGTCGTCTGCTACCACAGCATTTTTGCAAAAGGGAAGCGACTCTGACCCCCTAATAATTATGCAGGAGTGACCTCCCCTGATAATTTTCCCTCTTGCTAGTATGCGAAAGTCTCGTTCCAATACACGCAAGGAAGCAAGAAGGCTAGGATCTCTCGAGGTGGTAAAAGTTCCGCTGACACTGGCTCGCCGCAAGGAAAAGAAGAAATTCTCGCGAGGAAAGGCTAGATTGCTTCTCAAGTCCCTCGCTTGGCTAGCGTTACCTAACTTCCTAGCGTGCATCGGAACGGGACTCAGTGGTGGCTTGTGCCGGTGAAGCGTGCACCATTTTTGAAACTGTGAAAGATGCCTGGAAAGTGTTTATTCAATGATAAGTGGTTGGAATCGGCCGCATTTAGAGAATGGCTGCAACGTGATCCAAAGGGAAACACCCGGAAAGCCTATTGTTTTATTGTTCAGTGTGCCAAAAAACTTTTGATGTTGCTGCTGGCGGTCATTCTTCTGTACTGGCGCACCACAAGGGGGCAAAACATGAACGTTTGGTAAAAGCTTCAAGACCTACCGTGCCCATGTCCGCATTTCTCGAATAGACTGTGCCTTCAACTTCAACTGTAACCCATGCTGCGACTAGTAGTTCTACTGTCAGTACCAGGCCTTCTTCTGCTCAGCCATTTTTCAGCACAGACACTTTGAAAGCTGAAATAATCTGGACATTGAAAGCGGTCAGCAGCCATTACAGCTATAAATCATGTGAAGACAACGGCAAAGTGTTTGCAGCAATGTTTCCTGACAGCCAGATTGCGGCCAGTTGCAAGTGTGGAGAAAGGAAGTCGTCATACTTGTCAACATTTGGAATTGCTCGCCATTTCTTTAATGAACTGAAGGACAGATTGAAATCTGAGACATCCTACGTCTTGTTATTTGACGAGAGCCTGAATGATGATCTGCATCAAAAGCAGCTGGATATCCATGTGAGGGTGTGAGAGAATGATGTGGTGGCGACGAACTACCTTCGTTCAGAATTCATGGGGCATGCGGCAGCAGAAGTCACTAGAAAGTAAATGTGGGGCCACCTGTCTGTTTTCAATGATTTCATATTTAGTAAGCATCAATATACTATCAAATCAAGTTTGCTAAAGTTCGTAAAATGTCCTTTAAAAAGTCCTTAAAAAGTCCTTACTTTTTCTGGCCTGAAACCTGTATGAACCCTGTATCATATTTAAATGTTAGCTGTTTAGTCTGATTTTGCTTAGTTTTGTGTATTCCTGATTTGGCTCTTGGCAGTCTGCTGGACTTTAAAACACTGAATATCTATCTGTCTTTTAAGAGCCTGAGGATGATAGGAAACAGCTGAGCAAATAGTTTTTTGCTTGTTCCAGAATGGGCAGAAGATTTCTGAGCACTTAAAAAATTTTTTACGGATCGTGCAGTTTCAAGACAGCACGCCGTTTTAGTCGACATGCATCAACGAATTACAAAATGCGGTTAGGCCCCTGCAGCCAAAATGGACTCGAAGTATGAAAAACTGATGGAATTTTGGTTGGCTTGAGGGGAGAGTGAAGACCTTGATCTTGTTGACAACAGATAAAGGCAAAAAAAGAACATACCATGGAGCTCTCTGTTCATGACTCCATCTCCAAAATCAACTTTCCTGGTCAGGCGTACTGCGACTGGTGTTGTGATAAGATGAAATATGCAGGCATGAGAATAGAAAATAAGCGAAAATGAGGAAATGAATGCGAGGGGCGCTGGTTCGACATAGGCCACTGCTGGGGTCCAGAGGCAACCCCCAAGTTTGGGGTCAGGGAGGTCCTCTGAAGCTGAGATACGTTGCCATTTTCCACACCTAAAACTTGCAGTGGGAGACACCACAACTTTACAAAATAGTGCACTTCAAGCTGCATTCATTTCTCATCTGTGTGCTCAATTCAATTTAAATCCAAATGTACACACTGACTCGTCAACTCTTCATCTACGTGCATTAACAAATCTCCTTGATGTGACTAGACCCTATTTTCAGAACAAATTGCATTCAGGAATTATTTTTAAAACAGGTTACATCAGAGCAGTTGCATTGGATTGATGATTACTGATGATGAGAAATAATGAATATATGAACATAAAAACATTGAATCCCTATAACTCCAAGATGTTCATGGGCTCTACAAGGAAAGTTTCACTTTGGAACTGGTTTCACAGGGGTCTACACCTGGTACCGTATTTCTCGCAATAATTTCGTCCTTTTTGCTCATTTCCTATTCCCATGCCTGGATTGATGATATTTCATTACCTGAATAGAAATGACATTATTGGGGGGAGGGGGTAGAGTGTGTGTGAAGGGATCCTGCTGTGGTTTGCTGTGTTGTACAACTACAGTGGAACCTCTCACAACGACCCCCCTCTATAACGACTCCCCCGCTACAACGACCCATTTTATTTTAACCGATGTATTTCCTTATATTGCTGTCATCAGTATAACGACTCCCTCGCTATAACGTCTAACGACCGATCTTTGCAGACCGTATAGCGACTTTCTCGGCATGACTGCACAATAAAAACTGTCTACGATCTTGTTCAGCACAGTCAGACAGGTACATGTACCTATATGTGACACACCAGCCGATAAAGTAATCTTCTATAAGTTTGACGTCATCTTGTAACGTCACATTCTAGATTCTACTCGTTTGGGGTTTGCATTTCACTTTATTCATATCACGAGCGCGGCACTGAGAAGAAGCAAAGAAAGCGTGATGGGATGATGGAGTCTACAAAGAAAAGAAAATTTTTATCTCTGGAAGATCGAGTTAATGTTGTAAACAGACACAAAAAAGGAGAGACTGCCATCGCGATCGCAAAGAGTCTTAAAGTTGGAAAAACACAAATTCAAGGAATTATCCGAGACAAAGATGACATTCTTAAAAGGTGGGAAAGTGGTGATAATGCCGATCGTACGCGATCAAAACGGAGGAAGACAACATACTCGGAAGTAAATGAGAAAGTTTGGGATTGGTTTCTGGATGCTAGAAGAAAGAATATTCCGATCACTGGCAAATTGATTCAAGAAAAGGCCATTATGCTCTCTGTAAAGACCCCTCTCTATAAAGACCCCTTTCTATAAAGACCGATTTTTGTCAACATTTTCAAGGTCGTTGTAGAGAGGTTCCACTGTATTCCTAATGTTTATATATGTTGTGCAGGTCATTTATGATTCCTAATTGTATGTGTTTGTACAGGTAATTTTCCCGCCATCAGCGATGACTTGGTCAACTCCTACCACTTGTTGCTATGCTGCGTGGACTGGGTCTTCGCCAACGCACTGCTGGGAGGACGTAAAGACCTGCTTAAACCTGACTTTGCCGGTGAGTAGACGGTTGCTTTGTTTGTTTTTTTTGTAAAAATTGTAGTTGAGTTGTATCCTATCCTCAGAGAAACCGACATGCGCAGAACCTCTGCGGTGTGGGCATGGTTCTACACATGTTTTAGTCCCGGCGCCCATGGGCTATTGCAGTTGTTATTTATGACTTGGAAATATTTGCAGGCCTGCCAGAAAACTACCACAACCGTGACTGGAAGGTGCCGAGTGAGGCGCCCTGCCTGATGGACATGTTATGTGAGAAACACGACGGGCTGGTAGTAGAGGCCAAGACAATTAAAGAACACTGGTGGAAACCTCACATCAAGCGACTGTTTGAGAGAAAGGTAGGGCAATTATTTAATATTATTGGTGCTGTTTTTTTTTTTTTACTCCTTCAGATGCTATCATACCGAGGTCTAGTCTGTGTACACAGGCATTCCGTGGCATGGACTTTAAAGATACTGATGCTCATGCCTTAGACTGGTGAGGTTGATCTTCAGGAATACACCCAGTATGCACTATTTTACTTCTCCCCCATCCCCAGATGGTGTGGAATCAGACGGTGGGCCTCAGACTGAAAAGTGGGCAAATAGGGTGATTGAGCTAGAGTCTGTAACGATCAGCATCTTGGCCAGCTCTTGAGCTGGTAAATCCGTATATAACAGCGTTAGACAAAGAATACACAGAGAAAACTTTAGTGAATATGTTTTGAACTGCAAAATACTTAAGACTGTTGCGTAATTCAAAGAGAAAAGTTAGTGTATACAACCCAAAGTAGGAACAATTCTAAAGATTTCAATTGAATAGCTACAATTTTTTTTTTAAAGTCCAAAAATCATCATTGGTGAAAGGTTAGTGATAAATCCTTTTGGATGAATTAATTGCTAGACAAGTAAGTTATTTACATTTGTGCAGTTCATTTGTTCAGAATGTTGATGCCTTCACCATAGTGATATAAATAACTATAAAATGAATTTCTGCATTCAGTATGAACAGACACTGTTTTTATTGCATTGTGGTGTTTTTTTTATTAGATTTCCAAATTGGGTGAATGGATGTGCAAGTTTATCACTACTGTGAAAAGCCTCCAGTGGATCAGTCTGCCTAACGTGCTCCGTATCGTTGAATAATTTAATTTACCAAAAGTATAATGATTTCTTCAATTTTGATTTGGTAACTTTTTTAGAGGAGAAATATTTTTCGCATATGGTTACGTTTGATTTGTTGTCTGCAGGTCCTGAAGGGTAAACCAGAGACGTTATCTGCCATACTAGAAATTGGAAACTTCGAAGTCAACGTGTAAGTATGGCTCTTTGTAATGGCGCAGTTAATCCCAGTCCAAAATATTTCTCCTCGTTCGCTTTATCAGTTGTGCAGACAGATTCATTTTAATACACCATATTTGGTCAGTAGTCAAGTTTCCACTAAATAGGTGACCTTGGCGCTTGCTGAGCGTGGGAGATCTATCGACCATAGGCTTTGTGTAGGTGTATGTCCTTAGCAGCCTCTGACAGATTGGGATCAGTGTTGCTTTTGGGCAGGCTGGCTCTGTAAGCTGAGTAGCAGCCCATTACCAGCAAAAGGTCAGTTTATTTTGCTTTGCTTAGTTTGAAGCAGTTTTTGCGTGTTTCTGTGTAGTAGCAGTATTCACAAATTTTAAAATTTGCTTGTGCACTTTTTAGTTTGTTTTCAAAGTTTACGCTGCTACAGCATGCCTGTATTGTGTAGCTGTTCCCATGTTTATTCAAAGTGTAACGGTCCACTTTTTGTGTGTGTGTTGCTTTGTTACGGATTCACGATTCATTCCAGGCATTAGTTTTGGAAAGTCTTAAAAGGTCCTGCCATTTTAAAGATGAGCATTGAATACCTCCAATTAGCTGTCCGTTGCTGTTTGGCAACTTGAGTGCCCTATTAGAGTGACTAGAGGATTTGAACTCGCTGTTTTGAAGTTTTGCAATTGTTTTTTGTGTGTGCGGTCATGCTTTCTTGCAACCAAGTTTTAGTCCACCATCAGCTCCATCAACGCTTTTAAACAGACATTGGCATACACAGAGCTGCCAGCCCTTACGGAATTCCCTCCATTTGTTACCGAAATTGGTTTTGGTTCGGGGAGTAGGGAAATGTGTGATCTTTTAAACAGATGTTTTTGGTTTGGTTTGTTGTTGTTTTCTTTTCTTGTTGAAGTGGCCGAAATCTCCCAAGTTTTTCAGCCCCGGCAATGACCTGTCTAATACTAGTACTAGTGTTGCCATTAGTTGCGGAAACTCTCATCCAGACCTTAACTGAACATAATTTGCCATCGGACAGTGCCAACCAAGCAGGAAAACTTTTTCACTGTACGTTTTCAGACTCGGAGATAGCCGAAGAATAATTATGGTTGTGGCTGAACAAAGATCGGCGCTATTTTCAGAACTTTGGCTAAAGATGCTATAGCACAAGGCAGACAATTTGCTGCAGAAGTGCAAGTCTTGTCGCAGCTGAAGCTCTTGAAGCAGGGAGAAACAAAAGCAAATATGTAAACTTTTTTTTTTCTTTTAATGTGTGGCTTGGTGTGTGAAGCTCTTGAAAAAGTGGGAAGAAATAGTTTAGCAGACAGATATCTGGACTGATGTGGACAGAATTGCAGGCCTTGGGTTCATTTTTAACATGTTTTTAGTTTTGTATGTATGGCTTTTTGGTGTGCTAGGTTTTGCAAGGTCATTACTGAAGTTCCTTGGAAAATGACTCAAATTCTGATTTTCCATTACTGAAATTAATGTAGGGGGTTGGCAGCTGTGTGTACAGGTCAAGTTGGCGCTTTGCAGTTTGTTTGTTGTACTCTAATGCAATCTTACAACCAGGTCTGAGTGTAAGCATCCATCATCTTCTTCAACACTTGCAAACTTGCAAACTTTACACTGGAACGCGTCGTGAGTTCGTCCTTTTTTTTTCTCTCTTTTTTTTTTCACCACCATCTTTCCTTTTTGTGTGTCTCACTTATGTCCCCTGCAGGAAATCGGTGAACCGCGAGATTGAGGAGGCCGGCAAGAAAGAAGTTGGGCAGAGCGCCTGGTTTTGCAGCGAGCGTAAGTCCATCCTCAAGGTGTGCAGCTTGACCCCTAGCTACACAAAAGAGAACGCTAAACCCAAAACGAAATCAAAGTCACTTGATGACGGTCCCAAGTCACTTGCTGGTCTTTCTCACAGGAAGGCCATCAACAATGCTTACGAGGAGTATGTGCTCAGTGTTGGGGACTTTGACGAGCGGATCTTCCTGGGCGAGGACGCGGATGAGGAGATCGGGACACCCGGAGGTCAGAGGGTGGCAAACCTGACGGATGAGATGCATCGCCGATCGCTGAAGCAGCACGTGGAAGAGGTGAGTTGGTCAATGAAGCTATTGTTGTTGCATTTGTGTGTCGAGTGTTCATGCATGTTGTTCTGGCTGCTGGACAGTGAAACTGCTTTTTCTCGTGTTTTGTATGTGCTTGTGCTGTTGAACTCTTTCAACAAGAAAACACACAAATATGATGATCAACTGATAATGGTCATGATGATGATGACTTGAATGGTGGTAAAATACATCTAACAAAGTCATGTAATGTGCAAAAATTAGTTCTTTGGCCATAGTGTAAGAAATCAAATTTGTAAAAATCCATATTTAGAACTTGGATGAAAAGTCGTGCATTTATTTTCTTGCGTCCTTGTTTCTTCATTCGTTTGCTGATAGAAGATTTTTTTTCCCCTTTAAGCTTAATAGCTCAAGACAGTGTAAAATGAGAAGAATTGGTGCTTAAATGTTACCCAAAAGATCCCAATCTATATATTTGTAGGGCAAAGCAACTGTAGTGTCCAGATTTTCTGCGGTGGCACACCACCATTCAAAACTGTAATTTCACAATCACAGTGCCACTCTCTTATTAGTGTTGCAAGGTGCTTTTAACAAATAGATCTCCATTTGAAAAACAACAAAATTGGTCTCAGGTTTGAGAAACAACAACATGGGTCTCAGGTTTGAGAAACAACATGAGTCTCAGGTTTCAGAAACAACAAAATAGGTCTCAGGTTTCAGAAACAACATGGGTCTCAGGTTTCAGAAACAGCAAAATAGGTCTCAGGTTTCAGAAATTACATGTTTGTCATCCTTTCACTGTTGCATGTTGTAAAGTGAGCAGCATGGTGGTCATTGGTGTTTGCCTGGTGGTGATGGGCCAGTGGTAGCAGACCTGCCTACTCTCCCACTTTTGGCGGGAGACTCACGCTTTTGATATGTAACGAAATACATATTATTCAATCCTTATTGTTTGCAAACACGTCCTGGTCATATGCCAATGCCATGTCCAATTGTTATTATATAATGTCTCCCGCTTTTACTCTGAGGGACCCCTTGGGGTCATGAGCAGTCTTGCCACTGTAGATTGTTCTAACCTATAAAGGGAAAAGTGAAAGCCCCAGTTGAAAACCTGTCTTTCCTTTATAGGCCTGACAAATTCACTGCGGCAATAGTAGGCCCGTTGGAGTGCCGGGGGTTCCAGTATAAATAGTGTCCCCACTTTCTGGAAATTTAGTGCTTTAAATTCCCACTGTCGCTGTCTTCCTCATTTACTCTTTCTCATTCCTGCTCTGTCCTATCACTCTGCTATAATATCTTCTTCTTCGCTAGATCAATGACCTACCTTTTTTCTTGAAAACTCTTCCTGGACAAGACTCCTTGTTTGTGTATGAGGTCTGTTGGATCAGCTTGGGAGTGTTGGACGCTTTCTGCCGGGTGGTCACTAGGGCTTCCTATGATGTTATTATTTAGCACTATAGGCATTTTATATGTATATGTTTTGTTGATAATTTATAATAATGTTTGTATTCTATTTTGTTTTTGTAACCGGGGGTTCGAGTAGTTGGGGTAAAGCCTCAGCCGTCCCCTGCGTGGGATGTCTTTATTGTAAAGTGACTGGCCGGTGGAGGGCATTCAATTTTCCCACTAGGGTTGTTTCAGCAGATCTTTTATGCGGATCGGGGGTTGTCCGGTCCTGATTTGGCTCGGAAGAGTCCGCTGGACCTAAAGCAACAATCAATCAATCAATCAATACTCTGAGGGGGGTAGGCAGGTCTGTGGTAGAAGAACTAGAAAGGGTCCATTTATGGAGCGTGTTGAAGATTTCTTTGCATTTAGTGGCTCACCCCTAACCCCTGTGTTAATTTATTAGCGTTGGGTAGAGGAGGCTTCTTTACCAATTAGCCTAATGCCAGAAGAAGACAAATAATGAGATGAAGGGAGAAATGAGTGGAAAATGGAGAGAGAGAGAGAGAGGAAATGGTAACAATGTTGTCAAGAGATAAAATTATCTGCTGTCTCATCAAACACTGTAGTGGGGTATTAGCCCTTTTGCTGACCTTTTTGCCTTCGTCCTGAAGAGATATATATATATATATATATATATACTGTTGCGAGTTCCTCCAGCCAGACCCGTTGTTGTAGGACACAGTGGCTGACTTATCGAGCACTATGGAACTCTTACATTAGCGTCAAACTTTTCACAGGATTGTCTCCTGTTCAAATGCTGCTCATTCGCATGCTAAGTTACCTGTTCACATATTAAATACCTGAGGGAAAGCTGCCAAATAGGTCTAAATGTTTGGAAAGTTATCAGCCACACAGGCTAAGGAGCAGACAAGCAAACTCTGCTCCTCCTCTACCATTCTCTGGCACGCTCTAAATTGGATTATGGTTGCATCGTATATGGTTCCACTAGGAAAGCCTATTTGAAAGCTTTGGATCCAATCTATCATCAAGGTCTTCTGATCTGCCTGGGGGCGCTTTGCACTTCCCAGAAGGAAAGTCTCTACGCTGAGGCTGGTGAACCTCCCTTGATCTGTAGGCTTCAGCTCGCCATGGACTATTTTCTCAAACTTAAAGCATACCCTGAAAATCCCGCTTATGATTGTATTCTTTTTCTAAACCCATTATTTATACTTAAATACTCCAACAAATCAACAGCAGTTCCTCCTTTTGGCATCAGAATATGTCCTCACTTTGACACTGCAGGCATAGATATTGACTCTGTTAATGATGACCAATTGCTAACTGTGCTCCCATCTTGGAACCTCATCAACCCCACTATCAACTTCAAATCTCACATCCTTCAAAAAGACCAAAAGTTCCAAAGCTCTTTATAAGCAACTTTATCTAGAGCAATGTTCATTGTAAAAAGAATATGAAAAACAATTTACGGACGGGTCGAAAAAGGGAGACTCAGTTGCTGCTGCGTCAGTCTCTAGAAGACACCTTGGCCAGCCTTTGCAACAGTGAATACCAGATTTTTGTTGTGTTTATACAACTGAGCTCAAAGCAATTCATTTAACTCTAAAACAGGTTTATCAACCCAAAAGATCCTCATTTTTAATTATGTCTGATTCACTGTCAGCATTTCAAGCTCTTTCCACAGGAAAAATACTCACACAACTTGTTTCTGAGTGTAAAAAGATGTGTGGGTACCTAGTCACATGGGCATCCGCGGCAATATTGTATGGACAAAGCGGCTGAAGAAGCTCTGCATCTAGATTTCCCTTCAGAGATTTTCCAATTTGTTTCATACTCTGACCTGCGTTGTGTGACTGGCTCTTAATGTAAGACCGCCAGACCGAATGGTCTAATCAAAGAAGAAAAACCACCATAGTGCTTTGCATGTGACAAGTCCTTTTCCATCCGTCATTTTATGTCTAAATGTGCAGATCTGGTTGATGAAAGAGAAAGATATTTTGGTTAGATACCTTTTAATGAGATTTTTAAAGTTTGCAATAGTAAACACCTGTTTCAATTTGTACTTGATGTTGGTTCGTTTTATCTCATGTAGGTCATGTCGCCTTGTTCATATTTTTGGTTAAATGTTATTAGTACGACTGGTTTTATCATATTTAAATGTTAGCAGTGTAGTCTGATTTTGCTTAGTTTTGTGTGGTCCTGCTTCGGCTCTTGGCAATCCGCTGGACCCTATAAATATTGAATATCTATCCGCTGAACGAGCTCCACTAGTCTACAACTGACACAGGTTGTGAGATGGAATTATAGCAGAGGTTGGTTTAGTATTTTCAGTTTTTTCAGAGAATGGGAACAATTTACACACAAAGTGACACCCATTATTATTCGATTTACTGGTTGTCCCAATCAATAATGCCTCATTCTATCTTCCTAAAAAATGTAATATTTTTTTCAGGCGTTTGCCAGACTGAGGCATTATCGATTGGGACCATTAGTACATTGAATAATAATGTGTATAAATTGTTCCCATTCTCTTGACCAATACATGGCAATGGCAACATGATGTTTGTAAGCCTGTGTAAAGGAACCCCAAACTGAAAATACTAAACCAACCTCTGCTATAATTCTATCCCACAACCTGTGTCAGTTGTGGAGTAGTAGATCATGTTCAGCGGATTAGTATGTTGGCAGACACATCAGGATTGGACTTCCACAAGGTTATCTTCAGTCCAAATGTCGCTCAGTATTGGGTTACCTTGATGCAGTTATGTGCCTTGGCCACATCCCACACCTACATTAGGGTTGAACTGACAAAAATTATCTCCCTTTGCAATTTTGAACCCGGATCAGAGAAATAATTTCTCTTAGTGTCCTTTAGATAGTTGGAACGGTGCTTTATGACTCAAACTGCTTAAATGCTCGTTGACAAACTACGTGTAAATTTGTGAATAATTTTTCATATTAACATCCAGAACACACTTTGCTTTTCCAACGTACTTGTAAATTGGTGGAGTGTTTGCAAGCTTCATGGCACACAGAGAGAAGAATATTGTTGTACTTGTAGTTTACACCAGCTTCTGGAATCTTCTTTGTTGTGGGCAGTCAGAGTCCATCTGTTGAAGAAACTTGCTGCACTGAGTGTGTCAAAAGTCCCTATCCTATCCTCCTATCCTATCTGTAGTAGTTTACACCCCCGGTGTACTGTAGTAGTTTACATCCTAAGTGTGCTGTAGTACTTTACACCCCAAGTGTACTGCGGAGAAGTTACAGTCCAGGCCTGGGATATCTCGAGGTCGACCTCCTTCAGCTGTCTTCTGGCTGGTGTGAAGTACCCTGTGTCCTTGGTTTTCCTATGCTTGAAGGCTTTCTTACAAATCCCTGACTGCCTGCGCCATTGTTTTGTAAAGTGTTGACACACTTATAGAGGGTGATTGAAGGGTTGTTGAGTATTACTATCAACACTTTATCCTCTGCCTACAAACTTGTTAACATCCTATTGTTCAGTATGATGGTCATCCACATGATTTGTCTACCAGTTCTTCTATTGAGGGAGTTACTATGAATGTTACCCCCGTTGGGGTGCCGGGGGTTTCAGTATAAATAGTATCCCCATTTTCTGGAAATTTAGTGCTTTAAATTCCCACTGTCGCTGTCTTTCTCATTTGCTCTTTCTCAGTCCTGCTCTGTTCTATCAATCTGCTATACTATCGTCTTCTTTGCTAGACCAGTCACCTACCTTTTTTCTTAAAAACTCTTCCGGGACAAGACTTCTTGTTTGTGTATGAGGTCTGTTGGATCAGCTTGGGAATATTGGACGCTTTCTGCCAGGTGGTCACTAGGGCTTCCTATGATGTTATTATTTAGCAATGTAGGCATTTTATATGTATGTGTTTTGTTGATAATTTATAATGTTGTTTGTATTCTATTTTGTTTTTGTAAATGGGGGTTCGATAATTTGGGGTGAAGCCTCAGCCGTCCCCTGCGTGGGATGTCTTTATTGTAAAGTGACCGGCTGGTGGAGGGCATTCAGTTTTCCCACTGGGGTTGTTTCAGCAGATCTTTTATGCGGATCAGGGGTTGTCCGGTCCTGATTTGGCTGGGAAGAGTCCGCTGGACCTAAAGCAACAATTATGTAATGTAATGTACTATGAATGTTGTCATTGCAATAACTTTGTCCTGTTGGGGGATTATAATGAATGTTATTATTGCAATAATGTCTGTCCTTTTGAAAGATTATAATGCATATTGTCATTGCAATAACGTCTGTCTTGTTGAGGGATTATAAAGAATGCTGCCATTGCAATAATTTATTACCTCCAGACTTGTTGAAATCCTTTCATGGAGAATGCTGTCGTAGCTATTATTTTCACTTCCATACGTGTTGAGCCTCATTCTACTGATTGTGTCATGTGAAGCCATTCTGTATTTATTCAGCTCTACACTCTATGACAGTAGGTCAATTGTGTTGACATTGTATTCAGAGGTGCCTACCATACGAGCTGGCACGTATTTTTACGAATTTTCAACATAAAATATGACAATACTTGCTTTAAAATACGCATTTTCGTGGTGTACGCGAAAAAATTTATTTTTTTTCGCACTGATTTTATATTATGTTCCGATCTGCTATTTCCTTTACTTGCTGACCCTAGAGTGCATGCGCAAAAGTAAAATCTCGTGCGAGACTTCATATCCGCCATTGTGCTAAACATGGTGTTGCGAAAGCGTTTACACGAGAGTGACGATGAGAGTGAGTCTAAAGAAAAGCGGGTTAGGTTGCAAGTAAGCAAAAAGCGCGACTACATTTCTTATGCGAATACTGTGAACGTTTTTGAGGAATAATCGAATCTTCGAAAGGAGTTCATTATGCTCAATGCAACAAAGAGTTCAGCATCACTCTGCATACAACATTCAGCGACACTTAGATTAGGTATTACGGACGAACATTTTATTTTGGTTCGGGATGTTTTATTTTGTTTTTATTATATAGTACAAACCTTTAGAAGACTAAAAAAAAAATTGTTAAAATCGGTCAATATTAATAATTAAGGCACTCATTTAACTGTTCAAAGTGAGTAACCCTCACCTAAAAATAAAACGCGTTTTTCCCAAAAAACTGAGGCTGAGTTGTCTAAAATTAATACAAATTGCATAAAAAGGCACTGTATTTACAGTTTACACAATAAAATACAGAACACTCTAGTATGCTCAAAAAACAAAAAGTGTTGCCAGTTTCAGCAGAATATACGAAAATAATGATGCATTTATATATATTCATAATTCATATTAATTGTTGGACAATATGAATATCTTTTGGGGGGTTATGGAGTAAAATACAACACAAAAAATAATATATTATGTGCATTTGTGACCATAACTTGAGTTCTATATTATTTTGTTTCATGAGGATTAAAATGGTAAGCTGGAATTAGTATGAATTGATGTTTTGTGAATGTGGCAGTTTTCATGGCAATAATTCTTAAATTAAATGTTGCGAGTTGCGCGAAATCTGACATTACACAAAATACACATTTTCCATGCAGCCAGTACACAAATGGTCAGACTGGGGGGGTAGGCACCTCTGTGTATTCGACCAGTCAAATATTGATTGTTCTAATATAATGGCCACTTAACTCTTTGCTTTCCTCAAGGGTTCGTCAAGATTATTGTTTGACATGAGGTGAGGTTAGGAATTTCTAAGAACTTTTGTCTTGTGGAGAGTATCGGTTAAACAAACAGTTTTCCTACACAAAGGCTAGCAATGTAGTAGACATTCAGTGTAACAGAGTTGAGCCAAACAGGGTAAAAGAACTTGGACTAAGTTGGAGTATCCTTTTATATCTGGCAACAACGTTTCAAGGATCATTGAGCTCATTATGGCATTCCATGCTTTTGACTATGCTACCAAGTTTTTGCATTGTCTTTGAGCTTTATTATCTTCAAAAAGAGAAAGGGGGGGTGGTGGCTAAGGGAACTTCTGGAGTGTCACTCTATACCTCAAAATCTTGTTGAGGATTATGTGGGTTTTTATTGATTGTTACAAAGATTGTGTCTGAGTTGTAAACTGTTATCTTTCTACAATGACCACCAATCTATTCTTTATATTCAGACATTAAAAACAAGTTTACTGGAGTGTTTACCTCATAAACTTTTACAAAAGTGGTTATGAAAACTTTAGTGATGGTTTCCAATGTTATGAAGTGTTGAACTCGATCACTACTTAGTTTGTTTTCTATTCAGATGTAGAACAATTTTCTAGTAGTGTCAAAAAGTCAATCTGCTGATTATGCAATCTTCGATAATTATCACTGTTGGTGTAACAAAATTATTATTGTAACACAGTACTTGATATTTCATTTCAATGTTATGTTAAACAATGTATTTAAGTGTTGTTCATGTACGTCAAGATTTAGCAAAAGGTCAATTTTGACCTATTAGAAGTTTTGCACAATAGAGATTTGAAGGGTCTAGTCTAAACTTGTTTATTGTTTCAAGACTTTCACTTTTTAGCTTGAGGTCTTTTTCAATTAGGAGTTGTTTGACTGCACAGTAAACTAAGTTTTGCCATCCCTGTTGCCCACATGCCCCCACGGGCTCGGCTCCGCGCGCCGGGGGTGGACCCCATGCCTCTCTCTGGCTGGGTGACCAAGTTGCCTACCCCTTTTTCTTCTCTTTTGTCTTGTTTCTGTCTTATTGGTCCTTTCACCTATATTCTCTTCACCCTTAAATTCTCCCAGTATACTATGCAGTTTTGACTCCCTTTCTTCTGCCTTACCGGACTTTCCCTGTCTTCTTTTTCCCCATCACTCCTTCTTTTTCTACTCTTCGTTTTCTCTGTGGCCTTCTCTTGGCCCCCTGCGTTTGCCGTGCAGGGCAACCCGTGTCGGGGGAGAATGGGATCCTGGAGGTTGAGGTCACTGAGGGACTGCGGTCCCTCACACTAACACACCTCTTTGGCCCGGACTTCTCCTAGACGGGAGGCTGGCGTGGCCCGCGTCAGTCAAGCGGCTGGTCGTGTATTGCCCTAGCTCTGCTAGAAGGCTGCGGCTCATGGGTCAAACTTGAACAAAACCGTAGTGGCAGTGCGGGATTGTCTGGGTGTATATCCCCCCTGTAGCCCTGGTGCGCTCCCTTGCTGGATTTTCCGCTTGGACGCATCCCCTTGTTGGACTCCGTGGTGGGTGGGGAGCAGGGGGGATGAATTCATAAATTAATAACATGGCTTCCACAAATAAACGACGACTGCGTGATGACGGACCGGACTCGGACACGGACAGTGACATGGACACGAGACAGAAAGCTTGTGCATCGGGGGTAGAAGGGGCCTGGCCTCGTTTTTTGGTTGTAGAGGGGGCGGATCCGGCTATGCCACTAGGCAAGCTGTCTCCGTTCGCAATACAGAAGGGTTTTCAATCCGTTTGCACAATCGGGTTCAAAGATGTGAAAAAACTGAGATCTGGGGCCTACCTGGTGGAGTGCTCAACCAAAAGGGCATCGGATAGTCTTCTAAAGAGGGATTCGACTGTCTTCGTTGATAGACAAATCAAAGTTTCTGTGCATGGACGGTTGAATTCCTCCAAGGGAGTCATCCGATGTCAGGATTTGATCGACATGTCAGAATTGGAAATCCGTGGTGAGCTCTCCAGCCAGGGGGTCACAGCAGTCCAGCGGGTCTTCGTCACCAAGGGATCCCAACGTATCCCCACCAACACACTTTTTGTGACCTTCGCTATGGCCAAATTGCCGGAGTCACTCAAGGTGGGGTACCTTAGGGTGAAGGTGACGCCGTTTGTACCATCACCGTTGCGATGCTACCGGTGCCAAAGATTTGGTCACGGTAGCAAGAACTGTAAAAGCAAGGAAATATGTCGTGATTGTGGTAAAGAGAAACACGAAAACGAATGCAAAAATCCGATTTGCTGTGTGAATTGCGCCGGGAATCATTCGTCCAGCTCCAAAGACTGTCCTCAGTGGCAGTTGGAGCTGGAAATCCAAAAGGTGCGGGCCACTGAGAGTTGCTCCTTTGGCGACGCAAGGAAAAAAGTTCTCCAAAGTAGGCCAGTTCTGAAAGAGAGGTCCTTTGCGTCTGTGGTGGGTTCCACATCTCATGTGGAAGCTAGCACACACCCGCAATTGGACACTGCCATGAGTAAAATAACACAGATCTTGGACACGTTGTGCAAACGGATGGATGCTTTAGAAAAGATGCTCGCGTTGTTTGCCCAGAAGGGGGTTTCTCCAGCCCCACCAAATCCACTGGAGAACGTGCCGACGGGCACGTCCCCACCCGTCACCCACAACACGCCGACGGCCGTGACAAAAGCCGTCACACCTGCTTCAAAGGAGGCTAGGCCTCATGCCACCGCACCAGCAACGACCGGTTTTAGCGACCGGGTAGTTGCTGGGGCGGCAAAGATGCTAGTCGCTCAGCAGAAGAGCGTCAGAGGAGGAGAGGGAAAGATTGGCAGGGGTGAAGGGGAGAGGGAGGATGCAAAGTCCGGTGCTGGGGAGAGGGGGAAGAAGTCGGCTGGCAGTTCGGGTTCCGGGGCTTTGGCCAAAAATCAAAGGCCCGGACCCCTTTCTTCCAAGCACAATCAGCCTCTCGAAACGGAGAACCGTTTCGGGGGGTTGATGGAACATGAAGAGATGGACGAGGGTCCAAAAGATACAGAGACATAATTGTGCTCTCGGAGATGAAACTTTTAGCATTCTTTTACTTAATTTTTATGTCCATTTTACAATGGAACATCCGAGGGATAAGGGCAAATTATGAGGAGCTATGCTGTCTGCTGACAGAGCATCGACCTGAAGTATTGGCCCTTCAGGAAACTCTCCTGTCAGAAAAACATCCTATAGATATTACTGGTTATTCCTCTCTAGATTGTTTATCTTCTAGAGGCGTTTCACTCTTTATCCATAGAAATGTCCCATTTAATCCAATTTTACTTAATACAAGTTTACCAGCAGTTGCAGCTAGAGTATCTCTTTTTAAATCCCTCACAGTTTGTTCTCTATATTTGACACCATCAATAAATGTAACTAAAAGTGAACTTGAGAATTTGGTTCAACAGTTACCTACCCCTTTTTTGTTGTTGGGAGATTTTAATGGACGCTCTCCCCTGTGGGGTAGTGATCGTACCGATTCTCATGGTAAAATAATTGAAGACATTTTAGACTCGTTAAACCTAGTGACTTTGAACGAGGGTGCTCCAACTTTTTCCTGTTCTAGAACTGCTTCTTTGTCCCACATTGATATATCGATCTGTGATCCCTCGTTACTTTTGGATTTTAAATGGACAGTTTTAGAAGATCTCCATGGCAGCGACCATTTCCCGGTTTTATTAAAACATGATTCAGATAACCTTGAGCAAACTCATGGCAGGTGGAAACTGAAACAAGCTAACTGGAGTCTGTTTTCTAACCTGTCTGAGGCCCAGCTACGTGCTAAGAACCAGGAATTTTCGAACGCCATAGATCCAATACAGCTTTATACTGACATAGTTATAAACAGTGCCAAGGAGTCCATTCCGCAAACGTCGTCAAACCCTCACACACTTAAAAAACCCTGGTTTGACGATGAATGTAGAAAACTTCAGCAAGCTCGTAAAAAAGCTTTAAGAACTATGTTTTTACACCCAAGCACTGAAAATAAACAAAACCACCAACGTTTGCGAGCGCAATGCCGACAGCTCTTCAAACGAAAGAGAAAGGAATCGTGGAGAGGTTTCTGCTCCACGCTTAATTCAAAAGCGAAACTGTCGAAGGTGTGGAAAGTAGTCCGCAAACTCAAAAATAGAAGTAACAAACAGGTGAGCCCATGCCTTACTGTGCAGGGTGACGTAATCGGAGATAAAAAATTAGTAGCTGATCTTTTGGCTTCTTCTTTTGCTGCAAATTCTTCCTCTGAACATTATTCTGTCCCTTTTCAAACAGTTAAAACCCGTAAAGAAAAACAACAGTTACATTTTACCTCCGATAATTCTGAAGATTACAACATTCCGTTTTCATTAGTCGAACTTGATGATGCAATTAACAAAAGTGCAGATTCAGCAGTTGGACCGGATGATGTACATTATCAATTTCTCAGACATTTAACAAGGTACTCACGGTCTCAACTGCTGGACATCTTCAATCAGCTCTGGATCACTGGCACCTTTCCTCCCTCCTGGAGAAAGGCCATTATTGTACCCATCCATAAACCTGGCAAAGACCATACTAACCCGACAAACTATAGACCAATAGCCTTAACGTCTTGCTTATGCAAGACACTGGAAAGAATGGTTTATTCTCGTTTACTGTGGTATCTCGAAACCAATAATATCTTATCCAACACTCAGTGTGGCTTTCGAAGTGGTCGAAGTACTGTTGACCACCTGGTGCGACTGGAAACTTTTATCCGTAACGCGTTCGTCCAGGGTGAACATGTCGTTGCCATCATGTTTGATTTGGAAAAAGCTTATGATACCACATGGAAATATGGCATTCTTTCAGATTTACAAGAAATGGGTTTGAAGGGACATTTACCTCTGTTTATATCCAATTTTCTAACAGACAGAATTTTTCAGGTTAAGGTTGGGGGATCTTTGTCAGATACGAGAGAACAGGAGATGGGAGTGCCTCAGGGTAGCATCTTGTCTCCCTTGCTGTTTAATATTAAAATAAATAACATTGTTCGTTCCGTTAAACGGGGAATTGACAATTCTTTATTTGTCGACGATTTTGCATTGGTAGCCAAAGGTAAAACTTTGGCATCTGCAGAACGTCAGCTACAGTTATGTGTCAAGGCCGTTGAAGACTGGGTTTTACAAAATGGTTTTAAATTTTCTGAAGCAAAAACTGAATGTATTCACTTTTCCCAGCACCGGGGAATTATTCAAGACCCTACTATTCTCCTCAATAAAACTCAAATAAAGGCGGTCAAACAAGTCAAATTTTTGGGTGTTATTTTTGATCAAAAGCTATCTTTCATTCCTCATCTGAAAATTTTGAAAACTAAATGTCAACAGGCCTGCAATTTGCTCAAGGTTATCAGTGGTACAGACTGGGGTGCTGACAAGAAAACTTTATTGCTGTTATATCGTTCTTTAATTAGATCCAAGTTAGACTATGGTTGCATTGTCTATGGTTCTGCTAGAAAATCTTATCTTAAGATGCTAGATCCAGTTGCCCATCAGGCACTACGCATTGCTTTGGGTGCGTTTCGCACTTCCCCTTGTGAAAGCCTTTACGTGGAAGCTAACGAACCTCCGCTGGAGCTGAGACGTACAAAATTGTCAATGAATTACTATTTAAAATTAAAAACTGATCCTATGAACCCTGCTTATGACTGTGTTTTCAACCCAGATTTTGTTCAGAAATTTGAAGCCAAACCTAACACAATTCCTCCGTTTGGCATCAGAATGCAAGCTCATCTGGAAAAAGCAGGCATTGATGTTGCTTCCATCAACGACGATGAACTTCGGACTGAAGCTCCCCCATGGAAATTATGTACCCCAAACATTAATTGGCAGTTGTCCGCTTTCCTTAAAAACAATACCTCTGAAACCGTATATAACCAACTTTATTTAGAACAGTGTGCATTATACCCAGGATATGAACAACTTTTTACAGACGGGTCAAAGAAAGGAGATTCAGTTGCTGCTGCGTCTGTCTCCGAGAGACACTTAGACCAGCCTTTGCAACAGCGTTTACCTGATTTTTGTTCTGTTTATACAGCTGAGCTCAAGGCAATTCATTTAGCTCTGAAACAAGTTTATCAATCCAAAAGAACCTCATTTTTAATCATGTCCGATTCATTGTCAGCACTTCAGGCTCTTTCCACGAGAAAGATATCACACCCTTTTCTGGCAGAGATCCATGACCTCCATACACAACTTGTTTCTGAGGGTAAAAAGATAGTTTTTATGTGGGTCCCTGGTCACATGGGCATCCGCGGCAATATTGCAGTAGACAGGGCGGCTAAAGATGCTCTACATCTCGATTTCCCTCCAGAGATTTTCCAGTTTGTGCCCTACTCTGACCTACGTTGTATGACTGGATCTTATTGTAAACGACTGTGGCAGATTGACTGGTCTAACCATGTCAACAACAAATTATTTCAAATTCTTCCCGATTTGTCCACTTCTTTGCCTAACTTTGCGTCCACTCGCAGAGAGGAAACAGTGTTATCTCGCCTTCATATTGGGCATACTTATGTCACCCACAGTTTCCTTTTAAAAGGAGAAGAACCACCATGGTGCTTTGCATGTGATCAATCTTTTTCTGTTCGCCATTTTATGTCTGAATGTGCTGATTTGATTGAGGAAAGGGAAACATATTTTGGTTCCATACCTTTCAAAGAGATTTTTAAAGTATGTAATGGTCAACATCTGTTTCAATTTTTACATGATGTTGGTTTGTTCTATCGCATATAAATTGTATCGACATGTTTTGTTTAGTTTGGATTTTATTAGGACTGAATTTAGTGATTTGATTGAAGAAAGAGAATATATTTTTAATACATCAGTTTTAAAGAAGTCTCTTAAAGAGGTGTCATGTGAAAGTTTGTTTGTGTATTTAAGAGTAACAGGCTTGTTTTTTAAGACTTGAATCATTTTATAATATTTTAAGATAACGTTTCTCTGGTCCTGATTTGGCTCGGAAGAGTCCGCTGGACCTAAAGCAATAACCTTGTATTGTATTGTATTGTTGCCCACATTTTAATGTCAGAGTGATTTCCTTCTTCTCAAACTTTCCAACCATCATCCAGCTCATCATGAAGCGTTCAGGGACTATCATATTCAGACACTGTGACAATTCATTGTGTTGTACAATGTTATGTGAGATTCATTTGGTGGTGGGAGTATGTTTCATTGGAGAAGTAGAAACAAGATGGCAAAGCATGCAAATGTATTTCCAGACTAAACATCCACACACATAACCGATATTTGGCTCGCTCTGGTTCCTGACCATTTCAATGTATTTCCATACAAGTCTGTAAATACAAAAAGTTAGTGTGTCTGATTAGGGTTGGAGTTGTGAGAGTGACTCTGTGTGTCTGTCTGTCGTGTGCATGTATAAAGTTGCTACAGATTCGGGAGACTTCATTTTATGTCTTTGACTTTGAGCTTGTTTTTAATGGAATTAGGCTTTTTAATATTGTTATTTCCTCCTAACACTGTAGTACCTTTCATTCTTACTGACAACATGGAAAACTAGTCAAGCTGTTCAGCAAGTGTTTCTAATGCAAGAAAGGAATCTCCTACACAACACAGTTCTCTTTAAGTCATTAGCAGGTAGAACAGCCAACCAGAAGCACGTAGCGGGCTTTCCTTTAGCAAGGGAGGTTAAAAGGTGTAGTCCACTTGGAGTAGGATGGTAAAGGTAACCTCCCTTGACAGAGTGCTAATTGGACTGGGACACTTGACACTGGCAGAAAGTGGAGAGAGAGAGAGGATCCTTCAGGTCATCTGGGACAGAGAGGGTTAATGAGCTGTCTACAGTCCTCCTGGCTGAAAGGACTAGGGTTAATGCATACTGGGGCAGGGAGACATTGGGGGGTCATTATTGTAACTTTTCTTTTTTTACACAGAGAGAGAGAGAGAGAGAGAGAGAGAGAGAGAGAGAGAGAGAGAGAGAGAGAAGTTGTGTGAATAACAAGCACAGCCTTTGGGTCATCTAACAGTGAACTAAAAGGATCTAGGATATAATCCCTTACTAGCTGCAGTATACAATTATTATTATTAATAAGCCCTCCAAGGCTTCAGGGAGTGATAAAAAAGATATTTCTCTCCAATGATCTTCATAATCCACACTACATTGAAAGTGGACTAGTAAACGGAAAGAACAATACAGAAAATGTGATACCTTGTCAACATTTGAGGGATCATGGGGTGAAATGGGGGGTGGGGGGGGGGGAGGGTTGGTTATGAATGAGTGAGATTATTTAGACAGAAGGCACTTCACTACATGCCAAAGTGTAGAAGAGGATGATGCTAGTGGAAACAGTGGTACAATTATCTTAAAAGGGGTCATAGGGAATATGCACAATAAGTTTCCGTAAAGATAGCTTGATACATATCCTTTATTGTTGACTGCTGTACTAAATTGGTCTACATAGTTTGGACTTTTGTGCTAGTTTGTCTATATAGGCTACACATATAAAAAGACTTGGATAGGATGAAAAGATGTACAGATGATGATGATAATGCTGTCTGGTACTGCTTGAATGTGCAGGTTGCAGACTTTGTCAGTCAGTAGAGGTTTGTTGGTTTGTGGATTACATACAGTCAAAACATCTCTTGTTTCTGGTTTGGAAATGTGTACATTCTTTTTTCCTATTTCAACGTTCATGTTTTTATAACTTTTTTTCCCCCCTTGCAGACCAGAAGTCTAGCACCAGCCACACCGCTGACGGGCCGACGCTACCTGAAGGACAAGGACCAGTGCCAGGTGACGCCGGTTTCCACTGCAACGCAGAGCGTCAGTCGCCTGCAGGCTTTGCTGTCTGGCAGAAAGACGTCGCCCTCCGAGTACCTGATGGAGGAGTTCAAGTAAGTGGCACTGTTGTTGACACAACATGGAATGGAACTGCTAATATTCTAGCATACTAGTAGAGTGCACCATTGGTTCAAATTTTGTTTGTTTACTTTCGCCAGTGCTTGGTACTATAATAATAATAATAATAACAAGTTTTTATATAGCGGGTACTCCAGCCTACGACCAGACTCACCGTGCTTTACATAGTCAATACATAAAAATACATGCACTCGATCAAACATCGCTTTTGTTACGATACACCAAAAGACGGAACAGTAAAAGTGAGAACTATTTACAACTATGTACAAAATGACAAAAAAGACAAAAATAGAATAGCAAAAACTTATTCACAGCTATTTATATGCCCGAATAGACCCAGGAAAGGAAAACAGTATAAATATTTACAGCCGTGTAAACACTTACGGATCAGACAGAAACAAAAGAGGAGAGAATGGCAGCGGGATACAAATCAGTTTGAATAATGCAGTTTGAAGTGGTGGGTTTTGAGGGCCTTTTTGAATGCCTGTGTTGATTGTATGTTGAGGATATGGGAGGGAAGGGAATTCCACTGCTTGGGTGCAGAGTAAGCGAATGCACGTTGGCCGTATGTCTTAGTGCGGGTGACGGGAACCTTGAGTGTGCGAGTGTCAGCAGAAGATCTTAAAGTGCATGAAGTACTCTTGTTTAGAGCCGCAGCACACATGCACTTTTGCTATTTTTATCATCAAAAATTACTTTGAGTATCAGGAATGATGCAGCGTTATTTCAGGAGCTATTTTTAGTGCTATACTTTCCATAGAAAGGGTGCTGTGATTTAAAAAAAAAAGTTGACCTTTGATTTTTAAGTCTGTTCAGTTTTAAAATGGTGGATTTTGACGATGAAGTCCTCTTTCATGAACATTTCCTGGATTCAGACTCTGATGATGAGTCATTTCATGGCTTTGATTTACTAAAAAGTGACTACTAGGAGGTGTGTATTTCATGAGAAAGAACACGAGGTTGCCGATAATGGTGGTGCATCAAGTGTTTGAAGCGATGAAAGTATCGTACAAGTACTAGCAGTGGCTGATTGATTTTGTGAATTTACCTAACCAAATCATATCAGTAACATTTCAGAGGCACAGTTGTTTCTGTTATTCACCACTGTTGGAAATGTTAAGAGTTCTTTGTCACTAAAATAAAAATAGACTGTACTCCAAGTGCAAATCATGGAGTTCAGTCAGTCTGTTATGTGTCCATCATGAGTATTTTGGGTTTTTTTTAGGTACAAAACATTTTTTTATAGCCTTTGACATGGTTTCCTCATATTCTACATTCATTTCTTTATTTACCTTCCAACATCATGATGATGCATCAACAAAAAAGTAATAAGCTTTTTAAATAGGTAGTGTGTAGATTGATCACGACAGATTGAAGTAAGACTCGCAGGACCTATGTTGAAGTGGTTTCATTCGTATCTGAGTGATCGCTTTCAATACATTTCTGTGGGCTAGGCCTCTTCAAGAAAAATTCCCCTACAGTGTGGGGTACCCCAAGGATCTGTTCTGAGGCCAATTTTGTTCTCCCTGTACACAACCCAGCTTGGCCGCATCACTGAAAAACATGGTCTCATTTGCAAACTTTTCGCTGATGATACAGAGATGTATCACTTGTTCCAACCAAACCCACAATCCACACAAGAAGCACTGTTAGAATTGAGAGCTGCTGTTTGGAAGTGAAGGCATGGATGTTAGAAAACAAGCTCAAGCTGAATGATGACAAGACTGAAGTGCTCATGAGTGGCTCAAAGTCCGCCCTTGAAAAAGTGTCTGTGAAGGCAGTGCAGGTTGGTGAGGCTAGCATCCCAGTGTCAGCCTCAGTTCGAAGTCTCGGCCTACACTTAGACTCTCACCTGACTACGTCTGAGCACGTCAGTTCCGTCATTCAATTGTGCTATTTTAATCTGCGTACAATTGGAAGATTATGTCCTCTCATTAATAAGAAAACTGCAAACTCTGTGGCTGTGTCAATGATTTTGTCAAGACTAGACTATGCCAATAGCTGCCTTTGGGGTATCTCAAAGAGTGATCTAAGTAGGCTACAGCATGTACAAAACACTGCTGCTGGAGTTGTGACTCGGAAACGAAAGTCTGACCACATTACGCCATTGCTGAAAGATCTTCACTGGCTCCCTGTCAAGAAAAGAATTGACCACAAACTCCTCATCATTGTGTACAATTGTACAAACAACTCCGGTCCCCAATATCTCAAAGAACTCGTCTTCCCTCATGAACCCCACCGTTGTCTTCGTTCTTCCTCACAACAACGGTTAAGACTTTCAAGTGTGAAGTCTGGCAGCACCAATAAGAAATATATGGCTATCGGGCCTTCTCCAACACAGCTCCAATGCTACGGACTTATCTTCCTATGACCTTGAAACAATCCAAGTCTGTGGCGGTTTTTAAGAGAGCCTCGAAAACGCTCTTTTTCACGTCTACCAGACAGACCTTTAAGAAATGAGCTGTACATAGTTTTTTGTCTGATGGCCACAACTCTTGTTTCCTCTCCACAAGCGCAATGAGCATGAACCTCGTAATCGTGGATACCTGCACTATAGAATTCTACATCATCATCATCACCTAAAGCAATGACCATGTAATGTCTGTTTTGTGGAAGATCCTGCACTCCAGAGTGCCTGAATTGTGCATAGAGCCGTTGAGTGTGTAATTGAGTTGTTTTTGTGTTACAGGAGCTGCAGCAGAGACCCGTCAGAAGAGATTGTGTCTAGAGTCAAGGAGATGGGGGAGATTTTCTGCCAAGACTATGTCCAGGTAGGTGCCAGGTGCGCTACTGAGTGCAGTGTTGACCACCTGTGGAATTCAAGATTCAAGAATACTTTATTCAGGCATGGGAATTGTACGCCAAAGCTCGTACTTTACGACCTTCTAAAAGTTGTAATGCGACCCTAAGAACGTCAGTACGACCCGCAAAGATTTTGACAAAAATACGTCATACGAGTCTCCTTTTCTTTTTTTTTTTAATTTTTTTTCCCCTATCACTGTTAAGAAAAAAAAATTACGTTTAGGCCTACTCTGTTGTAGAGCTCAGTGGTTTCCCTTGCCGAGATTACGCGAGAATATGCGAGGTTTTTGTGCCGCCATTAGTAACACATTTTTCAGAGTCAAAGTGAAAGTCACAGTGAGATTCTTTCAGTGTGAAGAAGTGGCTACCTATACGGAATGGCTTATCGAACAGATATTCTAAATTTTGGTAGTGAGATCGAAGATAAAACAGCTGTAGAATATTTTGCAAAAAGTGATCCTGTTCGTGATCCTGTTGATCGTAAATTGACTGCAAATCTACGATCTGCATGGAAACTCAACAATGCCCGAAAAGAAACTCAAAAGGAGAAGAAAGATGATAGAATAGAGGCTTTGGGAGGACCCCCGGCGACAGTATCCAAAGGTGCAGCAAAAGAGAAATTGCTTCTTGCTAATTCAGTAGTTCCTCAGCCTGATGCCAGTATTTTACTAGTGAAGAAAGCTGCTAGTGCATCAACTTCATCATCAGGCAATATGTCACCTCAGTCAAAGAGAGCAAGAATTGATGAAGACAGAAGCTACTGCAAAGAAAAAGAATTGATGATGACAGAAGCTACTGCAAAGAAAAAGCAGAGTACTCTTAAGAGTTTCTTCAAACTGTAGTAATTTCAAAGTGTTTCTTTTTTTCCTGAAAGACTTGTATACATTTGCATATATACATTCAGCTATTATCTCTGTTTGAAACTAATTTATTCGTCTGAAAACTTAAGTATTAGTGAAAGCTGGAAAGGACATTCACTTTTTGTTGAGAAACAGTTGTTCATTTGATATTAGAAATATGCTTTATGCATTCCCTCAGCTTTTCTATGCAAGAAAGACTTTGGTTTGAAAACCTATTTCTACTTTCTATGCCTGTGACTGCAGCAGCTTCATACTCTGCCTCCATTGAATAGGAAGGTTATATTGTTCCAGTTTCATACATACATCATACATGTATTATTAAATTTGCTTGGCATTCAGTTCTGCCTGGACAATTAGCAACTTCTTCATGAACAGAGCTACATTACAGCTTTTTTGTCACATTTTCTACTGCCTGCTACATGAACTGCTACGTGGCACAGAGCATGATGTAAAACCAAAGGTAAAAGCATGCTCATTTCTAGTAATTGAAAGCATTCCATACTTGACCTAGTCAACCCTTCACCCCTTCTCTACCAGCAATGAAAATACTTTATATGATTTTTTTATGTATAAAAGAAACAATGTATCTCTACTGTCTATTTTAACTCTTTCCCTGCCAGGCATGTTTCCACGTTTGTGCCAGACATTTCTCTGGCACTGGAAAGAAAGTTCAGTACCTTAGGCATTTAAGCTACTGTTCTTTCAATAATAGTTGTTAAATAGACATATTTCATATCAAATTAAAGGTAAAAGAGTGAAGAATAAGAAAAAAAAACCCACAAAAATGTTAATTTGATTATGTTATTGAAATATGTGTTTTGAAAGCACGTTGATCTTTTTGAAATGATAAAATAAAATAAAAATATTTCTACATACCACAGTGATAAAACAAATCTGGAGGAATAATTCCAATCACTGAATCAGCTTCACACACCAGAAAGAAAATTTATTTAGGATCAAAATACACTTTACAGTTTGAAATTATATTGATTATTAGCACAGAGTTTGACACACTGTCGATTGTGCCCATCACTATGCTTAGTAAGATGCACAATAAACACTCTAAAAACGAATCAATTTGAAGAAAAAACGCGCCTGTCGATCGGGAACGAAAGTAGAAAGAGTTATCTCTCTTTGGTTAAAATAAAACTTGGATTGGACTGCGCAAAAAACCGGAACGAAACGGAATACTGAAATCGACGATATATCGTCGATTGGCACAAACATGGCGGCTCAGATCGACGATATATCGTCGATTGGCAGGGAAAGAGTTAATGCCTATTCTCCATATGATTTTGTATGTATAATATATGAATTTTTTCCTGGGCTTCGCCCCGAACCCTGGCCAGGGGCCTTAGGCGGCCCCTGGACCTTCGCCGCAAGTGTCGGGGCCGCCACACCATGAAAGTAAGACCCTGTCACTTTTTCTAATTCCCATGCCTGTTTATTATCTCAGACAGAGAAATGAACACATGCTTTGCTGACAGTACTACAACAAATTGCAATATATATGTAAGAAAAAGCAAATGCGAGCATTCACTCATTAAAATGTTGAAAACTCCATAGACTATAACGAATCAACAGGCAACAGTAAAGTAATAAAATGCACAGTCCCCAATTAAAAACAGTTGGAGGGGTAAACAAAATGAAGACGATCAAACACACACATTTAGCACACCATCTTACACACCATCTCACACTACTATTTATTCTGAGAGACACATATTAACCTTTGTTTAACCCCGTTTCTCTCAAGACCGCCCATGTCGCCTGATACTATTTTTAGTCAAGTTGCCTGATGTCCGCTGGCAAAACACCCCAAACACGTGCTCCGTTAGGATGCTTTTACTGCTGTATTTATAAATAGCATTGTCTCGCGAATCGTAGTCTCGTGTACGAGATTTCCTGTTGTTTCTTGTGGTTTGCAAAACATGGTGGATAGTTTTGAAAAACATGCTCTGCTTTGAATATTGATAATCTTTGTGACAATGTTTGGAGGAAGGAGAGAGAAGACCATCGATGTAATGCCTGCTATGCAGAGTGGTTATTTTAAGATTTGGCAATCTTAAGTAAGTTAAGCACCGTCCAGTGTGGTTAGCACTTGGATGGGTGACCGCAAAACGTGAAGCGACAAATAACAACGCCCCCAGTTGACTCAGCTGTGACTGAGTACTTACTCTCTTAAGGGTGGGGAAGGTAAAGCAGCGAGGGAGAGAGATGGGCATCACCCTCATTACGCTGGCCCAAGATAAGTGTGATCTCCAACATCACGCTCCCCTACGGCCACAAGGCTATGGGACTACCTTTACCTTTACCAATCCTAATCCACTGTGGTGATTTGTGTTGCAGCCGTCAGACACACACCCTGGGGCTCACATAGACTTTGCCCGCAAGCGACTGCAGCTGGGTGAGAGTCTGTACTACAAGGCCCTGGAGTCCATCATCATGCAGGAGAAGAAACGACTGTCCAACGCAGAGGAAGGCAAGGACAAAGTGGACCTGACTGTGAGTTTTCACATTTGGACATTCTGTTGTGCTTTTTGGTGACTGCAAATATGTCAGCAGTGCTCAGTAGTTTTGTTGCAATGAGCGTACTAGGCCAATCTTGTTAGCAAGTGTTTCTTGATGGAGGAAAGGTTTCTCCTCCTCACACCGTTTTTCTCAACTAGGTAATAGGTAGCAAGGGAGATAAAAAGGTGTAGTCTACTTGCGAGTAGGATGGTAGAGGTCGCCTCCCTTGGCTGAGTGTTGTACCCTATTTAACCCCTTAACTGCCCACAGCCGTACATCGTGCGGCTTGATTTTCTGCTTCCTGTGTGCTCAAAAACGTTCGCCGTGCGTGTATTATTCGTCAGCATTCTGTAGTCACCAAAGAAGGGAGATAACAGCAGTAACTGTTGGCAAAGCAGCTAGAAATCTCCAACCAACGGTTCTTTCCCTTTGACTGTTATAAATTGTAAAAACCGAAACTGGTACTAGTTTTGAAATTCCAGTATCTCTCAGTCTTCAGTCATGAAGCCAAAATGGCGGACGGTGGTCGATGAGAGGGTACTACGAGGTCTGTTTTCAGAGGATATTCAGCACTTGAAGTGCTTCAAGAGGTCCTAAATGATCAAGAAAGTGATGATGAAGACCTTATCACACAAAATTCATATACTGGAAGTAGTGTGTGGACTTTGGCTGCTCTGTGGGTTGTGACTTTGTTAGTGGCTGAGTCTCTACAGCTGTGGAGTATGACGTGTGATTCGGACTGGCATTACCATAGACAGGTACCCTTTATTTCTGTGGATTGTATAGCAGTGAAGTTAATTTCCAAGTAGTTTAATGAGTGCTTGATGTTTGTCCTTTTGTTACACCAGTTTTATGTGGTGTTCTGTGCTGCATTTTTTGTGTTGATGTGTGTTTTTATGTTCCAAAAATGCTTGACCACGGACAAAAACAAGAATAAATAATTACTTAAAAAATTTATGTCTTGTCAAATGAAACTATTTTTACTTGAAATTGAAGCCAGGGATGTTACAAAAAAACTTGCCAAATATCTAAGAGATATATCTTCAAATGCCTGAATTATTCACGTTTTAGTGAACACACCCTCAAAAGTCAAATTTTTGCTCCGGCATACAGGAGTACAGGTGCGCTTTTTTATTCCGGCAGGTAAGGGGTTAAGCACTGAATATCTATCTACCTTGAGCATATAGTTTGTGGAAATCACATATTATTTAAAAAAAATATTTTTATTATTATTATTTTTGTATAGCAGTTTTGCAAAATGTGCAGAGATCAAATTGGTATGCTTGATAAACAGAAAAGAAATTGAAATCTGAATGTGTTAATATATGTCTGAACGATTACTGGTGTTCAGTTTGTGTTGTGAGTTTTGAGTGAGAGTTAGTTTTCAGAGGTGGATTGAAGTATTCTGATGTATTGCTGTTAGTATCAAGAGCCTTCACTATTCTTCCTGCCAAATATTGGAAAATAGTTTCATAATTATTGCCTGTTTTATTTCAGACCACTGTAATTTTTTGTTTGTTTCAGGGCTTGTTAACACATGATCTGTTTCACCGATCGCTGTTTGCCTGCTGTTTGGAAATCGTCATTTTTTCCTACAACTCTCAGAGGTACAGGCCTGATTTGCCTGCTGCATAGGAATGCGAGTGTGTGTTTGAGCATTGGTTTGTTTGTGTTGAGGGACATATTTTGTCAACAGGAACTGGTTTACATTATGTATCATTTAGGGTAGTAAAGTATTTGGGGGAACATTTTCCTTGTATTGCTCAGACCAATAAAGATCGGTTTTCTGTAAACAGAGGGAAGAAAGACAAACTGACAGATTTTAACAACTTAACCCTCATTTCATGAAGTGAGCAAGGTGGTGTATGTGTTTGTTTTCTGATATGTACAAATCGAAAGATAAAACTGGGAAAATAAGCTGCCGTAACCAATGATCGGTCATTACATCCTTACGTGACTCTGCAACAGTGCACAGTGAGAAGGGTTTTTGTGGTAGATGGACATTGAGCACTTTTGATACTTCTAGAGAGAGACAAATAATCATAATAAATGTTAGCTCCATCTTTATCTGCTGGTGGCTTTGATGCTATGTGATGAGAGAAAGATCTAAGCTTCTATCTTTATCTGCTGGTGGATTTGATGCTATGTGATGAGAGAGAGAAAGATCTAAGCTCCATCTTTATCTGCTGCTGGGTTTATGATTGCAGGCTGTTCCCCTGGATCGTGGAGATCTTTGACCTGGCGCCATACCACTTCTACAAGGTGATAGAGATCATCATCAGAGCAGAGGAAGGGTTGTCCAGGGATGTGGTCAAACACCTCAATCATGTAACTAGCCCAAAACGTCCCATTTTTCTTTCTGATGTAAATGCCATTTGTAATGGTTGAAGGGGGGAGTTAGGAAAAAAGCTGAGAAACTTTCTGAATAGCCTTTCTTTCACTAGGTGAAAAGCAGTCTAAAGAGTCATTATAGAAAGTCTACTGTGGGAAAATTCTTGTACCGAATCTGTGGGATTCAAACATGGTTTCCTTGCAGCCCAGTCGTGTGTGCCATCTTTTATGTCATTATAATATCATGCCATGTAATCCAAAAATGTGCGTTTCCAGATAGTCTGTATATCACAATGTTTTGCTTGTTAGAATACATTTAAGAATGTTTTGCTCGTTGCAGTATAGTAGTAACAATAATAATAATACAGGGTTCGTACGGTCTTGGAAAGTTTGGGAATAATAAAATACATTTTCCAGGCCCTGGAAAGTCTTTGAAAACTAAGTTTGTGTCTAAAGTTTGGGAAATTTGCAAAAGAACACAAAAATAAATAAGAGTGTTGATTTAAAATGTTCGTAGTTTGGATTTTTTTTTTTTTTTTTTCACCGTAATAAACGCAAGCGATCATGACGCGATCGTCAGAGTACAATAGTACTTTCGTTTTCTCGCCAGTAAAGTTGAAATCGATAGTTGCCTCCCCTTGCTCAACATCCGGGAACCGCGTATTTCTTCTTCCTGCGAGTTTGAGGTTGACAAAATGCCCGGCGTTTGTTCCTTCAACGAGCTATGGTTAGCAAAACCTGAATACAAATGTTGGCTGCAGAAATTGAACATCTCAAATCCAAGAAGAATCGCACTGTTGCGGATGCTGAAGCTCTGGAGAGGTCGGCCGATCTGAAAGCAGAAGAGGCTGAGAAAAAAAGCTAAGCTCGCACTCACTGCAGAGTCCAATGCTTTCAGGAAGCGTTCACAGGAAAAGCGCAAGCAGGCCCAAGAACTGGATATACTTATCCAAGAAAAGATCAGTGGACTCAAAAACCAGTAGAACTCTCTTCTGATCGCCATCTCACAATCTTCAAAATTCATACAACAACAAAGGATAAATAATATTTGCAAATAAACTCAGCACTGTACTTATGATTCAACAATTTCAAGTGTGTTCTTTACACTCAAATTCAAAACAAAGTAATCAACAAATAAGAAATTTTCGTTGAATTGAGAATTGACAATGAACTGTAATATAATAAAGCTTGCAGAATACCTTTGGTAAATTTGTGTAGTTATACCATGTGGATGCTCTTGAGGGAAAACTAAACTGTTTTGTCATTGAATATCAAATATTAAATAGGTAAGTTTGTATCTTACAGATCTTTGAATTTCTGAAAATATGGTCGGGAAAAGTTTGGGAATTTTGAAGTGCTTTTTGGGTAAGAACCCTGTAATAATAATAATTTTGTTTGTAAACTCACATATTGGATAACATATCTGCTCAACGCGCATAAACATTATAAGAGAGACCGTACAAAATACAATGCTGTAAAACTAAAGTGTAACGTTGAACAACTAAAGAAAGGAGAAAAAAATGTGCAGTCATTATTGTATTGTGGAATACTTGTGCTATAGTGTAGTGTTTTGCATGGTACGTGACATTAACTGAAAGCTAAAGTGCAACATGTTAACAGATAGAGGAGAGTATTTTGGAGTGTTACGCCTGGCGCGGGACATCACCATTGTGGGACGCCATTAAGGAAAGCTCGTCTGTGCCAACCTGTGAAGACGTAAGTCCTTTGTTTGGCTTTTTTCCTTTAAGAGCTGTACTGGAATTCCAGTTTATTGCAATGCATTCCAGCGGGCACAGCGATGGAAAAATGTCAAGGGTTCTGCAGTCTAAGAACTGAAATGGATAGTAGTAGTATATGATACGAAATAATTTCAGCCTGGCTTTTGAGACCCACTCCCACCCATGAACATTGACATTGTGGTAGAAGCGTTGTAATACAAACCAGCCTCTGATAGTTACACTACTACCTTATGTTCTGATAGTTACACTACTATCTTATGTTCTGATAGTTACACTACTATCTTATGTTCTGATAGTTACACTACTACCTTATATTCTGATAGTTACACTACTATCTTATGTTCTGATAGTTACACTACTATCTTATGTTCTGATAGTTACACTACTATCTTATGTTCTGATAGTTACACTACTACCTTATGTTCTGATAGTTACACTACTATCTTATGTTCTGATAGTTACACTACTACCTTATGTTCTGATAGTTGCACTACTGTCTTATGTTCTGATAGTTACACAACTATCTTATGTTCTGATAGTTACACTACTACCTTATGTTCTGATAGTTACACAACTATCTTATGTTCTGATAGTTACACTACTATCTTATGTTCTGATAGTTACACTACTATCTTATGTTCTGATAGTTACAATACTATCTTATGTTCTGATAGTTACACTACTATCTTATGTTCTGATAGTTACACTACTATCTTATGTTCTGATAGTTACACTACTACCTTATGTTCTGATAGTTACACTACTATCTTATGTTCTGATAGTTACACTACTACCTTATGTTCTGATAGTTACACTACTATCTTATGTTCTGATAGTTACACTACCTTATGTTCTGATAGTTACACTACTATCTTATGTTCTGATAGTTACACTACTATCTTATGTTCTGATAGTTACACTACTATCTTATGTTCTGATAGTTACACTACTATCTTATGTTCTGATAGTTACACTATTACCTTATGTTCTGATAGTTACCATACTATCTTATGTTCTGATAGTTACACTACTACCTCATGCTCTAATAGTTACAATACTATCTTATGTTCTGATAGTTAAACTACTATCTTATGTTCTGATAGTTACACTACTATCTTATGTTCTGATAGTTACTTGCACTACTATCTCATGTTCTGATAGTTACACTATTACCTTATGTTCTGATAGTTAAACTACTATCTTATGTTCTGATGGTTACACTATCTTTTGGCTGATAGTTAAACTACTATCTTATGTTCTGATAGTTAAACTACTATCTTATGTTCTGATAGTTGCACTATCTTTTGGCTGATAGTTACACTATCTTTTGGCTGATAGTTACACTATCTTTTGGCTGATAGTTACACTATCTTTTGGCTGATAGTTACACTATCTTTTGGCTGATAGTTACACTATCTTTTGGCTGATAGTTACACTATCTTTTGGCTGATAGTTACACTATCTTTTGGCTGATAGTTACACTATCTTTTGGCTGATAGTTACACTATCTTTTGGCTGATAGTTACACTATCTTTTGGCTGATAGTTACACTATCTTTTGGCTGATAGTTACACTATCTTTTGGCTGATAGTTGCACAAATATCTTTTGTTTTCTTGTTGTGGAGGTGCCTACTTTTTGTGTATACCATTCGTTTCTGAATGAAATTTTTTTCAAATTCCTGTGTTTTTTAATTTTGTGATGATACACAAATATAATAAAATGTTTATTTTTGACTAACTGTAGTTTTTGTACCTTCAAACAAGATCCAGGGTTCGTACAGAGTCATGGAAGTCTGGAAAAGCTATAGAAAATAGAGAAAGTGATTTCCAGGGCTGGAAAAGCCATGGAAAAAAATTATTTGTCTAGATAGATATGGAAAAGTCATGGAAAAAAAACCACAATGCAATCTTTCAGTTTGACAAGCATTTTTCTTCAAAAGAAAGAAAAATGAAAATACCGTTTATTTGAGATGTTCTCCCGGCGATGTTGCGATTGAAACCGAAAGTAGCAAATTAATTTTTCTTTTCGCGTGGTTATTTCCCTTGCTTACTCTTGCGGGTTAAAGACACAATAAACCTACTGTTTTCTTTCTCATCCGGCTGATGCAGAACAGAAGAAAGAAGATGTGGACAGAATCAATTTGCAGTACACAGACTTCTTATCAGAGTGTGCTTCTGCTGATAACTTTCAGTCTTTTGACAGGGCTAAAGACAGATTAGACAGACTCTTCTTCTCTGCACTGGCCAAGCGAAAGGAGTTGAGTGGCCTTTGGAGTGTTGTGAGAGAAGTGCTGCTTTTTTCTCATGGCCAGGCCAGTGTGGAGAGGGGATCCTCTGTTAATAAAGAAGTAATGACTGACAACATGTCACAGAAAACCCTAACAGCACAGAGAATTATAGCAGACCATTTGGCTAAGGCAGGTGGAGCCAGTCAGGTGCCAATTACAAAAGCACTCCTCTTCAATGCAGCTAGTGTAAGATCCAGATATGAGGTTTACCTTGAAGAAGAGAAGGAAAAAAAGAAAGTTAGTTTTAGATGAAATTGAAGAGCTGAAGTCAAAGAAGAAACGATTGGAACTGTGTGCAAAAGACCTGCTTAAATCTGCAGATAGGGCAGAGCAGAGTGAGAGCCTATCACTTCTGTCCAAGGCCAATGCTTTGCGCAGCTCAAAGAAATAAAACAGTAATTGTGAATTGTGTTTTCATTCTCAGAAAAGTTGAACTTAAACACATGACACATGAAAAAATGCAGGGCATATTTGTTTATTAAAATCATATGGACTGTCAGTATCACAGATTATTATTATTATTATTATTATTATTTATTTATTTATAAGGCGCTTTCCCTCGCAGAGATCATAGGCTGTCTTGTATTTTGTAAGTACACATCTCACAATTCCTTTTTTTTATGCCGGTGTTTTTATGTGATAAGTATTCTATGTAGAATTGTTCGTTTCTTGTGTGTGTAAGATGGTCTTAAAAATGTTTAGGAAGCCATTGAAAAAGTCTGGAAAAAGTATGGAATTTTGTTTTCCCAAACTTGTGGGAACCCTGAAGATCACATCTTGAGTGTGTGCAAACCATTTCATAGGAAGAAGCAACCCAGGGCAGCTTATTATCTTTGAAATGCACAACATCGGAAATATTTTTGCATTAAATTAATGTTATTCTTATTGCAAGCATGGTTTTTCATTGCTGTTATTAGGTCACACCCACCACACGTCCACCTGAAGCAAGAGTGACGTCCGTAACCACCTCCCCTGCCCAGCACCCCAGAGTTCGCTCCCTTGTTACCACAGAAGGATTCTCCGCCAAGCCTTCTGCCAAGTCTATTTTACCGAGAGGTACCATTCCATTTTTAAATTTTATTTTGACTAAGAGATGCCGGAGAGTCTTCAGTGTTACCACTGGGGTTGTTTGAGCAGATCTTTTATGCGGATCAGGGGAGAGTTCTCTTTCAGCCAAGTTGTGGTCTTGATTTTGTGGTCCTGATTCGGCTCTTTGCAGTCCGCTGGACCCTGTAAGTAATGAATAACTAATTAACTATGCCGCACTGAGTACCCGTGTTCTATGAAATAAAGTCAGTGGGTGGTGAAAGCAGGAATGTTGAGCTTGCCCTCCAGACCCGTGACTGCTTGCAGCTCAGTAGTGTGGCACAAAGGTCAGCAGTTCGTTTGCTCGTTTCTTACCAAGTAAGTTACACAAATAGCGCTTTCTCCTGCCCAAGAAAATTTAGCCAAAATGGGTAGCGTTGGTTACAGAAATCATTTAAAAAAAAAATCTTGCTTGATGTTTCATTCTGTCTTTTAGCTAAATGTTGCATAAAGACTGAGGGTTGTTTCCTAATTGTTTACAAGTAAATATTTGTTTGAAAAATATTGCATTGAGCTGTTATTCCGTTGATTCCTTCTCCTCTTGTCTTCCACCCCCACCCCACCCCCCTTCCTCTCTTCTTCCCCTCCATCCTGAACACCTGGTTGATGAAAAGGTGCTAGGGCTGTGCATGTGCATTGAAAATGCCAGAGATAGATGGATATACTCTTCACGACTTTCACTACTTCTAATCACCTTTTCAGTTCATAATCCAAACTATCAATATTACTTTCATACATTTTATCCTCCTTGCTATCGTTGTCCATGAACAGCATGTTAATTGGCTCACCCATCGGTTTTTTTCCACTTCCAACACTCCAAAAACTCCCAAGAAAAATCTTGGAACTGTCGCTAGCATGAGAACAATCTAGAGTTGTTTCCCTTGCTTATCTGCTTTAAGGGAGATTATTCTGTATAATGATACTGACCAAACTGAAAGTACCCGTTCGCACGGGGATTCCCTGTTCACGGGCAGTGATTGCAGAACTGTACGAACGTGGAAAAAATAAGTTAAGTGCCTTGTATGCCCATAATTTTACAGGGTGGCTATGCTGTTGTGTTATAAACGTGCAGAAATTCAGTCGCTGTAGTTTCCTTTGCAGACCCCACCCAGTCTCCCACAGGCCCGTCGGCAGCGGACATCTTCAGTTCTCCACAGCCAGGCAGCGCCAAACGTCGGTTATTCCAACCCACCACCACCACCACCTCTGTCTCCACCCCTACCATCAGCAGGCCCGGAGAGTCGGTGCTGGTCAAGCAGCTCAACACAGGGGTGTCGGACGCCGTGGCGTCCAGCACTCGCAGCGTCATGCAGCAAAACGCAGCCACGCAGCACGGCATGACTCTCACTTCCCCTTCTGCTGGTGGCGCTTCATCCTCTACCACCACCACCCAGACTGTGATGGCCATCACCAGTGACGGCAGACAGGTAGGTTAGGCCTGTTTGTTAGCCATTCTAAGGTTGTTATTGCCAAGAGGTTTGGGGAGGAAGTCAATGAGAACATTGCATGCATTTGGACATTTTTTGTTTGCATGTGATAATGAAGATTCTTTGAGGTAGTCAAGCCCTATATAAGCACCGCGTAATCAATGAATTGTCGATAATAATTGTTATTGTCGATATCTTGAACAGTGATGTTGCTAGAAATGTTCAGCATATGCCATTTGGCCGATTCAGTCACAGACCTTTAGGACATTTTGGAAATCTTTCGGCCATAATTTTTCCTTCTTTCCAACACCAAACGAGAGGAAGCGCTGGCCACTTATAAGTTTTGGTTTCTTTTTCGGCAGTATTTCGAAAACGAAAAGTGTTATTGCCAGAAGCACGCCATTTACAACAAGGGGAGTTATTTTAACTCTCTCTCTGTGGATGCATGTGTCGTCTGCTTATCGCTTTCGATACGCGATGTTCGACAATAACTCATAACTCACAACACCTTTATTTATCAAATAGGAAATTAATATGACCGGAAGCAATAAAAATGAAACAGACATGAGAAAAGCAAACACAAATTGGACAAAGGGTGGCCGATAGAGGCTTAAAACCTTAGGACAGCGGGCCGATCAGAACATGACTCTCTCGGACATTTTGGAATTTTATCAGTGAATGGCCAATTTGCCGACGAAAACGACATCACTGCTTGAAGACAAAGTTAGTGATTTTATATACAGGGTTCGCCCTAGCTGTTTGCGTCCCTGGCATACAAGACAGTTGTGTTGACTATGCCCAAGAACCATACAGTTCTTATATAAATGAAAGTTTGTAATTAGTTTGGGATGTTGCGGTTGTGGGCTTTAGCAAACCAGCAACATGTCAAGTACAAACCCCTCTGCATAAACATAAAGAAATCAAATTAATCTGTGTGTTGGCGGAAAATACATGATAGATTAATGTGTATAGTGAGCAAAAGGTGTGCAAGTGAACTTACAGGATTATTTTCCTAGAACAAAACGAGTTCAACACCACTGTTTTAAGTTTTGGTGACCTTTGATTGCACCAACCTCTTCACAAAAAACCTAGAAAATCCTACTACAGAGTTGTGAGCGTTAAATTGTAAAACAGTTGTTATTTTTTATTTTTTTTTTTCCTGTGCAGATTTTTATTCCCATGAACGTGAACGTGCTGCCGGCGGTGCAGGCAGGCGGCAAACTGCCCAGTACCATCACGGTGAAGCGCTCGCCACAGAAAACCATCAAACCCAAGAAAACTGGCTCTCTGGCCCTCTTTTTCAGAAAGGTCCGCTTTTTTTGTGTGTTTTTGTGGATTTATTTATTTCATTTGTTTATAATTTTGTTCATTGATAATGTTGTGAAGGTGTTTGGGCAGAAGGACTGTATAATATGCTTTTGAGTGTGGATCTACTGCACAGATGTCCTTGTTCCTTGATAAACTGTTCTGGCTGTAATTGGCCATAATAATTAAAAAAAATATAAAAAAATAAACTTAAGATGTTTTAACTCTTTTGGTGCCGACGGCAGTCAGACACAACGAGCGCTATACTCCGTGTAATGCCACAGGTGGGTCAACCCACCTCACTACACGAATATAGGAACTTGCTGCGGGCTATTTTTAGAGCATTAGCTCATATCCTTTTAGTTGCCCGGACATGTGCAGTTGGTCACAGGAAGCCGGTTGATCTACAACATTCTTTGTTTACTCTTTTTAGCAAGGAAATCTTTATATTTTCACGATGAGTGATGAGTCCGATGTTCGGAGAGTTGCTAGATAATGGCACCAATGATGGCAAAGCTTTTGAGTGGGTTTATTGTCGAAGAAGTGTCAGAATCTAAGCTAAGAAGGATCAAAAAAAAATATCAAAAAGATCAAAAATAAAGATGGATATCAACATCAACTACAACAGCCTCAACATCACCATCACCACCACCAACATCACCAAAATAAAGGGACACTTTATTTCAAACTTTCCATTTACTTTATTCAATTCTACACAAGCATACAAAAGGTCAAGCAGATCCATCAACATTTGTATTTTGTATGATTTTTTTAAGTCAACTGGTGCATACATTATTCAAAACATTATGTACATTAGAACAGTATGTGTTTACCCAATTACTTAGTAGTAGGAAGAGTTAATCAGCATTTGAATAGTCTTTCAAGCTGTCTCTGTAGTTGAGAAGAAATATTGTAGCTTGAGAAGAAATGTTGTAAAGTGACTTGTTGCAAAATGTTCCATTGTTGCCAAATCAGTGTTGTGTAGTACGTGAAGAACCACTTTGTCTTCAGTAACAAACACTACCTAACACCAGTCTGTTTATTAGGAGGTAACGTGTACTAAACTTTTGTTTTGGGTGGAAACGTGATGGAAGGTTGGATTCACTTTTATCACATTGCAAAGGGTAACAAACAGTCTGATATGTGACATTAAAGCTGCAACAAAATCAAATAATGTTAGAAATGGCCAGCAAAGCCCTTACTGTTGTTGTTACAGGTGTATCACTTGGCGGGCGTGCGATTGCGGGAGCTGTGCGACCAGCTGACGGCTATTGATGAAGACCTGCTGTGTAAGATGTGGACTTGTTTTGAGCACGCCTTGACCCAGGACACGGACCTGATGTGTGACCGTCACATCGACCAAATCCTCATGTGCTCCGTCTACATCATTGGCAAGGCTACGGGGCGGTCGCTCAACTTCCAGGACATCATGAAGTGCTACAGGTTCCAGCCCCAAGCACACAGCCACGTGAGCCGTAGTCTCGTTTGGGATTGAATTTTGTAGGAGGAGAGTAGGTGGGTGGTGTGTGATGAACGATGGTCATTACTCGTTGTTGCACCCGGGAATTCAGCATTTTGGTGTAGCCAACAATTTGCTGGGATGAGAGTATAAACAGAGGTCTAGTCTGTGTACGCACACATTCCATCGCACAGACTTTAAAGGTTCTGATGCCCGTGTCCCAGGAGGGAGAGTGGCAGCTACACCCAGCAAGCACTAGGTCCCCTCTCCCATCCCCGGTTGCCCACCGTTGTTGTTGGGGTCGTTGGCCAATCAGCAAGGGAGCTCTTGAGCTGGGAAAATGCTTATTAAAGAAAGAATAGCTGTACTGTCGGGGACAAAGCAAGTTGTGTATTCACAGTCCATGGCATGGACTTTCAAAGCTGCAAGTGTGCGCTTCAAACGGCTCAAGTTAGATCCTGTATTGAGCTTTTAGATAATGTATCGGTCAGTTAGATCCTGTATTGAGCTTTTAGATAATGTATCGGTCAGTTAGATCCTATATTGAGCTTTTAGATAATGTATCGGTCATTAGATCCTGTATTGAGCTTTTAGATAATGTATCGGTCAGTTAGATCCTGTATTGAGCTTTTAGATAATGTATCGGTCATTAGATCCTGTATTGAGCTTTTAGATAATGTATCGGTCAGTTAGATCCTGTATTGAGCTTTTAGATAATGTATCGGTCAGTTAGATCCTATATTGAGCTTTTAGATAATATATTGATCCGTTAGATCATGTATTGATATTTTAGATAATGTATTGGTCAGTTAGATCCTGTTTTGATATTTTACATAATATTTTGATCAGTTAGATCCTGTATTGATCTTTTAGATAATGTATTGGTCAATTAGATCCTGTATTGATCTTTTAGATAATGTATCGGTCAGTTAGTTCCTGTATTAATCTTTTAGATAATGTATTGGTCATTAGATAATGTATTGGTCAGTTAGATCCTGTATTGGTCAGTGTTTTTAGCAGCTTTTTTTTAGCTGGAAAAGCGCTATATAAGAACAAATAAACAAATGATTGTGTATCGATGATGTGGTTTTCAGGTGTATCGCAGCGTGTTGCTGAACGGCAGGAGGCGCCACACCTCAGGCAGCAGTAACGGCAGCGGCAGCAGTCGGTCTACATCACCCACCACCACCAACGACAGAGACGACAGCAAGGGAGACAGAGAGCGCAGTGAGTTTCTCTTGGTTTCTAACTGCATAGTATTCAAACTCCAGTATGCCTCGCATTCAGAATGTATTTGTTTGATCAAAAGTGTGCATCAGTGTGAGCCTTCATACTTTGCCAAACGCTTATTTTTGTTTATAGATTGATGAAGATTTGTCTCGTGTGAGCCGACTTGGGTTTAAAAAATACCTACAGCACCAAAAAAAAAAAAAAAAAAAAAAAAAGCACGTCACCAACAATGAAGTCCAACAGACCCTCACACAAGCCATTGGGCAACACGATGACGTGCTCACAGTAGTGAAGAAACTGAAATTCTGATGGCACGGCCACATCACCAGAGAATCAGACCTTGCAAAGACCATCCTGTAATGCAAGGAGGCAGAAGAAGAGGGAGACAGCTAAAGAAGTGGGAAGACAACATTCGAGAATGGACTGGTTGACACAGCATAAAGCCTTGAGGGCTGGTGAGGACAGAGAAAATTGGAGTACGTTGGTTAAACGATCATCTGTGGTGCTCCAAAGACTTCCGAGTTACGGGATAGGATAGGATTATTATTATTATTTATGTATTTATTTTTATTAATATTATTATTATTATTAGTAGTAGTAGTAGTAGTAGTAGTATGTGATTAATTAAACAGAACTGGAAGCACTTCACAAACTTTGTATGATTGATGTGAATGGCTCATTGGTTTTGCAGAGAGGACGGAGACGCTGACCAACATGCGGTCGTCCTCCACCCTGCCTGTGCCTCACCCCAACAGTCAACCTCCCACTCCCACCCGCCTGGCTCCCCTTGGGGGTGCCTTTGACTTTAGCGCTGAGGAGAGGGGAGATCTGATACAGTTCTATAATTCTGTACGTATTCAGCACTTTCTTTTAGGGTTCTTGCTAAAATAGCAACCTTTTGTGTTAGCACAGATCCTACCAGTATGGAAGTCCCAGTTCAAAGTAATAGAGTGCAAATGATAGTTCTATCTCTTTTAGGTTATAGAGCGAATCCTAGCACAATGGATGTCCCAGATCAAAGTTGTTGAGGGTAATTGATAGTTCGGCCTTTTTAGGTTGGATTTCTTTCTTGTAAGAAGGCCAGTTTCCATTGAATTGGCGACTTTGTTGCTGCCAAGTCCCTCCACTTCTGCTAATATTTATCACATTGATCATTTGTTGCTGCCAAGTCCCTCCACTTCTGCTAATATTTATCATATTGATCATTTGTCAACAACCTGTTTTTTTCTTCATATCTGGGAATGTTCTGGTATTTTTGTAACTTGTTGTTTTTGTGTGGTTTAGGTGTATGATTACCACAGGAGCCATTGATGTAAAAACATAAAAAAATGTGTTGAGAGTATGTGGGGAGCTTTGGACGAATGATTTGAAAGCTTGCATTCCTGAACGTGAAGTTTCTGTGTTATAATTTGTTGGCAGGTTTTCACCATCAGAATGCGCAAATTTGCCCTCAAATTCTCTACACAAAATCACTGTGGGGTAAGTGTTTATTTTGCAGTCTTTCCTTACTTTTCCCTGGGTTCCATGTCACTTCAGCGCCAGCACTTCAGCACCAGAACTTCAGCGCCATACACTTCAGCGCGAGGATACTTCAGCGCCGTACACTTCAGCGCTGGGACTTTTCAGCACCGTACATTTCAGCGTGGCGAAATTTTAGCGCCGTACATTGTAGCGCAGTACATTATAGCGCTAGAGGAAGACAGAGGGAGAGAGAGAGAGAGGTGCTCCCCCACCTCCTGCACCACTGCCCCATCTCTCAGGTGCAGTCTGGCCTTACATGTACCATTGTCACATCGCCAAAAAGACAATTCTGGATCTTTTGTACTGTTCTTATCGAAGCGGAAGGAGTAGCCATTGTAGCTAAACTTTTATTTTCTCCGTATGCTTAGGTAGGACTCTGCAATCTTTGCCATGTTTCCACGGCAAAGAACGTCAGGAGTAATGAACAGAAAAATAACCCGATTTCAACTCAACTCCGTCTGAATATCAATCACACCACTCACAACACCTCTCTCTCTCTCTCTCTCTCTCTCTCTCTCTCTCTCTCTCTCTCTCTCTCTCTCTCTCTCTCTCTCTCCCCTCTCTCTCTCTCTGTCTCTCTCTCTGAATATAACTCAAACCACTCATTCAGACTTGATCTGTAACTCACGAAGTGCTCTCTCTCTCTCTCTCTCTCTCTCTCTCTCTCTCTCTCTCTCTCTCTCTCTCTCTCTGACGCCAATAATTTTACCCCCTCCCCCAACATTCCCTCCTTTTCCCCTATCATGGCGCTGAGATGTACGGCGCTGAAGTCTCCCGGCGCTAAAGTTCACGGCGCTGACATCCCCCGTGCTGAAATGTACGGCGCTAAAAAGTACGGTGCTGAAAAGACGCCGCGCTGAAATGGTGGCGCTGAAAGGTATGGCGCTGTAGTGCTGGCGCTAAAGTGACGTGTCACCTTTTCCCTGTGTAGACTGTCGCAACAGGGAGGGACATAAAAGGCTAACACAAAATTGTTGGATTTTTCCTTTGTGTTGATTATTGATTTGAATCTTATTTCAGTTCACATGCAAACAAAATAACATATGCTCTCATGCAAACATTACTCATTTAATCATTTTCAGACTTATTGCATGCAAACATTGTTCCGCAATCTTAAATGTTTATCTAAAGTCAACACATAAGCTGTACAACATACGACGATAGTACTTTCACATAGTCACACAGGTATTCTCGTTATTATATTCGTCGCAATGTCATTCATCCTTGATCACGCTTTTCCTTCCATTCCACATTAAATAGTCCTACCTGCTTTCCTTCAAAGTAACTGAACTTCAGAGTTGTACGTGAACTCACAGTTAATATCGATCTCTCAAAAGACACTGCTTCCTATACACACGGCTTAGATTCCATTTTACCATGAAGCTTCCCCTAAGGTACGAAATCTCCCCCAAGGTATGAAGTTCAACTCTCAGGTTTGAAGTGTTCCTCCCATTCGAAGTGTTCTTCCTGTTGGTGAGCACTCATTCCATTCGAAATACTCCTCCCGCTCAAAGCATCCAATGATGCGTGAATACGATACGACTGTTTTTGTGCCCTTCAACGCTGGTTATCCAAAGGCTTAGGGTTGCTCATTCCCTTTTTACTAGATATTTATCTGGCTTCGGTTGCTGCTCCTACTACACTGTTAGCCGGCTACATACCACACACTCGTGCACAATCCCAACAGCATCACCCACTGTTTTGGGCTTCCTCAAAACCAAACTTGCACTGAGCATAAAATCACAAACTTTGATGGCCGCTGTTTCCATCCCTCCATACGTTGTCAAAAACTAACTCGTTATGTCATACACAAAATAACCTCGTCATGAATGCATGCGACTATTTGAACTTCGAACTCTACACAATAATACACATACGCCTACTAGCAAATATAAATTGTGATATAAACCTTACATGGCAAAAAAGTATGAACTACCGGATGGTAAAGCAAGTCTGTCATTTACCTTTTGCACATATATTGTCATTGTACAGTGCCAGTCCACAGTTGTTAAAATGGTAATCTTCTTTCTGCAGGATCTGCCCAAACTGTCGCCTTTGCCTCAGATGCGGTGCCACACGTCGTCCCCTCGTCGCGTGTCCAGCAAGCACGAATTGTACATCTCTCCACACAGGATGGCCCACACCACCAAGGCTGCCTCCAAGGGCCTGTCCTTCTGCATCAACAAGTCTCCTGCTAGGGTAAGTCCCTTCAATAATAATACATTGATTGTGCACACATATCTACTACACATCCCCTGGTAAGCTGAGGTTAGTTAATGATGACAATAATAATCATAACAAACAGGCACACCCGTTGCCATTACAGCACTTCCAAGGGGCAGTAATGTATCCTGTTTCTACTCTCAAAAGTTATTGCAAGGAGAAAGTCAACTTTTGTGTGACCCCAAAAAAATGTTGCTGTTGTTTGCCTTGATTCGTTATCAGTGTTGGGAGTTTTTGGTTAAATTAGCGAACATATTTTGATGGTAAGACATTTTGTCGCCTTCACCCATTCAGGGGAAATTTGGGTTGCCATGTACGAGAAAGTTTGACAGCCGCAGATCGGTGCCACTCGGGAAGAGGGTTATGTGAATGTGAAAAGAAAATATGTTTATTTCCCCTGCTCTGCTGCAGGCTGTAATTGTTCAGTTCTGCTTATACAAGAACTTAACGCTTTATCGAATTTCTGTAGGGCATATTAGGGGCGTGTTTTTTTTATCAGGGAGAGAATGTCAAGGAGAAGATGTAAAATAAACTGTGTGTTTATTTTGCAAGGATCTGATGGCCATCAACAAGATGATCAGGCTGGGAGAGGTGATGGTGGTGACCCCACTCAAACGTTCGTTGGAGGTTGACCGCAGTGAGGACTCGCTGGAAAGCCCCGCCAAGGTGGCCTGCATCTCCGGCTCTCCCTTCATGAGGCGCCTGCAAGACTTCAGCCAGGACACCTCCTAGAATGTCCAAACTTGTAGTTTACACCTTCTTTTAGTACAAATCGCCACCATTTTAGTTTTCAACTTCTAGACCTTTCCATCACCTTCATTAAGTTTCACTCTTACACCTTCAAATCAAGGTTGTTTCACTCTTGTACCTTCAAATCAGCGTTATTTTACTCTCCTACCCTCCAATCATTCTTTGTTGTAATTCATCTCTAATGCTTTCAAATGTCTGCAAAGTCAGATACCTTGGCCGTTTTTTTTTTTGTCTACGATTGAATGCATTTGTACAGCGTATGACTGTGAACGGTGCTCCCTTACCCTCTTCAACCCCTGGCCCCGATAGGACTGAAGCAAACGTGCATTTCAATGGCTGGGAAAACGGAAGAGTGTGGTAATTTCCATGGAAGTCCAAAGGAACCAGCCTACCATAAACATGGATTATATATAAGCTGACATTACGACGTGAAAATTAAAAGAAAAAAAAATACAGAAAGTATTTACAAGTCGATGAAAATAAAACCTGGAGGGAACGAATTTTATCGTCGTTTTTGACAGTGATTTTAAATTCTTTGTTATAGATGCATCATGTTGTTCACAGGTTTTGTTTTTGAGGAATTGTTGATAGTTACTGGTCATATCGTTACTCCCTCAGATCTGGGGATCATAATAGTAATGGTTTTAGATCAAATATTGATAATAAAGTCAAATATAATGTGTTTGCTCAGAGAGAGGAACATAACATAACAACGGATACGCTTTTTCAAAGCAAGTGTTTGATAATTAGGAAGGAAGAACGTAGAAACATCTATGATTTTGTACCCAGGATTACGAAAGAGAAAACAAAAAAGGAAGGAACAAGTTAGCCTGAAAAAAAGAAGAAAAAAAGATGAAGAAGAAACTTAAGAGATATTGCTCGCGATTTTTGTTTTTCCCAAATTGAAGTTTGAAACGAAAGGAAGAAGATTAAAGAGATAAAAATGCTATATAAAATATTGACCTAATAATATAAAATTAATAAAATAATTATCATTTCAGTACATTGAGGTAAAATATAGTAAATGATGTAAATTATGGGATTTAATGAAATATTTGTTTTAACAAGAAGCATTTTAATTGCAACGGTCGCCGACAGTTTACATTGTGTGTATGTGTGTGTGATGTTACATTAGGGTAGGTGCCGTATGCAGTATTTAGTTTCTTTGATAATTCAGTATTTATCCTTGTTCTACACTGTCTATAAGCTACAATCCTGTGACAGCAAGCCCCTACTCTGAATAAACACACAGTTCTGGCATGTTCATTTCCATTTCAACATGTGTGGGTCGATTTAAAATGAACTGATGGGCATGTCGTTCCTCGAAGATAATTACGGATAAAGTCAAGTTTTTCATATTTAATGGCGATTTATTTAGCTCCTACACTTTTGAAGGAAAGTTGAGATTAAGCGAGTTGGAACTCCTTGCACCATGGAGAGAGGTGTACTGGAATTTCAACGTTTGGTGAGTTCCAACGCCTTGCACCATGGAGAGAGGTTAACTGGCATTTCAACGTTTGGTTGCCGTAGGCTTTGAACGAACCAATGGAATTTATTTAGCTGATCAACTTTTCCAGGAATGTTCTAGTTTGAGATCCAGCACGTTTAACCAAGGAGAAAGACTGACTGACTTTGTTATATTTGTGATTGAGCATCGTGCGGTCTGCTTTGTGTGAATGGGCCATGCTATCATTTTCGTTTGACGCGTAGTGCAGTTTGCATCCAAACAATAGATGGGAAATGTAGGGCCACAAAAACGTGTGTGTGAATTATGCATGGTTGATGTCTCGCTTAAAAAAATGAGATTTGAGTTAAACCACTTGACAGCAACTTGGATGTAATCCTTCATTAGAGGCTATTCTCCTGGGAAGGAGGGAATGGATAGATGGATGGAAATATATTTAGCGCCAATACTCCTGTTTACAATTGAGTGGAAATGTCTTGTGCGCGCTAACATTTCCATACAAAGGAATTGTGGGTGTGAAATTCACGGGGGTCAAAATGTGATTTGGTGAAGGACCGTGTTTGGTGTGAGTGTATTTTGCAATTGTGTGTGAAACTGCTGGTCTGCGCAGTGCAGTAGGACAGCAGAACAGCAGTCAAATGTGATACAGTGTGTGTGTGTGTGTGTGACTTCTGAAGAGTGTAACTGTATATGCTTAGAAATGTGCTGGTGTAGCTGTGCTTTATGGAATTAATCCTGTTTGGTTCATGTGTACTGTGTCAGGTGGTGTATGTGTACCCAATAAGAAAGTGCAGGTACTAATGTGTATTATTGGTGCACCTGCGCTCATTGAATGGGCAGTAATACATAAATATTTGTTTATTGGTACATGTGTACTTTGGCATATATGTGCAGTGGTACATGCATACTCATAAATGGTTCATGTGTATTTGTATTCAGTACTTGTGTACTAATTTATCACAATAGCAAGTGCATGCGTAGCTCAGCGGAATAAATTGTACATAGCTTAACTTCCCTCGTAAACTTCGCAACAAATATTTTGTTAAAAGTCGGCAAAATTATTCTGTGTGTATGTTGAAGTCGGAATTTAAACAAATAAATCCCAGATATTATGTTGAAATACAAAAAGAGGTCCACTTAACAGTGGTATAACAGTAAAACTGGAATTGATTTAGTCTGGAGCAGTGTCCTAGCCATGTGATGAGCTGGAGTGCTAACCGTAGTATGCAACTAAGGACTAAAGAGTGACTGTGGACAGTACTTTGCTAGTAGTTCTTCATATGGTTAGTTCCTGCACGCATTGTTGCTAATTGATATATTTATTTATTAATTTTCCTCCCCAACGAAACTACCTTCATTCTTTCCTTTCAAATACCTTATTTATTAATTTATTTATGTATTTATTTATTTATTTATAACAAGCTGTTTATTAATAAAGAGCCTTGAATTGCTGGTAACGGCGAGAGATGCTTACATGATATATTAATGTATTATTAATAATATGTTAAACTTATGTTATTATTATTATTATTAATTATTACTGTATAGAGTTGATATTGTTGTCATTATACATTATTTTATAATGTTTTAAGTTGAGGCGTACGTTAATCATGATGGAATTTAGGGGTTTGAGATTTCAATTGTATCTGGGCCAGTTTGTTCTCTTGGCTATATAAGAATTTTCTTGTCTATTTTGCCCACATTTTGTTATTAGGTGTTTATTCTATTTATTGGCACAGTACACAGTAGATGGTGTAACTTACAATTGGGGGTATCAATAGGGTTTTGTGGTTTGTTTGTCCATCCTGAACATCTTGACGCAGTGGTGAGCGACCATGTAGGTTAAGATGTGTTGAAAACGGGTTATTTTGTTATAAAATCTCCCCCTTTGGGGTGCCGGGGTTTCAGTATCAATAGTATCCCCACTTTTTGGAAATTTAGTGCTTTAAATTCCCACTGTCGCTGTCTTCCTCATTTGTTCTTTTTCATTTCTACTCTGTTCGATCAATCTGCTATACTATCTTCTTCTTCGCTAGACCAGTCACCTACCTTTTTTCTTGAAAGCTCTTCCTGGACAAGACTCCTTATTTGTGTGTGGGGTCTGTTGGATCAGCTTGGGAATATTGGACGCTTTCTGCCAGGTGGTCACTAGGGCTTCCTATGATGTTATTATTTAGCAATGTAGGCATTTTATATGCATGTGTTTTGTTTATAATTTATAATGATGTTTGTATTCTATTTTGTTTTTGTAAACGGGTTTTCGATAAATTAGAGTATAGCCTCAATGTCCCCTGCATGGAATGTCTTTAGTGGAAAGTGACCGGCTGCTGGAGTGCCTTCAGTGTTGCCACTAGGGTTGTTTCAGCAGATCTTTCATGCGGATCGGGGGTTGTCCGGTCCTGATTTGGCTCGGAAGAGTCCGCTGGACCTAAAGCAATAATCATGTAATGTAATGTGTATAAAATCAAAAGAGTAAACAAATTTAAAAGAATGTCAAATTCAGATTCAGAATTACGAGTATCTCAAAATTCAATACATTGGCAAATGGAGAATTCCTTCCTTAGTCTCATGAAGCGCGGTTCGTCACGGCTCATGAAGCACGGTAAAGCGCGCCTAGTTACCGTCTACTTTTAGCACCTCTCTCCCGCTTAACGGAAACCAGTTCCAATCACGCATGCGCACTAGCTGATTCTAAAAGCAGCTACTTCCTTCTTGTCAACTGCAGTTGTGTTGACAACATGTTTTAATAGAAGTTTTTGTTTAGTTTTTGGTCACGTTTTCGGAAGCGGGGATACCCTAAAAATGGCAGAATGTGATTCCGACAATGAGTCTACATATGGGCAGTTGTGGCAGCAATTAGTAGATGAAAGGGCTGATCTGTTAGGGATTGAAAATCAGAGTGATTTGTTAGTGTCTAGCTAGCACACTAGCGATCTTTCCGACTTCAGATCGGACCTTTCATCATCCGAAGAATTGGTACTTGTGAAATTACCTATAATTACAGGTAAAATAGCAGGTAACACAGACAGATGACACTGACAGAACTAAAGCTTACTCAATACTTGCATAGTTACCAATTATCTACACACTAAGTCCCATGAAGCTCTGACCAACCGTTCAGTAGATATAGCATTTTAAACACATGCACCTATTTTTGGCTTGTTTTTGTCAAATCCTTACATGAAGGAGAAGATCAACGTGCTGTTTTGCTATATGAGACTAAGAGTTATTAATGAAGATTTCAATGCACAAGTCTGGGACCAATCCATGTACTACACATTTTGGATTGAGGCAACTGTTATTGTCTACAATTATTTTGTTTAGTACTGCCCCATGCATCAAAACCTAAGAAAGTTTGAGATTACCATATTTTCATAAGGATTTTGTTGCATTAGTTTCTCTCAAATGTGGACTTCTGTATCTGAAAACTAATGTGCGTTAAATTTTCACTGTAGCTGCTGTCTTTTTCATTTGTGTTTTCTCATTCCTACTCTTTTCTATCAATCTACTATACTATCTTCTTCTTCGCTAGACCAGTCACCTACCTTTTTTCTTGAAAACTTTTCCGGGACAAAACTCCTCATTTGTGTGTGAGGTCTGTTGGATCAGCTTGGAAATATTGGACGCTTTCTGCCAGGTGGTCACTGTGGCTTCCTATGATCATTGATGTTATTATTTGGCAATGTAGGAATTTTATATGCAAGTGTTTTGTTGATATTTTATAATGATGTTTGTATTCTATTTTGTTTTTGTAAACGGGGATTCGATAAATTAGAGTATAGCCTCAGTGTCCCCTGCGTGGGATGTCTTTATTGTAAAGTGACCGGCTGGTGGAGTGCCTTCAGTGTTATCACTAGGGTTGTTTCGGCAGATCTTTTATGCGGATCAGGGGCGATTCCTCTTCAGCGAAGTTGTGGTCTTGATTTTGTGGTCCTGATTCGGCTCTTTGCAGTCCGCTGGACCCAGTAAGCAATGAATAACTAACTAAATATCCCCCCCCCCCCATCCCCTCTTCTCTACTTTCCCCTACAGCCCAACTCAATCACAAGATCTGAGTAATGTTCATTTTGCCATTTGAGTTGTGAAGTTACGCGCATCTTTCACACATACAAGCTGCAATACAACCGCATCCATTTCTCATTTCCAGTTCATCAGATTGAAAAAACAAACAAACAAAAAAAGTCCAGCAATTCAGTATGATCTCATATAGTAGTCACTGGATTTGTGTTCTTTTGTAGTGCACTTTTCCACTTAGTTCGCAGAGCTGTGTGTCAATCAGTGATAATGTCTCCTTGATTAAATATGAGAGTATCATGTTGTACATGTATCAGCGATTTATTTAGGATATGAAATGCATTATGTTTTGAATTTGGAGCTATTTTCTGAAATGTTGAATCCGATTGTCATTTTTGATGTAATCAATTTAACGAACATTTAGTGAATCATTTTATGAAATTATGTATAGTTTTAGTGTTGTTTTTTTTTAATTTAGTAGATGATTTTTGAGATGATAATAACTAAAATTTTATGACATTGCGATTGTGAACTGTTTTGTTTTAAAGTATCATTTCCTGAGATACAGATCTGGATGGAAATTGTGTTGGATATAATTTGGTTGCTTTGAACGGATGAAAAATTACGCAAACAGCACAGCTTACAGGGACATGTTTTGTTTGCTACAGCTAGAATGGTTGAATGTTTATCAATATGTTCTTAACTTATGCTCATCACAGTTTTAGTTTTAAAGCAAGACTGTTTTGAATTGAAGCCACAACAGTTGGTCGAAAGTTACCTTTTCCCAAATGACTGTTTAATGTAAGTTTTAAAATGTTACAGTATGTTGTGACGTGGATTGAGAACAAAATTGGACATGACTATGACTATCAAATGGATGAAGTTAAGCTGTGGTTTTCTTTCTTTCAACATTCCTCAAGATGACAGACAATAAGTTTGACCTGTTATATTTTGGGGAAAACAATATCCTAAAGAAGAAGGGGAGGGGTGGGGGGAGGAAGTAGGTGAGTGGCAAGGGGAGGGAACAACAGTGGACATTATGGTTTTTAAATGTTCTCATTTCTTAATGTGATATACAATAAGGGTAGCCATTATAAATTTAGGAAAAACAAGATTTTGATGAAGAAATGAAAAGCCAACAGTGGATATTTTATATTTATTTTATATTCGATGACAGTAACCTGTTATTTGGGGGAAACAGGATTTTGAAGAAGAGAGGAGTAAACAACAGTGGATATTTTCAGTGTATATTGCATATATATATATATATATATATATATGGTTTGATTTATGCAATACAAAGCGTGTTACTGTGTTGGGCCGTGTGGAACCCTATTCTGACTTTACTTTGTTTCTACAGAGGATCATGAATCGTTGTTACGTCATCAAAACAATTTACGCACAATTGTTGTATTGCCATATAGCGGGCGTCGGCAGATGGTGTAAATATATTGAACCAAACTGGATTGTTGCAGCAGATATTTTCGCTTTGTACTGATTTGATGGTGTGATGTGAGCGTTTTGTTTTAAATTCAGTGCTGCAGACTTCACTGTACGAGTGGATGGTTTCTTCAACACTTCATTGGAATCCGCTTTATTAAAAAGAAATATTTCTTATTTATTTTGTTTTTTGTTAATCACTAATATTGACTTGATTTGGGAACCTTGATTAATTGAAATAGATTTATTTGTATACTTATTTGTTTGTTTATTGTAATGGCTTTTCAAAACTGGTTTTAGAAAATGACTATTGTATGGTTTGAATACCTGTAACAATTTAAAAAAAAAATGTTCAGTCACTGCAGATATTCTCGGCCAGTCTCAACCAGGAAAGATCAATAAAGATTTTGACAATAATAATGATGGTGATAGGGAGGATGATGATAATGGTGAAGAAGATGACAGTGGGGATGATGATGTTGGGTCAATAACTGTTGAAGATATTGAAGTCAGATTGTGGGGCTCATTTGTGCATTGTATTGAATTGTGGTGTATTTATATTCACCAGTTGAATGGAACACTTGTACGTCATTGGAATAACAAAATTTTCTCGCGAAGTTAGTAATACCCCAATGACAACAAAAGTTTTCCAAAATGAAACAAAATCTATTTGTGGATTATCTATTTTTATTTTTTTTTTAATGAGTTAAAGCTGCCAGCTGAATATATATATTTTTTTAAAAGAAAGTGAGATTCTTATGAAATGCTTTAAAAAAAAAAAGAAAAGATCTGAATGAGCATTGTAATGGGGAAAAAACACACACCAGAAATTGGCACATTTTATTTTGGGAAGAAAGCTGCTACATTTTTGTATCGAGATGTCGAAGTTAAAAAAATAAACACACAAAAAACCACACTGTTTCCTAGGGTTTAAAATGTAACATTTAATTAAAATGTGGCAATGACTGCGAAGCAATGTGTTGTATGTAATTGGAAACAATATTAATCTTGCTGTACATAGGTGTATGAGAATTACATAATAATTGTACATGACAATGACCGACTAATATTTGACAGTTTGACTTTAAACAAACGACAGTTCTACTATAAAGAATCATTCGACTGCATACAAAATTACTACCTAATAAGCGATTAAACTATTTACAAAAATGACTTTGACCTACATTCAAAATAACCATAGGAAATGACCGTTGGACTGTATACAAAATGAGCATTTGAGTGTGTAATCGTTGTGTAGAAGATAGCAGGCAGATAATCGGATGTATGCACTGCACATTTTTCTGCATCCATGTTAAGGACGTTTGTAATAAATGAAATCAAGGGATCTTTTGACGAAAGTGTTTGATTGTATTGTACCTGTATGTCAACTTGTCATTCGTTTCCTCTCTTCTCTCTCTCTTCCTCTCTCTCTCTTCCTCTCTCTCTCTCTCTTCCTCTCTCTCTCTTTTCCTCTCTCTCTCCGTCCCCTCCACTGTTGGGGTGCTGGGGGTTTCTGTATAAATAGTATCCCCACGTTATGGAAATTTAGTGCTTTAAATTTCCACTGTTGCTGTCTTTCTCTTTTGTTTTTTCTCATTCCTACTTTGTTCTAGCAATCTACTATACCTTCTTCTTCTTTGCTAGATCAGTCGCCTACCTTTTTTCTTGAAAACTCTTCTGGGGCAAAACTCCTTATTTGCGTGTGAGGTCTGTTGGATCAGCTTGGGAATATTGGACGCTTTCTGCCAGGTGGTCACTGGGGCTTCCTATGTGTTTAGGAATCAATAGAATAATCTAATTAAGTTGCCTGGATACGAAAGTTACTTCCCGCTCTTATTTAATATGCCTGGGCATCGCTAGGTTACAGAACCACGTGATTGACCACGTGACGAGGTCTTTTGCCTCCATCTTGTTTGTAGACCGGTTGGCGTCTGGAAATAAATCTAAGAATCCTGAAGTGCTGCGTTCCCGTGTTAGAGCCTGGAGTGAGAGTTGGAACATCCATACATGGTGTCAGAAGTGGGATATACAAATCGAAATGACGACGCAGAACCTCACTACGCCAGCGCCTTTCAGTTTCAAGCCTGAAGAATGGCCACAGTGGCTGAAACAGTTCTGTCGGTACCGCAACGCAAGTAAGTTGTCAAAGGAAAACGGCGAAGTACAGCGCGACACCCTTCTCTACGTGATGGGTCCGGAATCGGAAAAGATCTTCGAGACCTTAAAGTTCGACAAACTGACGATGGGAGAAGGCGTAGACGCCCGGGGGGGAAGAAGAAAAAGACACGGACTTCGAGACTCTCATTCGTAAGTTTGACGCTTACTTTGTTGTTCGACGAAACGTCATACACGAGAGATCTAAATTCCAAGAACGCAAGCAACAAGAATCAGAGACAGTGGAGGAATTCTACCGCAGTTTGCATAGTCTTGTCGCCCACTGCCAGTACAAGGACACTGACGATCAAGTCCGTGACCGATTTGTGATCGGACTGAATGACTGTAAGTTGAAAGAGAAGTTGCAGTTGATTCATGATCTCAGCCTTGAGAAAGCTATAGAAGTGGCCAGACAACACGAAATGATCAAGAGTCAGATCAAGCAGCAAGCAAGCTCGGTGGACGGAGCCTCGGCAGCGGACGCTGTCAGAGGAAGGAAGAGAAATAAGGCCAACGACAAACCAAACACTTCAAGCACAGTGCAACGCAACAGAGGACAAGCACAGATGAACTCAAAGCACCTTGCTATAGTAGGTGTGGTCAGTGTGGCTATGACCACGACGGAAGGCAGTGTCCAGCAAGAGGACAAAAGTGCCGAAAATGCCGCAAGACAGGACACTTTGCACGGGTGTGCAGAGGCAGAGTGCGTGAAGTGGAAAACGACAGCCAAGCAGATGGCAGTAGCAGCAGTGAGGAGGAAACTGACGAAGTTGAATATCATGCGCTAGACTCAGTTGTCACTGACAACACGCGACCGTGGACAGCCTGTCTCAAGATCAAAGGGACTGACGTCAAATTTAAGCTGCTGACGTCACAATTATGAGTGACGCAACTTTTGAGAAATTGCGACGCAAACCGAGACTGACTGCGACACGGTACAAGCTAACCTCTCCGGGAGGCAGAGTGACGACGAGAGGCGAATTTCACGCCAAGACTGTGCTGAAAGGAAAAACTTGGAAGTTTCGTGTCATAGTTGTGAGAAGCAGCACATGCAACAACCTCCTTAGCAGAGCTGTAGCTGAAAAGCTGGGGCTAGTCAAACGACTTGTAAAGGCGGAAGAAGTATACGAAAACGTGTTTGGTGAGACGGGCCTACTTGACACAGAGCCTGTGAACATTAGCATGAAGGCAGACGTACAGCCGTACTGCGTTACCACAGCACGTCGCGTCCCCTTCCCTTTGCAGAAAAAGGTGAAGGCCGAGTTGGAGCGCCTGAAAGCAGCAGATATCATAGAAGAAGTAGAAGAGCCAACAGATTGGTGTGCACCCATGGTGCCTGTCAGGAAGACTAATGGCAGTGTGAGAATATGTGTTGACTTTAAAAGACTGAACCTTGGGGTCAAGCGCCCACACTGTATGCTCCCAAATCTCGATGACATTGCACCAAAAATGAACGGAGCTAGTGTGTTTTCAACACTCGACGCATCATCGGGGTTTTTCCAGATCCCCCTGAATGAAAAGAGCAGGCACCTCACAACGTTCATTACGCCATTCGGGCGTTACTGTTTCAAACGAGTTCCCATGGGGATCAGTCTGGGGCCAGAGGTGTTTCAAACCAAAATGAAAGAGCTGCTGAGAGGGCTGGACGGCTGTGAGGCTATCATGGATGACACCATCGTGTATGGTGCAACGCTGGAAGAGCACGACCAAAGACTACATGCAGTGTTGGAAAGAATTGAAGAAAGCGGACTGAAACTGAACAGGCAGAAGTGTCATATCAGACAGAAAGAGGTGAAATTCTTTGGTCACCTCATAAGCGGTGAGGGAGTGCGTCCAGATCCCGACAAAGTGAAAGCGATCAAGGACATGCCGCCGCCAAGGTCGGTGGCGGAGCTGAGAACTGTGTGTGGTATGTTTAACTACATGAGCAAGTTCGTGCCAGGGATGGCGACAGTCATGAAGCCCATCAGCGATCTGCTGAAGAAAGACACAGTGTGGGGTTGGGGCTCAGCACAGCAGCAAGCGTTTGAGCAAATCAAAGAGAAGCTGTCACAGAGCCCAGCCTTGGGGTTCTACCGAGTAGACAGCAAGACAGTCGTGAGTGCCGACAGCAGCAGCTACGGCCTAGGCGCAGCCTTACTGCAGTGGCGAGCGGGCAAGCTGGTGCCAATCGCCTACGCATCGCGGACATTGACAAATGCGGAAAGGCGTTATGCGCAAATAGAGAAAGAGTGCCTGGCAGCGACATGGGCTTGTGAGAAATTCGCAAAGTATCTCGTCGGACTGGACAGTTTTGAGTTGCAGACGGACCATAAGCCATTGGTTCCTCTCATCAAAAACAAAGACATTGACCAGGCGCCTATGCGCTGTCAGAGACTGTTAATCAGACTGATGAGATTCAGTGCACACCCCGTGCACGTGCCCGGTAAAGAGCTCATCATTGCCGACGCATTGTCAAGGAGCCCAATGCCGCACGGGGCAGAAGATGAAGAAGAAGCCGACTGCATAACAGCATACGTCAGCGCTGTGCAGAGCGAACGGCCGATGACAACGGGTCGGATGGCAAAATTGAGAGCAGGAACAGTGCATGACCCAGAGCTGAAACAAGTTATGGACTATGTGTGCAACGGGTGGCCGACTACAGGCGTGTCGCCGTGTCTGCAAGGCTACCAGCAAGCCCAAGGTGAGCTGTCCGTGGTTGACGGGTTGCTGGTATACGGCACGCGGGTGGTTGTACCTACAGCGCAGAGACAGGAGATCCTGCACAAGCTGCATGAGACGCACCAGGGACTGCACAAGTGCCGAGAGCTGGCGCAGCAGTGTGTATGGTGGCCAGGCTTCGGTAAAGACCTGAAGAATTTCGTCGACGCGTGTCAGGAATGTCGCGCTAACAGGCCGGCGCAGCGGAACGAACCGCTGCGGGCAACGCCGCTACCAGAGCGGCCGTGGCAACAGCTGGGAGCCGATCTATGCTCTTACAAGGGACGAGAGCACCTAGTGCTAGTGGACTATTACTCGCGATGGCTGGAGGTGATACCACTACACACTACGACAGCTGGCGTCATCGTCAAGAAGATGACCCAGATATTCGCCACGCACGGCGTACCCGATGTCCTAGTGACGGACAATGGCCCTCAATTTCAATGTGAGGAGTTCAGAAAGTTTGCGATGGAATTTGATTTCCTTCACAGAACAAGCAGTCCTTGTTTCCCTCAAGCTAACGGAGAGGCAGAAAGTGCCGTGAAAGTGGCAAAGAAGTTGCTGCAGCAGCAGTCTTTGGATGTGGCTCTAATGAACTACAGGTCTGCGCCACACTCCAGTACGAGAGTCAGCCCCGCAGTCGCCCTCATGGGGAGGCCACTGAAAACTAAAGTTCCCAGACTTCCCGTCACTCTTATTCCATGTCCCGTCCAAGATGCGGACATACGCAGAGCTGACAGTAAGGTGAAGGAAGCTTATACGCGCAACTACGACAGACAGCACGGAGTGAAGCCCCTACCGCAGCTGAAGCCAGGGGACGGCGTGCTGATAAAGACAGACGCGGAGAGCAGATGGACCAAACCCGGCACAGTGGTAGCCGCGGACCCGGACAACCGAACGTACCTCGTCAACTCGCCGGGGGGCATACTACGACGCAACCGAAAACACCTGCAGTCGTTGCCGTCGTCATCGCCGCAGCAGGATGTCGTGCAGAAGCAGAGCGTCGCCCCACACGAAAACGTCGCATTCCGGCAGATCGTCGCGCCGGAAGAGTCGCCGGTTGAGGCGAAGGGCGCCACAGAGACAAGAGGAAGCAGCGATGCAGCGCCGGAGCCCGCCAGCAGACGCGTCACGCGAGCGTCCAACGGGTACATTGCGCCGCGACCTCTGCGTTTTCAAGAAATGACCAAAAGCAGAGCAAAGTGAGGCCAAGCGCCAGTGTGTAATTCGTATAGCAAAGTGCATCGTTGCCTCGGCAACATGTTTTAAAGTGTAGTTGTAAAGACGGCTGAGAGCGCCAAACAGCGTTAATACAGAAGCAACAACTAAATTTTATGTGACAAGGGAAGTGCACTGAGAATCACGTTCACTTATGTTTGTATTGTCTTTGCCAGATTGTGGCAGTAAGCGGTGATGGCAGTCTGTGTATAATTGTGGCACAGTGGATGCGCATCAGCGAAGCTGTGTAGTGTAATGTGCATCATCAGTGGCTCTCATGCCCGCGGATCCATCGTCGATTCTGCTCATCGAAGGATTTATTACGCCAGGAAGGCTTATTATAACTGTGTGACTTATGTCAGAGAGAGAGAGAGAGAGTGAGTGAGTGAGTGAGTGAGTGAGTGAGAGAGAGAGAGAGAGAGAGAGAGAGAGAGAGAGAGAGAGAGAGAGAGAGAGAGAGAGAGAGAGAGAATTTATTTTACCGTTAATAGTTGAATTGCAGTTGCTTGTTAATTTCAGCCATTTCTTATTTTCTTCTCGCAGTCAAGTAGACTTATAGAACTTTTAAGCTTTACGCAGTTGTTGTTCTTGTTTCCGAATTTTAAAGTTTTGTGGGAAAATGGGTTCAGTGGATTAAACATTAGATGTCCAGCAAATAAGTCGAAGCACCAACTGACAGGATGTTTGTATAAGAGCTATGGTTTATTGTAACTCGTTAAAAGGAGGGAGATGTTTAGGAATCAATAGAATAATCTAATTAAGTTGCCTGGATACGAAAGTTACTTCCCGCTCTTATTTAATATGCCTGGGCATCGCTAGGTTACAGAACCACGTGATTGACCACGTGACGAGGTCTTGTGCCTCCATCTTGTTTGTAGACCGGTTGGCGTCTGGAAATAAATCTAAGAATCCTGAAGTGCTGCGTTCCTGTGTTAGAGCCTGGAGTGAGAGTTGGCACATCCATACAATTAGTTCATCTTTAGTATCAAAACTAGGCATACTGTATCGTCTATCATCGCTCTTCATTAGCCCAACAACAAATAATTAATCAGATTTCCCTAGCAAAGGACAAGGACATTCTAAGCCAATGGACTTAATCCGCAACAATCTTCTAAAAATAGACTAATGAAACTGATGAGGTCTTATGGCCAGAGTATGAATAGGCTTGTATTAAATTCAGATTATCTGAACCTGTTATGTCCCCTATACGCTTTCCACCGTGGAGATACCGAGGGATCTTTTAGTATCTTCAAATTTCCCCTTTTCTACCGCTCATTGTATTTCTGCCTTAGCTTTTCTTTTTTGGTGTCTACAGTAAATTCACTCTTACAATATGTCGGTCACCTACCATTTTTTATTGAAAACTCTCCCAATACTCCTCATTTGTGTATGGGGTCTGTTGGGTCAGCTTGGGGATATTAGACGCTTTCTGCCAAATGATTACTAGAGCTTTCCATGGTATTATTATTTAGCAACAAAGGCATTTTATATGTACGTGTTTTGTTAATATTTTATAAGGATGGTTATATTCTATTTTGTGTTTGATAAACGGGGGTTCGATAAATTAGAGTAAAGCCTCAGCGTCCCCTGCGTGGGATGCCTATATTGCTGGTGGAATGCCTTCAGTGTTAACATTAGGGTTGTTTCTGCAGATCTTTTATACGGATCAGGGGTGAGTCCTCTTTCATCCAAGTTGTAGACCTGATTCGGCTCTTTGCAGTCCGCTGTACCCTATAAACAACGACTAGATAACTAACTAACTCTATACGCTTATCTGTCCGGGGACAGAAATCTAACCAAGAAGGAAGAACCTGTCGAGTGGTAGCCTACTCAACGTGAGTTGGCGTTCGACTCGGCAGGCTCGAATTCTTGGATTTAAATTCTTCCTCTTCTTCTTTTGTATGGGCAGCCAAGCTATCTTGTTGAAATAACTTGCTGCACTGATTTAAGTGGTGCTGTTAAACCGGGGGGATGGGGGGAGTGGGTGGGTGGGTGTGGAACGCTTGGGAGAACAAATGAAGGGAATTTGTTACGTTCGTTATACAAGAAAATGTATGGATAGTAATTCTCTGGCATTATATTTGAGGTCTTTAGCTCAAGAGAAGCGGAAGTCTCTTCTTTTCTTCTTCTTTTTCTTCTTCTTCTTCTTCTTCTTCTTCTTCTTCTTCTTCTTCTTCACCCGGTACACATTGGTCGAAGGCTACCAGAAGCATGCATTAATAGTCGCCTCAACAGGCAATAACGCATGCTCTCATGCTTCAGAGCACTGCTTCCTATACTCTTCAAGCTCTATAGTCACGGAAAAAGCGCAATTTCACTGTAAATATATACAGAATGTTTCTCTACAACATTCCGCTCTTTCCGTCTCAGAAAAACAAATTTGCCTTCTTGGATTCTGAAATTGTATCAAACCAAGTGAGGACACTATCCGGCGTCAACAAACGGTTCAAAAACATTCTCAAACGGTTCGTAAAAGACACCTAGAAACAAATACAGATTGACCTAATTCGTCCCCTAGAGGAGATGAACCTTGCATTTTCCATTTTCATTTGTTGATGGGTCAATACTCCTAGTGCTCTGAAGCATGAGAGCATGCTTTATGGCCTGTTGAGGCGACTACTACAGCATGCTTCTAGTAGCCTTCGACCAATGTGTATCGGATGTCTTCTTCTTCTTCTTCTTCTTCTTCTTCTTCTTCTTCTTCTTCTTCTTCTTCTTCTTCTTATTATTATTATTATTATTATTATTATTATTATTATTATTATTATTATCAGGGATGTCGTTTGGGTCGGATCTTCGGCTTTTAGCCGAAATTTTTAGTAAAAAAAGCCAATAAACTGTCCGTCATGTCGCCTCGCCGAGCCGAAGTTTTCAAGGGTGAATCGGCTCAATTTTGTCCATTTTTGCGATATTCCTGTGCTGTACGCTTGCAGTTTAGGTGAGGATTCGATAGTTACTAAGGTTAAACCCAGAAACTCTGACAGTATTGTAGTCTGTCAAGGGACAGTCTAAACCTTTTATTGTTTTTGTGTGTCTAAAATTTAAGAAAATAAAATTTCTTTTCAATGTTCTTATTCTACTCTTAAAATCATGTTTTATTACAAAGATAGGCATCCACAGAACACCTTTAATATATGGAGGTGGAGGGTGCACGTTAATGTAGTGAATCTAGTCAAAAAACCCTAGTGAGACTGCTTTGGAAGAGAGAGCCGAAACTTTCTGTAAAAAGCCGAAAGTTTCACGGCTGTTTCGGCCAAATCGCCGAAGAAAAATTTCCTAGCAACATCCCTGTATTATTAAGGTCTCAGCTCGTTATTAACATGTCGATAAACCTACACATCGCAAGGGGCACATTCTAGACTAGTTGATTTTGTATGTCCGACGTTTCAGCTTTAGTTCTGTCAGTGGTCATTGAAGACCTGCAGATGTCTGATCACTTTCTTTTCACGTTTGAAACCAACATGGCTATATCCCCAGCACCAAAGAAGAAGATTCGTAAATACACCGTCACTTGCCAACAGAGATCCGGCTTCTATCAAAATCAAGCAAATGGCAGACGACACAACGCAGTTTCTTACAAAAAAAAACACACACACGAAAAAAAAAAAAAACAAGTACGATATGGACAAAGCTATTGAATTAGTAAATGAAATTGGGCATTTTTCTGGATTGAAGAGGAATGTGCAGAAGACCAACGCGCTCAGAATGGGTACCAAGGGGGGTGAAAATAACTTGCTTGTCGCAGTAGTCAATAAAATAAAAATTCTCGGTATCTTCTTTGAGAGATACACAATGGCAAAACATAGAAGAGAAGTGGAAAGGTCGTATATTGAACAAGTAGACTACAAACATTAATTAAAAACTGGTTTAGGCGTGACCTGTCAATCCACGGTAAAATTGTTATTATTGAAACATTCTTACGCAATCAACTTGCATATGTTATGCAGTCAATTAGTTTACCATAAACCATTCTCAAGAACATCAACACAATCCTATACAAGATTGTGTGGCAGAGACAACACTCCAACGGAAAGATTCGAGAAAGTAAAGCGCAAAGTGATGGAATCAGATTACGACTTCTGAGGGTTAAACATGATCAATCTGCTGGACATTCAAAAACAATTTCACTTACAATGGAGTGGCAAAATGTTTAGCGCTGAAACGGATAACTGGTGTGTTGTACCAAAATGGCACCTATGGAAGATTGCACACGATGATGGCATCTTCGGTTTGAACTGTTCTGCAACGATAATGCCAGGGGTTAATAGAATTCATAACGACTTTTAGGCAAGAAGGTATGAGGCGCCATTTGTAAATTAAATGGTTATTGTCATTATATCTATAGAACATACATTTTACCTGTATAAAAGATGTGGTATAATTATAAAATGAATTATATACCTATAAAATACATTCTATAGCAATACAACACTTTTTATAGCTATAAAGCAACATTTTTATAGCTACAGACTACATTTTACGATATACAAGAGATCATACACGAAACGTCACGCCGTTTGTAAATATTAAACACAAAAAACTATTTTATTTATAAACAAAACATTTTATAAGTAACCAATTCATTTTATCTGTAAACAAAACATTTTATAAGTAACCAATTCATTTTACCTATAAACAAGTCATTGTATCTATAAACAAGTCATTGTATAGCAAAAACGATCTATAAAACTTCCTTTTATCTGTAAACACTTCATTTTATAGCAACAACGAGCACTTATATCTATAGAATACATTTTATAACACGTACAATGAATTGTACCTGTAGAATGAATTCGCGACAATTATTTTCCAGTCGGCGCCTTACAATAATTTTATACTAACTTTCTCATTGTATAACTGCTTCTCTCCCTTCGATTATTTTTATTTTGTAACGTTCTAAGCGACCCAAAGTTGCTATGCGGTGCGCAAAGATGGCTGACGTGTTTTTTTTTGTTTTTTTTTAAATTAAAATTTACGTCCCCGGACTCATTAAGCGTATATGGGACGATTGGTTAATAGGTACATTCAACCAATTCAACGAAAAAAGGCCCCCCCCCCCCCCCTTCCTCCTGCACGTATGCGCTGGGCTCTCGCATTTTCATGTGGAAGTGACGTTGCATAAGCTAAATTCAGATAGCTACGGCGCGTGTAGGGAATTCCCGCTAGGCCTATATCGACTTCCCGCGATGTCAACAATCTCCAAGGTAACAGTTACGATGGAAGCTGGTTTGCCTTCGTGCTTATCGATAGTTTTTCAAGACGACCAAAAAATAATTGGAACAGTCGAGACTGACAATGATGTCGCTGATGTTTTATCAGCATTTCACTAGTATGGTCCTCGCCAATTTATATAATACACTAGTATGGTCCTTGCCATTTTTTGTAGTAGACTTTAATGGTCTTTACCATGTTGAGTCGCTTAGAAGTTTACAAGTAGTCTACACGAGGATGGAGTTGCTTCCCTGGGATCAGCAATAATCGAAGGGAGAGAAGCAGTTATACAATGAGAAAGTTAGTATAAAATTATTGTAAGGCGCCGACTGGAAAATAATTGTCGCGAATTCATTCTACAGGTACAATTCATTGTACGTGTTATAAAATGTATTCTATAGATATAAGTGCTCGTTGTTGCTATAAAATGAAGTGTTTACAGATAAAAGGAAGTTTTATAGATCGTTTTTGCTATACAATGACTTGTTTATAGATACAATGACTTGTTTATAGGTAAAATGAATTGGTTACTTATAAAATGTTTTGTTTATAGATAAAATGAATTGGTTACTTATAAAATGTTTTGTTTATAAATAAAATAGTTTTTTTGTGTTTAATATTTACAAACGGCGTGACGATTCGTGTATGATCTCTTGTATATCGTAAAATGTAGTCTGTAGCTATAAAAATGTTGCTTTATAGCTATAAAAAAATGTTGTATTGCTATAGAATGTATTTTATAGGTATATAATTCATTTTTTAATTATACCATATCTTTTATACAGGTAAAATGTATGTTCTATAGATATAATGACAATAACCATTTAATTTACAAATGGCGCCTCATAAAGAAGCGCATTGTATCTATCTAGATACAAAATCACCAACTACAATGCAGGATGTAAATGCAGACAACTTTTTGCAACAACAGTTGATCAATAATAAGCTGATATTATATAAGGCAAAAGTGTTGTTTTTATCCCAAATGGTTCTAGCGCGGTTTGAGGCATATTGAAGACTTCATTCATCCCCAAGAAAACAGACTTTTAACTCTAGGCGAAGTTCAGAATTTAATAACTCAGAATCAGGCAGTGACAATGTTCCAGTATTTTGCTCTAAGTAACGCCATTCTCCGATTATGGATGGACTTGATTCGAACGGGAAATTTTGATAGGAACTCCGAACAGCCTGCGAATTGGGAAGCCAATGTGTACAATAGTAAACACGAACAAATTAATAAGTATTTTCATTACAACAACAACAAAAAAAATCATTATAAAACCAAATGAAAACGTCTTTTGGCAGAGAATTTAGAATTTTGATATTGATGAACATGTATGGTTAATGGCTAGATTAGCACAAAGGAAGTCAGATTAGGAGAACCTCAGTGGAAGATAAATCATAATATACATCCAACTAATATTTTGCTGCAAAAGATGACTGTCACCGATTCAAACAAGTGTTTTTTATTGCGTAGACGAGATCGATTATATGGAAAATGTCTTCTTCAAGTGCAAAGTAGTAAAACCTTTTGTGGCGGGGTGTGGAAGACATATTCGCGGCTGAGGTTGGGAGGGGAGTGGGGCTTCATATCTGCGACGTTTTGTTTTGGTGACTACGATAAAGGCTTGAATGTAACACACGCGCTGCTTTGTAACCACACCATATTAATAGCTCAAATGTGTATTAGTACAGCCAAAAAAAAACAACAACCCAAAAACGAAGTCTTTCACAGCAGTTCAGTTAATATTTGAAAAACAATCCCGTATTAGGTTAAAGTAAATTTAAATGTACATAAAACACCATCATATGTATGTGTTTTTTTTTCTTTATCAGTTGTCAATAAAACGGAAATATATAAGGCAACAAAATAATAATAAAAAATAAAGAAACGTGTTTTGTTTTTTGTTTTTTTTTTATTTCGTGGAGGCAACGATTAACGAGCAATATTATTGTCCTAGTTGAAACAGTTAATAATTGGATTCCTTCAAGTTGAGTAAAACAAAGGATTCAGCTGTGTGTGTGTGTGTGTGTGTGTGTGTGTATGTGTGTGTGTGTGTGTGTGTGTGCGTGTGTGTGTGTTCAGTGGCTAGGTAGAAACACCTTTATTCTGACATACACTTGAACCTCTACGTACTTTCTTTTGACGGACCCCGTTATTTTAACGTCAAAACAGTGTTCCGTTAGGGTTAGGGCTGTGTTATGCTTAGGGTTAGGTAAAGGGTTAGGGTTAGCTTAAAAAAAATGGACAAATTTGTAAAAATGTCAAAGTAACGTATTTAGAGTTCATGTAAGTCATCACAACGGCGTTTCTACACGGTTGTGTGTGTGTGTGTGTGTGTGCGCGCGCGCGTGTGTATGTGTTTGTTTGTGTGTAGTGTGTACAGTTACACTTAAGATGATGCTAGCAGTATTGCCTACATAGAACTGTATTACATAATGTATTATTATAATTGTACTGGTATATTTTCCCTTTATTTTTATTTTTGTCCGTTGGTTGTGATTGATATTTTTTGCATCATTTAGAGAGATTTATAACAATATTTACGATGAGCGTGATGCAGATGAAAGCGGGATTATTGCGTGTTCTTATTCTATATGAATTTAAAATATTTGTGTGAGGAAACTCGCCAAGATGAATGTGGAGTCCTTCCATCATGATCTGAGTGCTTCAAAGTTAGTCACAGCCCTTCTTGATGATGTCGAGAAACTTGTGTGCTTGTGCAACGAGACGTTAGCTACTCTTTTGGACACGCATGCCCCAGAGACTGAAAACTTTTCCAGATCGTCCTGATGCCCCTTGGTTTTCTCCCGAGGCTCATCATGCCAAGACTGCACGGCGCGGAGCTGAGAAGCACTGGCGAGCAAGTAGGCTGGAAGTGGACCGGCATTTATAAGAATGCCAGAAATGTCTTCATGCAAGCAGTCAGGTCAGCAAGTCTAGGCATACACAGTCGGCTCTGATCCCCGCAAGATGTCCTGCATTGTGGATAGCCTGCTAGGCAAGGACTCTACTCATCATGTTTTGCCATCTCTAAGTGACTTTCAAGCTGCTGATGTACTTAGCTCTTTCTTTGTCTTCCCAAAATTGAAGCTATCAGACATGAATTTTCTGTTGAACCGCCACAAGTGATTAGTTCGTTTGTTGGTCAACCATTGACTCATTTTTTGCCCACCTCCAAAGATCAGTTGTCGAAGATCATTTTAGCTTCTAGACCCACCTCATCTGCAGTTGATCCCATTGCTGCAAAGCTGATGTTCATATGTCTGGACATTTTGCTTCCTGTTCTGACTCTGATTTCAACAAAAGTCTGCAATCTGGCACAGTGCCACGTCCCCTGAAGACTGCAGTGGTGAAACCGCTATTGAAGAAGAAAGGTTTGGATCCCAATGAATGTAAGAATTTCATGCCTATCTCCAGTCTTCCGGACATCTCCAAATTGGTGGAGAGAGATGTCTGTGCTCAGCTGGTTGACCACGTGAATACACACGACTCTATGGACAAGTTCCAATCTGCGTATCGGTCTGACCTTAGTTGTGGGACTGCCCTACTCCGTCTCCTGAATGATGTACTGTGTAGCATTGATGTTGGTGGCTTGGTTCTGCTTGTTCTTTTGGATATTAATGCCGCATTTGATGTCATCCACCACAGCCTTTTGCTCACTCGACTTCAGCTGGAATTTGGTGTCTCTGGGACTGCTCTGCAGTGGTTCCACTCTTTTCTCAGTGATAAAACCTGCAGCGAGTTCAAGTTGGCTGTTCTTTCTGTCAGGCCTCTCATCTGACTTGTGGGATCCTGTTCTCCATGTATACACGTCCACTAGGCAAGCTTATTGAGAACCGGCTTGTGTCGTAAGCTCTTTGCTGATAACAGAGGTCTACAAGAGCTTTCATCCCGACCCTGAATCGGCTGCAGCTGCTATTTAGTCCATAGAGGGGTGCTGCCAGGATATAAAATCTTGGATGAATCAGGACAGACAAAAAATTAATTAGAAAACCGAGGTCATTCTCTGTGGCTCTGATGCCAATCGTCGCAAAGTTGCCATTGAATCCATCCAAGAGGTGGCCTCTCAAATAGCTTTATCAGACAAAGTTCGGAATCTTGTGCTCATTGTTGACAGTTCACTTTCAATGACTTCTCACATCAACTCCGTAGTTAGGACATGCTACTGCCGTCTGAGGTCTTTAGGTCAGCTTAGACCACGGCTCAATAGGGAGACAGCTAATGCAGTTGCAGTAACATTGATATAACCCAGACTGGACTTCTGCAATAGCTGCCTTTGGGGCATTCCTCAGTTTCAGCTTCAGCAGGTCTGCTGCTGCATGGAAGGGAGTTCACCAAGTTATTTACGTGAGCTTGTTCAATAGCACATTCCCTCTCGGCGTCTCCGATCTGCCAACAAGTCCTTGCTGCGAGTGCCTAGTGTCGATAGGCATAGGAAGAAAATTCTCGAAGCAAGATCATTTGAATGTGCTGCACCACCTTTGTGGAATAGATTACCTCTGCACTTGAGGGGATGCAGCTCCAAGAAAACTTTCAAAAAACTGCTGAAGATCTTTTTGTTTATGCAATAATTCAGTTTCTCTGTGGTTTCTGATTATTTTTGTTGTTATTTTGTACTTTATTTTGGAGTGAACCGAGCATGCTGGGACAGCATGGAATCTGGCACTTTACAAGTGGACATCCTCATCCTCCTCCTCATCATCATCGTCCTCCTCCTCCTCATCATCATTGTCGCGAAAATACGCGTCTCTTCTGCCAGCTTTCCTGACAGCAACGGTACATCGTTTGTTTTATTTTTTCGTATTGTTCAAATGACATATTTTGGGTGCCTTTGGATGAAATGCTCAAGACTCTATGTTTTGACGTCGGTGTATACGTCATAGACCGATGGCGTCATATTAGAGAAGGAGACAAAAAGTCAACAACACCGTCTTCACGGGCCAACAATCGAAGAAGAATTGCAAGTAACTCCTAGATGCGGCATTAACTGTGCAAGGCACACCAGTGAAGGAAGCCAAGAGGGATACTGAGAAGTACCTGGGGATACTGAATGAGTCAGCTTTGGGTGGAAAGGGTCCGCCAACTTTCACCTGGTTCAACCACAGGCTGTGAAGTCTGTAGGCCTCGCCTCAATTACATACTATACATAGTATGTAATTGAGGCAAGGCCTACGGACTTCACAGCCTGTGGTTCAACTATCCAAGGTCGTCAATCAACTGGGCGTTACCCGTATCAGGAGCCATCTTTGCCGTCACGAACCGTTGGGTTCTTCCTTCATGCGCCACCGTGGGTACGTGTTTAGCTAAACTGTACTGAGCTAACAGAGGCTAGATAGATAGCTAGACAGGTAAACGTATCAATAATAATTATTCATGCACCATCGTGGGTACGTATTTAGTTAGCCTGTACTGGGCTAGCAGACGCCAGATAGATAGTTCTAAAGATATACAAAAATGTGTTTATTCCACGTTAGTTAGTTTGTTCTCGTATGAAATAATTATAATTTTTCCATTATTGTTTCTACATTTTTTAGCCTTAGTGCGTTCTAGACCGATTCGTAGATTTCTTAGACGTCATCTAACAGCGTTGATAAATATATGATTCTGTTTAGATTTAGATCTTTTGCAGAGGATCCGGTTTGGAGAGCACTTGGCAGAAGTGTTTGTTTATGTCATTGTATGTAAGGCATGGAAGTGGAAGGATGAAAGAAGGATCATCAGTCATCTCATCTATCATTCATTATCAACTATCGTGTGTTATAAATTATACAACATTTTTTAAAGGTTCGACGAACGAGCATTACATCATACTTGTGCTTCATTCTAGAAAAGTCATCCATTCATATTTGGGACATTAGGTCACCACCTGATCGTTTTAGGCGCAAATCAGTGCAGGCCGGAAGATGTAGGCAAGTCGCTGAGGAACGAACAACATCAAGTTTTCCAAGACATCACAGCAAAGACAGAGACAATGTGTACCAGAGTGTAAAAAAAACATTGACATTAAGTTTATTTCAAGCCTCTACAAATGAAGATAAGTTGAATTTTTATTCTTTCACAATCTCACGAACAACGGCTGAGACGACACTGGAGTAAAACACAGATTTCATTTTTATCACATGTGATCACGCATCATTGTTGCCAGTCATAAACATCATCAGTGAATGAATAAGTTGATTTGTATTACCATCACACTCTGAGTGTACACATCTATGGTGCAAATGCGCGCGTCTCTCTTATCTCTGATGCTGAAACTCTATCCTTAATTGCACACACCACTTATTTATTACGGAACCGGAGGCAACCACGGCAGGTGGTGCAGCACCCCATGAAATCACTGCGTAGTTTGGGTAAGGGCTGCACAAGGATCCTCCCGTGCGTTGACAATCATCATCATCATCATCATCATCATCATCATCATCATCATCATCATCATCATCATCATCATCATCATCATCATCATCATTTTTTAAAAATACCTCCGTTGGGGTGCCGGGGGTTTCAGTATAAATAGTATCCCCACTTTCTGGAAATTTAGTGCTTTAAATTCCCACTGTCGCTGTCTTTCTCATTCCTGCTCTGTTCTATCAATCTGCTATACTATCTTCTTTTTCGCTAGACCAGTCACCTACCTTTTTTCTTGAAAACACTTCCGGGACAAAACTCCTTATTTGTTTGTGAGGTCTGTGGATCAGCTTGGAAATATTGGACGCTTTCTGCCAGGTGGTCACTGGGGCTTCCTATGATGTTATTATTTGGCAATGTAGGCATTTTATATGTATGCGTTTTGTTGATAATTTATAATGATGTTTGTATTCTATTTTGTTTTTTTAAACGGGGGTTCGATAAATTAGAGTATAGCCTCAGCGTCCCTTGCGTGGGATGTCTTTATTGTAAAGTGACTGGCTGATGGAGAGCCTTCAGTTTTACCACTAGGGTTGTTTCAGCACATCTTTTATGCGGATCGGGGGTTGTCTGGTCCTGATTTGGCTCGGAAGAGTCCGCTGGACCTAAAGCAATAAGCATGTAATGTAATTTAATCTTTTAAAAATATACAGGTGTATTAATACCAGTGGATTTGAAGAGCTCCGCCTTCTGCTTTTTCTCCTCTTCTTGTTCTATCAGTTGTGTCGCGAGATCTATTCAAAATATCTATATTTTTACAAATAGCTTTAAAAAAGAAGAAGAAAATAGTAAATAAAATTAGATTTAGACCGGCAGCGCTTGATGGGAAAATAAAATGAAATAAAACAAAAACTAAAGTAAAATAAAGTACACCATAGAATTTATTTAAAATAAAATATTTAACGAAATAGACTACAAAATATAAAGTTATTGACAGTGTTCTTTCAGGGTAGATAACTACATCTCGGTATTCTCCTCATCACGCCGACAAGAATCGATATACACTAGTTTCGTCTCTGGGCGTGGTCGTGCTAGCTGAGAGACTTCATCAGGATCAAATTACAGTCATGTTTTCATTATGAGTACACTTTCTCACACATCAATTGTTATTGATTCGGAGAAAGTAGTTCTAGATTGGATTCGCGATTGTTTATCCTTCCGGGCTTGATATTAATTCATTTCCTTTAGTTCTATCTGTCTCTTCTTCGCTCTCTTTCGGCATCTGCGTGTCCCTTTCTCAACTCACCCCCCCCCTCCTCCTCCTGCCCATCCTCTCTCTCTCTCTCTCTCTCTCTCTCTCTCTCTCTCTCTCTCTCTCTCTCTCTCTCTCTCATGCTCTCTCTGTTTCTTTCTCTCTCCACCCCATCCCTTCCTGTTAAATTGTCTCTCTCTCTCTCTCTCTCTCTCTCTCTCTCTCTCTCTCTCTCTCTCTCTCTCTCTCTCTCTCTCTCTCTCTCTCTCTCTCTCTCTCTCTCTCATGTTCTCTCTGTTTCTTTCTCTCTCCACCCCATCCCTTCCTGTTAAATTGTCTCCCCTTCTCTCTCTCTCTCTCTCTCTCTCTCTCTCTCTCTCTCTCTCTCTCTCTCTCTCTCTCTCTCTCTCTCTCTCTCTCTCTCTGTCATTGTGTACAACGTACAGAAGAAGAATACGATTTAGAAGAAGGCAGTGTCAAAACAAAGGAATAATACTATAATTAAGTAGTTGTCCGTTTCCCTTTGTTTCGCGTTCCAATAATAATTATTATTAATCGTTCATTCACTGACGATTTTCATTTCATAATCTGCATAGGTCTAATTGGTGCTGAATTGCTTTGTCTCTGATACTTATTCTGCCTAGAACTAGGGGTCTGACATACATGTATGTGGTCTCCGGTATAAACGATAACTAAAACTCAATAATTATTAGAACGCATTTTTGTCGCTACAACATATATCGTTGTTGTTGTCGCTGTTGTTGTTGTTGTTGTTCTTCTTCTTCTTCTTCTTCTTCTTCTTCTTCTAAGTGAAAAAGATCAACAATACTTCATTTAAAAACAGTTGTTCCAATTAAAATGTATTCTTTCTTCTTTTTATTTGTCTTCCTCTTCTTACTCTAAACCAAATCAACCTCCCCCCACTCATCTCCACCACCACCATGCCAACCCACGTGCACACACACACACACACGCACACACACACCACTTTATTTTAAAACTGATTTGTTAAAAATAAAAACGGTCCTTTTATTGTTCTATTTATGTTTCTTCATCTTCTTAGTCATAAAATTGTAGCCTTTTATTATTTTTGTTTACCATATAAAAATTATGTCCTTCTTCTTCGAAGTGTTGCCAAAATCTACGGCGAGCAACGAACCGACAAACGGATGGACCGACAGACCGAAAGGCATTTGGCTCGTTCTGATTCCCGACTATTTCGAAGTATTTCCGGAAAATAAAAAAATAGCAATATCGGTCCTAGAGGGAGTAATCGATCAATTAACAAACGACCCATATTAAAACTCTTCCCTCCCATGTGCTGTGCGATTGTATCGTTAGCACACTTTGCTTTTACTTGTGTGACACAGCTGCACGCGATGGTGCGATCCCGTCTCGTTTCCGTTCCGGTACATCAGGCGCGCGCGTGCATGCCTCGCGCTAAACTTCAATTCAAAGACCGAGTTGGCATCCTCTACCATGTACCACCGTAAGTGACAGTAAAGTTTCTATCTTGTTGCGTGTGCGCATTAAACGGTAAAAAATTTTTGCGGTTTCTGCGGAAACACTGTTCAGAATATTTCCCCCAAAAAATCTGGGTCAAAGTGTCTTGAAATAGATACACGAACGAGCACCAATCAAATCTTGTTTTGTCGTGCACTGAAGTGTCGTCTGCTTGCCAGGAGTGTAAAGAATCAACAGATGACATGAATTCTACGGAATGTTATTTTGGAATGTCACTGGCGTTCTCGATGAACAACACACACAACTCGTCTTGATGTAAGGAAGACTTTTAATTCTTTATGTATTTGTGTATTAAATAATTTGAAGCTTTGTGACAATACAAAATTATCAGTGATTCGAAACGGGTTTTATGATTTTTGTACAATCGCATTGTATTTTTTAATTAAATTTTGTGGTGTGTGTGTGTGTGTTTCGCAGGAATGTACTCACGAATTGGTTTAACTATTGGAGAGGGTGTACAGAAAGTGTGAATATTGGAGGAACTCCCTGAGTTCTTTGTTGCAATGCTTGCCGTTATTGCAGTGAAAACGAACGAGCGCCAGTGACAGCATTGATTGAGGGTGTGTTCATATCAATCTACAGTTGTATGCTGCTGTTAGCGTACGGTTACAGGCCAATTAGGTAGCGAAACGACAGTGAATTAAGTTTGGTCTCTTTAGATTGGGGAGAAGGGGAAGGGTAAGTATGGGAGAGAGAGAGAGAGAGAGAGAGAGAGAGAGAGAGAGAGAGAGAGAGAGAGAGAGAGAGAGAGAGAGAGAGAATAAATGAATGAATTCTTTTGGAGTGTGTAATTCATATTTTGCCACAAATCGCTATAATCGAGATGCGCGCGTCATAAATCAATGTAAGCGCATTATTATTATTATTATTATTATTATTATTATTATTATTATTATTATTATTATTATTATTATTGAACATTGAAATGTAATGTCAACATCATCCATGGGCTATATGGCAGACTGAGATAACCATCCCAGTCAAGAGGGGTAGGGTGGGGACTGAAATCAAAACTGAACCACCGGAGTAATCATACTGCTAAGATGGCTCCTTTTAATTTTTGCCTGCCAGGGAATTCGAACCTGAGTTATCGGTGTGTCAGACGAACCCTCCACGACTGTGCTACCAGGAGTTGAGAAAGAGGGAGGGAGGGAGAGGGGGGAACCACCATCACAAACCTGGTCCAGAGTGACGTGAAGTCTTAACGCCTGTCTAGAGGTTTTTTTCTTTTTGAGTGGGAGTTGTGACGCGACGGTGGGGGTGGGTATGGTCTCTAGCTCACAACACTGAAAGTTATATAGGCTAACAACGCTTTACATTCTTTTTTGTCGCCACAGTTACTTTTGAAGTTTATCTGGAAATTTCTACGTTTATAATTATAGTTTGTATATTTTGGTAATTAAAATGTCCTATCCTATCCTATCCTATCCCGTAACTCGAAGGTCAGTCCATTCTCGAATGTTGTCCTCCCACCTCTTTTTCTGTCTCCCTCTTCTTTTGATTCTTTGCACCGTGCCTTGCAGGATGGTCTTTGCAAGGGCTGATACTCCAGTGATGTGGCCATACCATCGGAGTTTCCGTTTCTTCACCACTGTGAGCATGTCATCGTGTTGTCCAATGGCTTGTGTGATGGTCTGTCGGATTTCGTTGTTGGTGATGTGCTGGGTATAGGAAATGCCCAGAAGTCTTCTGTAGCACCTCATCTCCATTCTTTGTATTCTTCGTTGTAAATTTTTTAAAAATTTAATTTTACAGATACAGATCTTAATCTGACCTTACAAGGAACATTGTGTGCAGTTCATACGACACATTATGACACACATCCTAATTAGACATTTTATTGTGGAAAACAAAACCCACGATGAAACAGGGCTTCAGTTCCGACAGTGCCAAACATTTAACACATTTCAAGGATTAAAAACGAAAACAGAAAAACATCACAATAAAACTTACGATAGAAAACACCAACCCATTGGAACACGTACATTACTGATGCAAAGAACAATGACTTTTGCAGGGTCAAAGACTATTGCAGAGTACCTACTTTTCATTGTTCATCATTCCACATTTACCGCCAATAAAGGCTATAGTGGTTTGTGTAGAAACAATGGCGGTTGATTACTTAAGGAAGGACAGCCATGACTTAGTCACACTGCTTTACGCAGTGTAGTAGGGAGGAGGACGTAACTCTTGGTTAGTCTCAACTACGCGGTGTGTGTCCCAAGTTGTCTCCCTGCACGTGTTTCCATAGCGAGGCATTCACCTTTTTGTTGAGTTTGCTTTTCGTCTGTCTGCTCCCTGCATTGTACATGTAATTTCTTGAAAGAGATTATAAAGTTGTCTTATCTTATTTTCAATTAAACAAATTAAAGGCAAAAATAAAACAACACCAATTATTTGAACGTACTTAGGAGATTTGATGTTTTCCTTATTCAGCCCTGAACATTGAAAGAGGAATTTGTTTTAAGCCTTTGCCAGAGATGTTTGGGCAAGTTGAAACAACAAGATTAGGACATGTGTTTAAGAAGATCCGTTGGATCTCATATTTGATATGATGATGATGGTCATTGTTGTCAGGGTGGCGACGTGGTGATCGTCCTTAACGCTCATGCAATAGGACGTTAAGCATCGTTTTTCGTTCGTATTACTTGTATTATGAAGATCCGTTGGATCTCATTTTTGATATGATGATGATGGTCATTGTTGTCAGGGTGGCGACGTGGTGATCGTCCTTAACGCTCATGCAATAGGACGTTAAGCATCGTTTTTCGTTCGTATTACTTGTGGGCTTTAACAACCACCTTGGAGAGATAGAGAGAGAGAGAGAGAGAGAGAGAGAGAGAGAGAGAGAGAGAGAGAGAGAGAGAGAGAGAGAGAGAGAGAGAGAGAGAGAGAGAGAGAGAGATTTTTGTTTCTTCTGGAAACAACGTTTTTGTATTGATCAAAGGATTATCCTTGTGTGGACAGCCCGACTTTTAACTAAACAAGCCAATCGATCAACCCACATTTGACGTATTCCTGGACAGTAGTGGCCTACACAGGTCTTTCAGTGATTATTTCTTATTCGTTCTTATATAGCGCTTCACCGTGACGCATCTCCACAGCTGCTCAAGGCGCTGGCCTGTACAGGATCTAACTCCGGCCGCCGGAGGTGCCAACCTGCTCACTTAGGTGCGCATCGCCTGACGCCCAGATGATTGAGCACCATTCTGTTGGTTTGGAAGATAACACGAGCACGACTGGCGTCCAAAACTACTGTCGCTACGTGAAAGTCTACACTATACTGTCTACTCTTTCCAAAAAAAACATAACATCAGGCATTTTATTTCCCAAACTATTGAAAAGTGCCTTTCCACTGTGCATAACATTGAAATATTCAAGTACATTTTCTTACAAAACAATTGAATAAGACCGGTCCGTCGACTGCTAACTCACATTCCAAGCTAACACTATAAACTAATATTTCATATTGTATAGAATAGACCGCCTTTGGAAATGGGAGCTAACCTGTCTTTTTGTTTTGGTTCGAATTACCTAGAGTAATTCGGGCGGACATGTCGTCCCACAACGCTATGAAAGCTACCCAGAGCTGCAAGCTTTTCTTTGGGAAAGGGGGCGGTGGTTGTCTGGCAGTGCAGAGCCGAACTAGCGCAGCTAGCCAGGATTGCAACTCAAATAAACATTTTCGGTTGATCCGGAAGGTTTGATAGAGGACAGAGCAGAAATTGTAGGCGAGAAACTGTGTTCGTTTGCAAACGATATCCACCTCAACGTTAGACAACTCTGTCAAAACATGCGGCCAAGCCGTCCAAAGTTGTTTCCCCTCGTATTTGCGAGCATGGTCTATTGTGGACACTGGGACTGTCCTATACATCCAGCTTCAATGTAACCACACATAAAATGGTCAATACTCAGCTACAATGCTTGTGTACAGATAGAGGAGATTTCATTGTAAAATAATTTATGGCATCTGGCAATAATTTATGGCAACCTGTTGCTGCTGCACAGATATTGAAATGTTGACCGCCGATTCTAGGACTTGATACTCAAGTGGTTTATTTTATTTTGGATTTAATCTCAGTTCAGCATATTTAGCGTGGTGTGCGTGTGTGTGTGTGTGTATGTGTGTATGTGTGTGTTTGTGTTTGTGTGTACGTATGTAGGAGAGGGAAAGATTTAGGGTGGGGATGGCGTAATTGACGAACTGCGCATTGCTACGTTATTAAAAATAGCGGTTTTTATTATAATATATTTATCAAAATGTGCGTGTGTTTGTGTGTGTGTATGTTGTTTGTGTGTGTGTGTGTGTGTGTGTGTGTGTGTGTGTGTGTTAAAGTGTAGTTGTGAAACGTCCCATATGAGGTACGGAATTTGACGTTCTTAGTATGAAATGAGGTAATTTTCTCCTTTCCCATTTGTTTTCCGTTCTTCATTTGTTCTAAGTACACAGAAGTGCTCTTTAAGTGCACGGAAGTGCAGTTGTAGTGCATGGAAGTGCAGTTGTAGTGCAAGGAAGTGCTTTTTAAGTGCACGGAAGTGCTCTTTTAGTGCATGGGAGTGCAGTTGTAGTGCAAGGGAGTGCAGTTGTAGTGCATGGGAGTGTTTTTAGTGCAAGGGAGTGCTCTCTCCGGGACGGAGAACTTCCAGTCCATTTCCGAACAAATTTTGAAAAATGTTGACCTACTTCGTCTCCTATAGAGCGCGAAGTAGGTCAAGTTTTGTTCCAGACGGCTAGGTTAAGAGCACCCTTTTCCCAAAAAGTTTGACCTAATTCGTGCCCTCTAAGAGACGATCTAGGTCAAGTTTTGACAACACGGGTAGGATAAGGAACTTTCCTCGACGGTTAGGTTAAGGCACCCCTTTAGGAAAAGGGTTAGGGTCAGGGCTAGTTGCAGCGCTAACCCTAACCCTAACCCTAGCCCTGACCCTAACCCTTTTCTTGAACGGGTGCCTTAACCTACCCGTCGAGGAAAGTTCCTTATCCTACCCGTGTTGCCAAAACTTGACCTACTTCGCCTCCTAAGGAGCACGAAGTAGGTCAAATTGTGACAAGACGGGTAGGGATAAGGCACCGTTTTGTGTGGTACCCGGTTACATTTACCCCATTTTAACCTCGTACACGTATGTATGCGCGTGCGCGTGCGTTCCGCTTTTGGTTAATGATGTCGCGAAGCGAACAAAGCCATGAAAGCGTTAGCTACGCCTTACAATGCAAATGGAGACTCCAATGATAAGGCAATAAATGTAAAATGTTGGTTTTAGAAGGGAAAAAAAAGATACAAGCAGAACATTTGTTTTGTTGTAGCAACAGGTTGCCTACCGTACACTGCACTGGGTATGAATGTATTAAAGAACTGTAACTCGGTGTTTGTAATGGGAAAGATCCGAGTTACAGTTCTTTATGGGAAACACTGAGTTACGTACAGTTCTTTGCTGACAAAACTGATTTCTTTCTTCTTCCTTTGTATGTGTTGTGTTACAAAACAACAAAATGAGCCGTGACATTTCAGTCTGTGATTACAGACTTTTCCACAAGGCTTTTATCCTAAGTTGTAAGTATTGTGGACGCTTCAGAGATGGCGTGGGGGGTAGACGTACCCTTTATCCCTGTCTTG
>CM072519.1:3922255-3969755 GCA_036898135.1 Oncomelania hupensis | reverse complement strand
ATACATATACATGTGTGTTATGAATCATTGAATGTGTATTTGCACACATGTTGGATAAGGTTAGGATTAAATGTATCACACACAGTCATGAATGGTGTACAAGTGTTGTATGGTTATCCAAACCAATACTTTGCTTATGTCAGCTATACGTGCAACTCTGGCAAAATAAAAGAAACGGTTAATAATAAATAATTAAATAAATGAATGAATGAATAAAATGTAAAACTAAAAGACCTACTAGTACTACAGTACACTGCCACATATCCCAATATCCTAACTAGTACAACTATAGGCTACTCATGCACTACTTGATTTCAGAATTTTATTTTTTAACTTGCTGTGTAAGCCTTGTCTGGCACTTATTGCATCAAACCAACGCAAAGATCTTCCCAAATTTAACTTTTAACTTCTGCTAAAAATATGAAGTATAGCTAACTAAATCAAGTTGTCACTTTTGACACAAAACACCTACACAAATATCTTACTGAAACCTATTTTTATTATTTTAATTATTCATTTATTATTATTATTATTTTTTAATGTAGACTGTACTACAATGGCCAATGCAGACATCGCCCAGCTTGCCATGGAAGGGGACCTGGATTTTTGGGACCTTGCTTTTGCTGGAGAGCAGATGCGACAAGGGGAGGAGAGGATTGACTTCCGTCGAGATTTCCGCCTGGACACCTTCACAGAGGAGCAGTGCGTGCATCACTTTCGATTCAAGCCTGATGAACTACGCCGCCTCTTCAATCTACTGAGGCTTCCGCAACAAGTCAGGACAACGCATCGTGTCACAGCTCCAGGTAGGTGTCAATTCCACACAGCTCATGAAAATGCAGGGGTGAGAATTTTCAGGTCATACAAGGATTTCCAATTTCATTAAAATTTCAATGGTTCTGTGTTAATGGACTTCTCTTTATTTTATTTTTTTTAAACGTTTTAATGAAAAATAATATTAACAGTGATTTTATATAGCACAATTACCCTTGCAGGCTAATTGCACTTAAAACGTCACACACACAAACATCTAGTATTCAGATGCCCAATTTTACTTAGGAAGTTATTGTTGTTATCGGTTTAATCAAGTTGACATATGGCTCAACATGCATGCAAACTTTACTCATATATATATGCATTCAGTCACACAAGGGGGGTAAAATCCTGCTTTGGAGGGTGAGGCAAAGGGGTAGTTAGGTTTGGCAAGTACCAATACATTCACACAGGCTAAAGTTTTTTTGTTTGTTTTTTTTATTGTTTAAAGTGCTTGTGTTTGATGTATGTGTACATGCGAACCAAGTGTTAGTTATCCGATCAATCAAAATTAATCCTCCAGCATTTTAACTTTCCTGCACAAGCACAGTTCTTCTCTTTGCACAGCTCATGCACATAGAGCCTAGGGAGGCTTACATGCACTTCGTGTCGCTTATAAATGCAGAAACACCTTGTTTTTCTTAATATACTTTTGGAACACTTGGAGAATAAAGATGTTAAAACTATGCTCTAAAAGTGCTGTACACAGTTTAGAAATTTTGCAAAAAAACTGATCTGGGATGAGTACAGAAGGGAAATTGTAAGAAGAAGAATGGAGAGTACTTATGCACTCCTATTCTGGACCTGTCAAATACCATAGGAAGGTGGATGTGGCAGGATAGGAAGTTGATGGGTAGGGGTAAGCTATATGGATTTAAAATTATCACTTATCAACATAATCTGATGATTGTTTGTGACAAATTTTAAATATTGAAAAGATTGCGATAAATTTCTTCTGTGGTGACTGACACATTTCTTGTGTTTGTTTCAGGATTGGAAGTCCTATGTATTGTTCTGAGAAGGCTGGCCTACCCCAAACGCTACGCTGACCTCCAAGAATTTTTTAGCCGCCCGAGGAACGAGTTGCCACCTTTATTTTATTTTGGTGTTAATCACATTTTAGACAATTTTAGCGACCGTTTATCTTCTTTTGAGTCGCCATGGCTCACTGTAGACAAACTCATGGAGTATTGTGAAGCTATTCGCAACAAGGGTGCAGCACTTCCACTGTGTTGGGGTTTTATAGATGGAACCGTTAGGCCCATGTGTCGTCCTGGGCAAAATCAGAGGCTAGTATATAATGGACACAAAAAGGTTCATGCTTTGAAGTACCAGTCTGTTGTTGCACCTAATGGGCTGATCGTGCACCTGTCAGGGCCAATTGCTGGGCGGCGTCATGACGCTGCCTTGCTAAATGAAAGTGGCCTGTTGGCTCACATGGAGCAGAACTACTATGCTCCAGACGGTAGGCCCTTGTGTTTGTATGGCGATGCAGCGTACCCTCTTAGGCCCCATCTGCGTCGTCCTCATCGTCCCCCTCTAACTCCTGAACAAGACGCATTCAACACTAACATGAGCCGAGTTCGAGGAGCGGTTGAGTGGCAGTTTGGGAAAGTTGTCTCCTTGTGGGCTTTTTTAGATTTCCCTAAAAATTTGAAGCTGTATCTGTCACCAGTTGCAAAGTTGTATCGACTTGGTGCACTGCTGACTAACTGTCATGCTTGCATCAATGGCAATCAAACTTCAAAGGCTTTCGCAGTTCAACCCCCCACGTTGGAACAGTATCTGAGTTAAAGCATGTCAATATTCAATTCAAGACTGCAAAATCTTAGTACCCTGTGCCTTTTATATGATAATGTTCAAAATTGAAAGAATGATAAAAGTGTAGCAAACTTTGTGAAACTAAAGATTTTTTCTTTCAAAGACGGAAATCCAGAAGAGTCAGGATCTTTTTCACCCCTGATGAATCTCTTAATTCGATAACGTTCCCATACTGCCGCTTGACTATTTTGTTTGATGTGTTAATTTTAATTCTGTTAAAATAGTGTATTGTTTAATTGCTTTTCATGGCTTACAAGGTCAACCCAATAACAAGAGAATATATTTTATGCCTTTTGCGTAATTCTATTATTTCTAAACAGATATGCCGCTCAACATTTTTTCCCCAAGTACTTTAGGCCACTATGTCTGACATGTCTAGTAGACTGCAAAGGATTAAGTGAATGGTCATCTATTTTTATTCTGCTAGATACATAGATTTGTATTGCTTTGGGTGTACATCAGACTACAAAGTCCAGTCAGGATTGCAACTCATTTATGCCTTGAAAGTGATCAAAAATCATTCTGTTTGAATAATTCTGTTTAGAAGTTTGCATTACCTACAGAAATAGTCACAGTTTGTTAACCTTTTCAGAATTTAAATGTGTCCGTACAGATGATTATTATTATGATTAAAAGCTAAAATGTACCTTGGCTGATATTTCTTAGCATGAATCAGTTTGTGTCAATTATCATACTGCCTCTGCATTAATTAACGTGTGTGCGTGTCTCATTTCATGATCTCTTTATCAGGGATAGATAGTTATGGTTTATAGTGTCCAGCCGACCATGAAAGGCCATATCAGGACCTCCCAACAAGAAACTTCAGCTAGTTATGCCAAAATAGTAGCTAAAAACTCAAAACAATTGTTAAAAGCCGAATATGACTTCAAACACAAAGTAAAGACCTACACTTCACTTATAACTTAAAATTTTTTTTTACCAGGGGAAAAAAATTTATTTTATGTATTGTTGCCATTTTTGAAGCACCAACACAGTGGAAAATGCACGCTTGTTGTGATAGATTTACATTGCTTTGAGAGTTTAGCAGCATAAAAAGATAAACACATGGTGAAACCCTACACTTCACTTAGAACTATAAAAATTTTTTTTTTTATTATTTATTAACATTTAATGTCTTTCTAGTAGTTAAAAATCTGTGTGCATGGCACACACCATGAAAGGCAATATCAGGACCTCGGAACAAGAAACTTCAGCCAGTTATGCCAAAATAGTAGCTAAAAATTCAAAACAATTGTTAAAAGCTGAATATGACTTCAAACGCAAAGTAAAAATCTGTGTGTAAAAAGGTCTTTCAGAGTACTTGAGTTAAAATACTTTTCATGGTAATGGATTAAGTCTGCACAATCGAGTAGAATGTGTTTAACAGTCTGATGTCCAGGACATCACAAGCATTACACCATGGAGGGTCAGAAGTGTCAAAAATATGACTGAGTGAGTTTAGTTTGTCCAGTACGCAGATGCGTTAAAATTGAGCAGAATTAGTCGCTTGTTGTGATAGATTTACATTGCTTTGAGGGTCCAGCAGACTACAGAGAGCAGAATTAGTCACTTTTTGTGCGTCACTTTTACTGCTTTGTGTAAATGAATTGTCACGTGGGGTTTATGGGCTCTGCACAATGGAATTATGGACCCTCACGTTTATTCGGTGGGAACTGCTAGTAGGTCACCCTATGAATTACTTTAATAAATTTATTTGTTTAGCTCGTTCTGTGTTAAGGTTGGGGTACAGAAATAGATAGAAAAATGGTAAAAGATTACTGTCACACTAGCTTTCACACGGCTATGAATCATATGTAGTCCAGCCACTTGATAACAGTTAAAATCACACATTTATTTCTTCTACTCTATACAAGATTCTCTAAGTACTAATCTAACTTAAAAAGTCTCTTTCAATGCTAATAGTTCGATCGCTGATAGTCTATGCAGCTGTTCTATCTTCATCGGGCACTCGCTAGTATATCTCATGTAGATTTGGACTACTGTGGTCCGTTTTAGAGTTTCTGAATAGTTGGACTACTGTGGTCCTGTTCTGATCAGTTTAAGTGCACCTAGGCGTGTTCACTTAACTGCGAGATGGTGCGTGCGAAGTCCTTCTGTGAGGTAGCTTCTGGTCCACCTGTCTCGTTGTGTAGTTGGGTTCCCTTGCCACGCTGTGGGGTCTGATAGGGTGTTTTTCAAGGTAGCTCTTTCCGACTTGTGCGGTAGAGTCTCCTCGACCAACTAGTCGTTTCTGTGGAGTGGGGCACACAGGATAGCTCGGGATAGCTCGGGATAGCTCGCCTGCCCGTCTGTAATATAAGAGACGAAATTCTGCACAACCCTGAATAATCGGTTTGTGCAGAGCGTCTCACTGAAAGCCAAGTAGCCCTCAGTGATAGCTCCACATCTCTATACATAAGCGACGAACATTCTGCTACTTCCGGGTTCCACTGGAATCTCACTCTAAATTCCTATACATACATACATATCAAACGTGGCTAACTATACACATACAGAATTAATAATAATATAAACATTCAGTGGTACAGCCACTGGTCTGCAACCATACATATAAGTTAAACAACAGTGGTTCCGTACGGCATACAACATGGCGGCGTAACCGGTCGTGTTTCGCCTCGTGGTCGGCTCTTCCACATGGTCACGCAAATTCGGATTAATAATTCACATTTATGCATAGCAAATTCTTCAACCATAATTTCAACAATAATACAAATATATCACGATGAAACAGAAGGGTGTTCATTTACCTGTTTGACAAGTTCAGGCCCGTTGTGACTTGATAGAATTCTAAGATTTCTAAGTCCTGCTTCCTGGTCTATGAGTGTAGAGATTTCTCTAGCTGTGGAGATGTTGACTCTACCTCTTCTCACACACGACTGATTCAAACTGTGTTAGGTTTTGACACATTCAAAACTGCTCTACCCACTGAGCCTGCTCTGATTGGTTAAAACGGTCCGATTCAAATCTCAAGTGCTGACTCACTGCGATGTGGGTGGCTCGCTCGCTGTGTGGGGTTTACTGTGTAATTTACTTGCTGCTGTGTAATAGTCTAACTTCTCTACTGTTACAAAGACTACACATGGCTAAATAGTCAACAAGCAGAGTTAAGACTAGCCAGTTCGTGACAGGCTCCCTCAACTGAAAAAAGGCGATGACTACTGGATTCGACCTTTTTCTACTACAGAGCCTAGTTTAACACTGCACTATCCTAGGGTCCTATTTACAAACTAAGTAAGTTGCTCTACCTGAGCTGCAATGCTGTGCCAGGTAGCTATGGACTCTAGTGACAGGGTTTTATTGGGCGGGGACGAATTCTGGTGCTGTGGCCCTTAGTTGTGTTGGGTGGGCGACAGCTGCTGTGTCCTCCACGAGATGGCGACTGAGGTAGTCGGCTCCGTGGTTCTCTTTGCCGGGGATGTACTCGATTTGGAATGAGTATGCCTGAAGGGTGAGTGCCCATCTCATCAGGCGAGAGTTCAAGGATTTGGAGGCTGCCAGGAACGATAAAGGTCCACCTGAACTGTGAAGTGGGTCCCATACAGGTAGAGTTGGAATTTCTGTATGGCCCAGACTAGTCCAAGACATTCTTTCTCCGACGTGGCGTAGTGGGTCTCGGCGGGTCTCAATTTTCTGCTGGCGTAGGCGACAGGGAATAGCGTCTCTGCATTCTTGGGGTCGCGCTGTAGCAGTACTGCTCCGAGGCCTAAGTCGCTTGCGTCGGTGCGAAGAACGAATGGCTGAGTCAAATCGGGTAGGTGGAGTACTGGCGCCGATGTCATTCTGTCCTTGAGTGTTTGAAATGCTGTCTCGCATTCGGCTGTCCATACGACTTTGTCCGGGGCGATTTTCCGGGTTCCATTTGTCAGTGGCACGGCGATGCTGTTGTAGTTGGGGATGAACTTCTGGTAGAAGCCGCAGAGTCCTAGAAATGACTGCACTTCCTTCTTTGTCTTGGGCCTAGGAGCGTCGAGTAGGCGTTTCACTGTCTTCTCTACCGGTCGCAGGCTTCCTTGACTGATGGTGTGTCCCAGAAATTCTAATTCCGTGAATCCAATCTGACATTTGGTGGGTCTTGCCGTCAATCCCGTGTCTCTGAGGCGGGCGAGTAGTTGCTGTAGGAGCGTGACATGTTCCTCCCACGTAGGCGTTGCGATGAGGATGTCGTCCATAAACGAGTGTAGGTGCTCGCTGCTCAGGGGTGCCAGGAGTTTTCGCATCATGGCGCTGAAGATGCTGGGTGCGTTGTGGAGTCCGAATGGAAGCACGTTGAATTCGAAGTGTCCTTCCATAGTGCTGAAAGCTAGGTACTTTCGGACTTGTGGTTGTACTGGTATCTGATAGTATCCTTTGCTGAGGTCGATACGTGAGAAGTACTTCGCTCGCTGTAGCTTGGCAAATAGGTCTGTCTGGTCCGGGAGTGGCTCTGGCTGGAACTGCGTTACCGCATTCAGGAGTCTGAAGTCGATGCACAGTCGATGCTCTCCGTTGGGTTTTCGCAACAATACCGTGCCTGCGCTGTAGGGTGAAGTAGACTCTGAGATGATGCCGGCTGCCAGTAAGGTGTCTATCTCTTCCTTGATGGCTCGCTGCTGAGACAGGGGCATCGGGTAGAGCTTCTGGCGGACGGGTGTTGGGTCGGTCACCGTTAAGGTTACTTCGACGAGGTCTGTCCTCCCTGGTCGGTCTGTTAGCACAGTCTGATGTTGTCGAATGACCTGTCGTACTTGCTGTTGCTGTTTAGCGGCTAGGTCTCCGTTGAGTATCACGTCTTTGTAGGTTTCTTTGGAGTGCAGGGGATACTCTACTGCATTGGTCTCCATGCTTTCTCCTTCTTCCGCAATGGCGATGGCTAGCAAGTTGTGAGTGCTGGGGGTCGCTGGTCGGTCCGTGTATTTCTTGAGGAGATTGATGTGGTGGTATCGGGCTCTCCCGTTCACCTCTACTTGGTAGACTGTCTTGGATTTCTTGGCAGTCACCCGGTACGGTCCTCTCCAAGCGATGTCCAGCTTGTTGGTTCCACTTGGAAGTAAGAGTAGCACTTGATCGCCGACTTGCAGTTCTCGGTCCTTCGCGTGGCGGTTGTAGTACTTCGCCTGACGGGCTCTTGCCTTCTTCAGTGCTTCACCAGCTTTCTTCCACGTTGCTTTGAGGGTTTCCTGCAGGTCTGCGACGTACTTGGTGGCACCTCTTGGTGTGTCGTCTATCTTTGCTTCCGTCCAACTTCTGCGTAGGGCTTCTAGCGGTCCTGCGAGAGGTCTGCCGAATAGCAATGTTGACGGGGTGTAGCCGGTGGCTGCATGGGGCGTTTCTCTGTATGCGAACAGTGCCGCATTCACGTAGGTGTCCCACGCTTCTGGATTGTCGTCGGCGACTTTCCTGAGGATGGTGAGAAGGGTTCCATTCAGTCTTTCTACTTGTCCGTTGCTGGCGGGGTGGTATGGTGGTGTGCGAATGTGATGAACTTGTATCAACTCGAACACGTCTTGCATCAAGCGGCCGGTGAACTGAGATCCGTTGTCCGTTCTAATGCTTTCCGGGAATCCGACTCTGGTAAAGATGGCGATGAGTGCATCTGCAATCTTCTTGGTGTCTATCGCTGGCAACGGGACTGCTTCGCACCACATCGTACATGCGTCGACGAGTGTGAGTAGAAATCTGTTCCGCTTCTTGGTCATGGGCAGTGGTCCTACTATGTCTACTGAGACTTGCTGGAATGGCACGCCGACTACTACCGATGGTCCTAAGGTAACTGGTACGGTGTGATGTCGCGGGGAATATCGTTGACATTGGTGGCAAGATTTCACGTAGCGCTTGACATCCTCCGTGATTCCTGGCCAATAGTAGTGTGCGCTGATTCTCTGCACTGTGGCTCCAATTCCCATGTGTCCGCTGAGTGGCATGCTGTGGCCTAGTTCTAGTACTTGGGCTCGAAGGGTGGCTGGTAGTACTAGTTGGGTGTGATCTCCATCTCCTTGTCGATGTAGAACTCCCTCTTCCATGTAGAAGTCTCCCTTGTGCGGGGGTGTGTGCGCCTTGGGTAGCTTCTGGAAGCACTTCGCTATCGAGGTGTCTTCTTTCTGTGCTGTTTTGATCTCTTCGAGTCCTGGATTCGGAGCGAACTCGGGCTGGGGTGGTTGGGTTTTAGCTTGGGCCCTGGTTTGCACTGCAGCTATCTCTACAGTTTTAGGGGGCGTGCCTAAGAACACATACCTACAACCTAGCACTAGATCATACAGGGGTTTCTGTAAAACAGCTGCTTGGATTCGTCCTGTGACGTACCTACTCTCTACTTCGATCCAAGCTATTGGGCAAGTAGTCGTCGGTTTCGTCAAGTCTGCTCCTTGTAGTTCGACTGTCTTGTCTGTCAAGTCCGCGCGCGATACAAGAGATTCGCTAACTATCGCGTCGTATGATAGACCTGTGTCATACAGACAGTTCGCTTCTTTTCCGTTGACCTTGACCGTGTCTGTCACCGATGGGTGATCTCCGATCGTGTGTGGCTTGTTACCGCTGCTTTGAGTTAGAACTCTGTGCGCTGGCCGGCTTTCGCGCTCTTCCCTACGTTGTGCGGCCAACTTGAAACATTCTGCGGTGGAGTGATTGTTTCTGTTGCAGAACGAACAATACCGTCTCTGTTCTGCGGGACCTCTTTTCCCGAATTCCGTGTTGGGTCCTTTATTTTGCCCAGGTCTGGGATTATTCGGCTTATTCGCGGTGCGCTCTTCCCGGTTAGGGCTTCGTTTCTGTGCCTCTTTCCCGTTAGGCTTTAGGTCTCGCCTGAAGCTCTTGGCTTCTCCGTGTGCGGCCACGTACCTATCTGCGACCTTGACCAGATCCTCCAGTCTTTCCGCGCCCTGCTCTACTGAGAATGTTCTCAGCTCGGGGGTCATGGTTTCCCGTAGCTGTTCCCATACTAACAGTTCTGTCAGTCCATCATACGTCTTAGCCGTGGCTGACTGGCTAATCCACTTATCCAGCGTTGTGGACAACCGATCCGCGAACTGCGCATAGCTCTCTCCTTTCACTCTCCGATTGGTGCGGAATTTTTGCCGGTAGCATTCTCCTGTTAGTTCGAATCCCGTTAGGAGTGCCTCTTTTACTTTGTGATAGTCAGTCACTCTGTCAGTCGGTAGCTTACTATAGATGTCATAAGCCTTTCCTCTAAGCCCTTGACTAAGCTTAAAAGACCAATGAGTGGGATCTAGTTTGTACTCTGTTGCTAGACGCTCAAACCTAGTCAGATAGAGATCTAGACCTTCCTCTCTCTCATTGAATGTTCCCAGTGGAAATGACATTCCTTGTACAGAGTTGGATGATACCTCTAGCTGATCTGAGTGGGGAGGGGTTGAGGAAGAACTTGAAGCTCCTGATCCCAATCTTCTTAGCTCTAACTCATGCTGTCTTTCTTTTTCCTTTTCTTCCCTCTCTTTTTCTTTTTCTGCCCGCTCATACTCCCATCTCCTAACTTCTGCTTCTCTCTCTGCTGCTACCTTCTTCTGTTCTGCTTCTAGCTCTAATTTCCTCGTTTCTCTCTCTGCTTCTAATTTCTTTTGCTCTAGTTCTAATTTCTTCGCCTCTCTCTCCGCTTCTAACTTCTTTGCCTCTCTCTCTGCTGCTCTCTCTGCCTTAGCCTCCTGCTTCTCTACCTCTGCATTGATATACGCAATTAGGTCTCCCCCTGCTAAGTGTAAAGCTTCTCCCAATTCCTTGAAGCGCAATCTCAAGGCCACTGGGTCCGACATTGCCAAAAGTGTCTATGAACAACCTCTGAATCACGTGGAATACCAAAACACTAGCAATATTGCAATTCAATAAAAACAATGCAAAGACAATCAAATTCGTAATCAATAATAGAATAAAACAAGAGTCAAATGGCATACAACAGTTATTTAAGCAAAACCTGCAAAAGAACAATGCAACATACAGGCACAAAAATATTTGAAGCAAAAAAGTTTTTAACTAAAGAATAGTGCACCCAACTGATCAGTCCTTGTTACCACTATTCTAAGTTATTCTACTACTCCTACTGTTATCTAATTTTATTGTACTTAGATCCGGTTATACCCAATTCCTATTATCCACAGATCCTAGCAGGCTCGCCAATTAAAGTGTCATGTGGGGTTTATGGGCTCTGCACAATGGAATTATGGACCCTCACGTTTATTCGGTGGGAACTGCTAGTAGGTCACCCTATGAATTACTTTAATAAATTTATTTGTTTAGCTCGTTCTGTGTTAAGGTTGGGGTACAGAAATAGATAGAAAAATGGTAAAAGATTACTGTCACACTAGCTTTCACACGGCTATGAATCATATGTAGTCCAGCCACTTGATAACAGTTAAAATCACACATTTATTTCTTCTACTCTATACAAGATTCTCTAAGTACTAATCTAACTTAAAAAGTCTCTTTCAATGCTAATAGTTCGATCGCTGATAGTCTATGCAGCTGTTCTATCTTCATCGGGCACTCGCTAGTATATCTCATGTAGATTTGGACTACTGTGGTCCGTTTTAGAGTTTCTGAATAGTTGGACTACTGTGGTCCTGTTCTGATCAGTTTAAGTGCACCTAGGCGTGTTCACTTAACTGCGAGATGGTGCGTGCGAAGTCCTTCTGTGAGGTAGCTTCTGGTCCACCTGTCTCGTTGTGTAGTTGGGTTCCCTTGCCACGCTGTGGGGTCTGATAGGGTGTTTTTCAAGGTAGCTCTTTCCGACTTGTGCGGTAGAGTCTCCTCGACCAACTAGTCGTTTCTGTGGAGTGGGGCACACAGGATAGCTCGGGATAGCTCGGGATAGCTCGCCTGCCCGTCTGTAATATAAGAGACGAAATTCTGCACAACCCTGAATAATCGGTTTGTGCAGAGCGTCTCACTGAAAGCCAAGTAGCCCTCAGTGATAGCTCCACATCTCTATACATAAGCGACGAACATTCTGCTACTTCCGGGTTCCACTGGAATCTCACTCTAAATTCCTATACATACATACATATCAAACGTGGCTAACTATACACATACAGAATTAATAATAATATAAACATTCAGTGGTACAGCCACTGGTCTGCAACCATACATATAAGTTAAACAACAGTGGTTCCGTACGGCATACAACATGGCGGCGTAACCGGTCGTGTTTCGCCTCGTGGTCGGCTCTTCCACATGGTCACGCAAATTCGGATTAATAATTCACATTTATGCATAGCAAATTCTTCAACCATAATTTCAACAATAATACAAATATATCACGATGAAACAGAAGGGTGTTCATTTACCTGTTTGACAAGTTCAGGCCCGTTGTGACTTGATAGAATTCTAAGATTTCTAAGTCCTGCTTCCTGGTCTATGAGTGTATCTAGCTGTGGAGATGTTGACTCTACCTCTTCTCACACACGACTGATTCAAACTGTGTTAGGTTTTGACACATTCAAAACTGCTCTACCCACTGAGCCTGCTCTGATTGGTTAAAACGGTCCGATTCAAATCTCAAGTGCTGACTCACTGCGATGTGGGTGGCTCGCTCGCTGTGTGGGGTTTACTGTGTAATTTACTTGCTGCTGTGTAATAGTCTAACTTCTCTACTGTTACAAAGACTACACATGGCTAAATAGTCAACAAGCAGAGTTAAGACTAGCCAGTTCGTGACATGAATAAGATTGTGCATTGCTTGAAGGCCCCAAAGAGAATCAAATCAATAACTGTGTTTTATTTCCATGTATGCATATGGTACGCATGTTTGCTGCCAGTGAAGCACCAACCTTGTTGTAAGCATCCTACACAACTCCAGTCAATTGAGCTGGTTTGTTGTTTATATGCATGAGATTAAAAATACATTGCTGATATAAAGTCAGCTTGACAATTTGACATGAATGAGAACCATTTTGGTCCGTTGACAATTGCATATGTTTAATGGAAAAGAATCTTGGATATGGTAACTTGTGTTATGTGCTGGGACAACTTGTGCACACTTACGTTTGTGTGCGCACACATATTGACATACACATATTTACACACAGAGGGAAATTTTAAAGTGGCGCTGTTGGTCTTCATGAATACTTTGCCACTGCTTCTATTAAACTTCTGTGCACACTTGTGTGCTATTTGTGGTGGCATGGTTGTGTCTTTGTGGCTATGAAGCAATTGTGTAAAGAACTACATGTTTTTGTGAAATATTTGTGAATGTAGTTGTAGTGGTTTCAGCCTTGTCAGTGATGAAGTATTCCTTCATCTGTGCATCTTTAAAAATGTGTTTAAAGAGTGTTTGCTCAAAGTTCTACATGTTTTGCAACTCATTTGACAAACTGAGCAGGCAGCTTACACAAATATTTACACAGATGTATTGATTTTATTAGGTTTTAAGTAAGTGTTATGCCTAGTTTACTTTTCACCCTGTAAGGCTTTTTTTTTTGTAATTTGTAATGGGCAAAATATATATGTATTCTTAATGGCTTTGATTTAATTTGGAAACAAGGAAACTCAACAGAAATGTTAACACAAAAATCACACTGAAACTGACTTTTTAGGTGACATACATATATACATTTGGAGATGTTTCTTTCTTGTCTAGTGTGCTTAACTTCAGAACAAACTAACGAAAGTTGTCAATTCTGTTGTTCATTATTGTTTGCATTTTGTTTAATGTCACTTCATAACTGTTCTTAGACACAAGATCATATTTTTTGTGGAGGTTCAAATCTTTAGTGTAGCGTTGTAGGATTTAACTGAAACAACCACCCGATCTCCTGTGTATTTGGACTCTTACGTTGATCTGCAGCTTCAGCTTCTTCCTTGCAGTGCAGATTACATTGTTTCTCACAAAAATTGCTGTTCTGAAAGGAGTTGGCCTGCTTGTTTAAAACTTTCAATAATGCAATTTTAAGACAACTAAACATATCTAATTTACTTTAATTTTCTTTGTTTATATGTTAAAAATGTGCTTTTCGTATCAGAAAGCACCTGTAGGCTGTTGGCCATGCTGCCATTTAAAATGTGTGCCATTAAAATGTAAATTTAGAAATATATGAATTATTTCTTGTATCTTTTGTACTTGTGTTTTCTCTCTCTCTCTCTCTCTCTCTCTCTCTCTCTCTCTCTCTCTCTCTCTCTCTCTCTCTCTCTCTCTCTCTCTCTCTCTTTGTGCATTGTATATCTTGTTAACAAATACATAATGTACATGTATTAATGTACACACACTTAACAGTTCCAACCCGCCTCTTTTTTTTTTCCTTGAAAACTTTAATAACACATAACAAATGAACCCCATTGCACCACCTTACTTTTCTTCCCTACTCGCTCTACAGATCTCTCAGTCTATATTTTAATTCCAACTCCCTCCTCCTCAGTTATAGCTGTAAGTTTATGCATGAATCAAATCAAATTGACTTGTCTCAACAAACGTGCATGGTTATATCAGCATTTTTTTATTTTTTAAAGTTGAAAATAAATGGGTTTACCTTTAATTCACGTGAGAAATGTCGAAAGTAGAAAGGGAATGAACTCTATTCGTCCTAAAACCGGAGACGAAAGTAGTTGTCGAGCCCCAAAGGTCATTATGACGAATATGACGTCGCTCACATTGGAAAACCTGGTGTTTTCCATGTTTACCTGTGACGTACCCGTTACTAAAATTAACTCCGAAAATTTTTTTTCTTACTCGTCGGTGTCGCTTTAATTTTGGCGGCTTGTGGAAAAGCGTCACGTCGTGAATCCTTTTAAAGTAAATTGTGCCCAGCTGCATATTTAGTATTCCTGCAAATAAACACACAACACAACATTATTTCCCAAGAAGGAATTACAGTAGGCGCAGTTACATTTCAAATTAGATTGCATTCCACGAAGTTATTATATCTGGTAAAGCAAGATAGAGTGTCTTTGAAAAGATCTCGTGACATGTTGCCATGTCGTGAGATCTTACTGATAGTACAGAGAGAGAGAGAGAGAGAGAGAGAGAGAGAGAGAGAGAGAGAGAGAGAGAGAGAGAGAGAGAGAGAGAGATCTGTCATCGCAGCCTAATGTCTGTGAAGTGCGTCTGCCCTGCGTGAAGTTCTGTCATCTGCATGACCCTATTTCACAGCGGCAGTAGTTGTGTTCATGTTTAGGAAGTTGCCAGTAGTTGGTTGGTCATTGAGCTACGACGACCGTCTATGAATCGTTAAACGGCTTTTGTAAAAGCCGAGCAGTCCGGGCTGGAGGTGAAGATAGTGATGCGGGTGGTACAGTCCAGACCCACACACCGCATCACGCAGGTCGTAACGTTGGTTACCAGACCCACACACCGCATCACGCAGGTCGTAACGTTGGTTACCAGACCCACACACCGCATCACGCAGGTCGTAACGTTGGTTACTTGTCTCCGCAGCCTCTGTCACTTAAATGGCCACAGTTTCAAGGATGCTTGTTGACATTGTGTGACTGCGAGGTTTTTCTTGATAAACGGCATGGTTGTTACATAACATTACAAGATAATATAATAGGCAATCGTTGCTCAAGTCAGCCGTTAAGCGTTGAATGGTAGGCGTCCCTTCCTTGTTTATGTAAACAAACCACCGTGCCTATTATACAAGCTATGGCAGCAGTGTTGTTTTTTTAATTTTTTGAATCAACCTTGATACTATTAATAGGGATACAAACAAATGAATGTATAGATTTATATCAAAACAGTTCTTTTTGAAAGAGGTTATTGTTTGGCTCAAATCTTTTTTTCTTCAACACTCACTGGGAATTTGAAGAGGATCAGCGACTCTCAAAATGTGCGATCTTAGGGCTTTTTGAAGCAGCTGATAACCATTTACCCTTGACTGCCAAAGATTGCATCTCAAGCCTCTTTTGGCATGTACCATGCTGACTGAGTGATAGCATTGGTTTTATATGTTTCCTTACGTCAACCTCTCGTCTACAGCATACATATAGGGGACTGAGCAACATTTGGGCAGGTGATTATCCTTTCAAAGTTTGACACTAATTTATTTATTCAATTGCTCTTATATAGCGCTTTTCCAGCACAAGAGCTGCTCAAGGCGCTGGCCGATACAAGATCTAACTCAAGCCGCCCCAGGCGACCACTAATGTAGCGAGAGCCACTGTAGGTGGACGCAACACGGGCCAAGGGACATAACTGCAGTCGACCAGTACTGAGTAACTGCAGTATTGAGCGGCCTTGTTTTAAGTGAAGATAAGCCTGTGAAAGTTGAAGCTTATGTAGCGATCGCCTCCTTTCGGGATAGCTACGGCTAAGGCGACGACCATTGGATTGAGGGGAATGGGCAGATGGGGACAGGGGAGGAGGGAGGGAGGGAAGGAGGGAGGGATGGGATACATTGTGTTATGGGATTTTCTATTTTGTGAACACTATTCACAAAGCTAAAACTGCTATATTTTTGTCTTGTCGTAGGCGCTCACAATCACACTTGTTAATGACTCTGGGCTTTGACTGGCTACTCCTGTTGTGGAATACGATAGAAGTGTCTGGATTGGTTATGCTGAAAGATGTCATCCTGCCTTGAGATGTGAATGAGAACATTTTAAAATATTTTCTACTGCATGATGTGTTACGCATCTAGGCAAATTACATGTTAGTTATTGTTTATAGGGTCCAGCGGACTACAAAGAGCCGATTCAGGACCACAAAATCAGGACCATAACTTGGTTGAAAGAGGACTCACCCCTGATCCGTATAAAAGATCTGCTAAAACAACTCTAACGGTAACACTGAAGGCACTCCACCAGCCGACCACTTTACAATAAAGGCATCCCAAACAGTGGATGCTGAGGCTGTACTCTAATTTATCGAACCTCCGTTTGCAAAAACAAAATAGAATATAAACATTATAAAATATTAACGAAGCGCATACATATAAAGTGCCTACATTGCTAAATAATAATACCATAGAAAGCTAGTGACCATTTGGCAGAAAGCGTCCAATAGCTGACCCAACAGACCTCATACACAAAAAGAAGTTTAAGGAGAGTTTTCAACAAAAAAAAGATAGGTGACTGGTCAAAAGAAGACTATTGTTACGTTTGAGACACGCACCATAGATCCGATCATTTTATTTTTAATCAAGAGAAGACTATTGTTACGTTTGAGACGCGCACGATAGATCGGTCATTTTGTTTTGCAAAACATGCAATAACAGTGTGTTTACCTTTGATTTGATTTTGTGTTGTTGTTAAAAGAAGCTTGGTATAATGTTGATAATTTTCGTCGGTCGATAAATCTGGTAATAGCTAAGTGATTCTCCTAAAATAATGACGTAAGACGAGTTTTATTTTGATTGGGTGTTATTGCATCATGATGGAATGTTCGAACTTTTTCTCGATTGCAGAGGCTATATAAGTAACGCACTGTCTGCTTGTATGAGAGAGTTATGATGATTTTTGATGATGATCTTTGAAGTGATTTTTGGAAAGCGATCTTGTATGCAGTTGTTGATGTTTGCTTAATAAAGTTAGAAAACTTTATACGACGACTCCTGCCTTGTTGTTGAGTGAACAGGCTGCTTGGATAAACGAATCTGAGTTACACTTATCAAGATTCAAGCATCGGGACTGAATCGGCTATTGATAAATAAACAACGTGTAACAAATATACATGCAGTAGATTGATTGAACTGAGTAGGAATGAGAAAGAACAAAGGAGAAAGACAGCGACAGTGGTAATTTAAAGCACTAAATTTCCAGAAAGTGGGGATACTATTTATACAGAAACATTCTCAACAGACCTAATTAGTCAATTGTTGAGTCAACGAATGGGCATTTAGAAAGGCTTTTTTTTACCTGTTTTTGCCCCCACACTACTATTACCACTTCTACTACTTCTACTACTACTACTACTACTACTACTACTACTACTACTACTACTACTACTACTACTACTACTACTACTACTACTACTGCTGCTGCTGTTACTACTATTAAAACAGACTGCTGGACCCGAAAAGCAGAATCATTTTTTTAAAACTGGAAACTTGTTTCCCCTGGACAGAGCGTAAATATAATGTTATTATTTGATCCGTATTAATAATAATACCTTTGAATGATTTTTTTTGGTGGTAGCGTTTTTTATTTTATTTTAAAGACGTCTTTGAATTTGCCAATGATGAGCATTTGAGTTTTTAAAAAAAAGTATTTTGCTTGTGGAATTTGTAATGCATAGCCAAGAATGTAACGATGCTGAATGATGAAAGAATAGGTATTTTAGAAAGATGATATGTCATTCAACGTATTTTATATATTTTGACCCGAGGTCAGATGATAGCAGCGAGCGCAACGTTGGTAGCTTACTTATGACTTATGATGTTTTGAAAGACTGGTTGTCAAGGCTAGTGTAGCTCAGTGACTAAGTTGGAGTTTGAATATATTGCTAATACTCAGTGACCAAGTTGGAGTTTGAATATATGTGTTGCCGCATGACAAAACCCGGCTAAAGACGCCAGGATTGATTCGCTGCTACAGCCGTAAAACACTAAAAATAGGCTACCCCATCAATTTTAAGATTGTTGCCTCTGTCTTTATTTAAGACTTTTCTTTAATATCCCAAACGGATTTTGTTCAAAACTTACTAAAACATTGTTTATTTTGTTGATTTTGATAAGGGTGTTGATCACACCTTGCTAAAACAATGGCACTAATTGACCTCCGATACCCCAACTTTTCTTGTCCGACTATGAAGGGAAATCCCCAATGTGGATTGATATATAACGTCTGGAGAGTGAAAAGTCCCTATTGGTACTACGTTTTGGTACATAAAAGTGTGTGGCGTATGAATTTTTCATGAAATTCCTTGTTCCGAAGCTTGCTTGTGACACAAGTTGTGTTCGAATGTGTCTCTAGCCAGGTCGTGAAAAACTGAAGTGTTTCCTATAGGTTTTCGACGATTTTTAGTTCAAAGTGAATTTTTTAATGTAGATAAACTCATCATACATCTGTTTCAAGTGTTTTCTTGCAACATTTATGTTGCATTTGTTAGAAACAATTTGTCAAAGTAAGTGACCGATTCTTTTTGGAAACCGGAAGTGATGGCTTCGTCTCCAGCGTCAGTAGATGTGTCGTCTGCTAGAGTAGCTAGGGCCTTGAATCGACCCGGTTTTGCTTCTGAAGAGCTCCAAGACCTGCTTTCAGACTATTTTTATGATGGTGCCAGTGGGAACTGTGATGAGGATTATGATTCTGACGAGCAGAAGCTTGGTCCCGTTATTAAATGATACTGTTTGTTTTCATTCAATGATTCATGTTTCGTAGGCCTCTTCGCTATTGGCGTGTCTTTAATAATCCGTCATTCTACTTGCATAGATTTAGGTAAAGGTTGAAAAGGCGATATCAGTGAAAGAATTACAGTAGGAGTGTGGAAAATATTTCAGTAGTATATTTTGTTGGGTGGGGGTGGGGTGGGGAGGGTTGAAAAGGTAAGTAGTCTGGCCTGCATTCAAGATTACTAGCATGACAAGTTGACTATGTTCTCAGTATTTATTATTGTTGGTTTGTCTGTTTTAGGAAATGAACATGAGGACTATTTACCAAATTACTAGTAATTAGTATTTGCTTTGATATTTGTGTTTATTTAAACTTTATAGAGCAAAATGACATGTTATTTTGATTTACACCTGTGACGTGACAGATTTATTCGACGTGCGGAAGGGAGTGGAGAATCGGGGAATTATTAAAGCTTGATTATTAGGACTGAAAACTACCTAATGAAACTTTTGTTTTAGGTTTGTAATCTTTGTTTGACTATTTGAACTGAGGTGATGTTGCTGTTTGCAATTAAACAAAAGATTACTTGACGGACGAGGGATTTAAGAGGGGGGGGGGAGGGAGGGGGCATTATGATAGGGTTTAATTTAGAAAAATGATTGATTCAGGCCATGTTCTTGATATATTATTATGTGTTTGAGTTATTATAGACTTGCTAAACACTTGTTTTATTTCTAATATGTTTATAAACACTATGCATTATGGATGGGTACAGAATAAAATTGTGCATACTGTTTTAATTTGTTTATGTTCAGTATTGTGTGAATGGTGTATAATGTGAATTTTCTCATCTTATCTCAACTCACTGCCATATTGCTGCCATCTTCCTGATTGTTTTGATACCAAATACATGCATGGGAAAATTCTGGTTGTGAAGTAATGATCATTTTACAATTCAAAACTTTGAAGGCAATTTCTGGAAATTAGCCCCCGAGAAAATAAAATATTAAAAAAAATCATAAAACATCAACCAATAAAGATAAAACAATTCTGTTTTTTGCATTTTGAAGATTATTTTTAGTACTTTGTTAATAAATAAATAAGTAATTTTTCATATTTTGACACTTTAGCCTGGTTTTCTCATGCTGCAACACATATTGCTAATACTCAGTGACCAAGTTGGAGTTTGAATATATTGCTAATACTCAGTGACCAAGTTGGAGTTTGAATATATTGCTAATACTCAGTGACCAAGTTGGAGTTTGAATATATTGCTAATACTCAGTGACCAAGTTGGAGTTTGAATATATTGCTAATACTCAGTGACCCAGTTGGAGTTTGAATATATTGCTAATACTCTGTCACAGACTGCCTTGGGCAGGTGCGCTAAATTTAGTATAAATTAAGATTCCAGACTACAGGCAGTCTGAGCAATAGAAATATTAACCATCACAACACAAACATAATAATTTGACACCAGTCAGTAACTGAGGGAATCAAAACTACATTTATTCCATGTATTCAAAATACTCAAAAGCATCTCAAACAATTACTGGAAATTCATATACAAGATTTTACGTATATAATATAATAAAATAATAAAGACATTAGCCCCTTTTATTCACCCCCCAAAATACAAATTCATTTCAAAATAACTCAAGCACACAATATACGGCATTCAGTTCATTCATACTGTGCTACCCTACGCTAACTGCTACTAACCCTCAGTTCCCACACTAGGCCTATTCTACACTATACTCCCCCAGAAGACACACACACAGGCATACCTACAAAACTATCACTCACTTTGAGACACGACTCCGACCGGTCATTACAAGCATCAATAAACCTGTAAATATTATAAAATGAAATTAGCAAACTGCTAACCATAAATATATATCTTAACTTCCGAACCGAATTCCGAATTCTTTCAAAGTAAGACTTCTGATAAAATAATCTAACTCACCTTTCAACAACCGGTCGGACCGCCTCCCAAAGATACGCTCTCTCTCTCAGTCATCACACACATCTCCTAGATTCCCTAACCAACTATGTTTATCGTTATGTTTATCAGTTTATAGTCCCCTCTCTTCCCGTAAGGATTTTCAGAGAGGAGACTCTGATTCTAACCAACTACCCAGCATCCCTTCGTTATATACTCCAGTATACGTCACACAAGAAATCGTTTTGATTGGCTGTCCAATCACTACATGCTTAGCACATGCAACACGACTTCTCTATGATCATAACAACTTACCCACGGTTTCGTGACATCACCCCCTCACCCCCATAAAAAATAAAAATTGAGGAAGCGAAATTTTTTATTTTTAAATCAAAACGACACATGTCAACTCCCTTGAAAACCTCACAACCGCTAAGTCACCAAAGTGTGAATACCATAGAGCAAAAAATGTAAGAAGTGAAGCTTTTTATCTTAAAGCCACCCTTTATAGTAGAAGCGATACCCTTCCAAACTTCTACGTTGCTCATAAATAGGAAGCGAATACCATACATGCTCCCATAAATATTTGTAAATGTCAACCTCTAGCATTCACAAACATATATGCTAACCTAGGATATAAGCATATATAAGAACTCACACTGTACTAGCCTGAAGTAAAGTTAACAGGAAAGATTGCATACCGCCGATCTTCATCAGATGTAATGGTTTTAAAAAAAAATTCATCAAATACTACGAACTAAATAAACATTTTTAATATGAGAAGAAGAAAGTGATGCCGCCGCTCCCCGGAGTGTTGTTAAAGTGTCCTCTCACATGTGTAGAAATGTCCTCTCTCATATGAAGAAATGTCCCTCCTCATAGTTACTGTTGACTGTTCTTGCATAGTCATATTACACGTCAACTGGTCATAAGGCCGAGTCCACAAATCTCACCTTGGCCACACCAGTCCATAGTTTTTAGTCACACAGCTGAACATTCGTAATCCTGCAACTGTGAAAGTCTTCAGCAGACACATGCATAAACATATTTAATATACAACAATCCAGAAATGGATTCATTCCACAAGTCGAGAGAGTACGTCAGCCTCATAATTAACACTTCCAGCAATAGGCAAGACAGTAAATGAATAATCTTGAAGAGCAAGAGCCCATCGTAAAACACGACTGTTTGTCTTGCTTGACTTTGTCAAAACAGTAAGAGGCTTATGATCCGTCTCAACAATGAAATGACGTCCAAACAAGTATCGCTGAAACTTTTCAATCGCCCAGACTAAAGCAAGACATTCTCTTTCAATAGTAGAATATCTGACTTCACGATCGAGAAGTTTCCTACTGGCATACAGAATCGGATGCAAGTGACCATCATTGCCAAGTTGCAAAAGCACCGCGCCAATTCCAATGCCAGAAGCATCAGTGCGCACAGTGAATGTTTTTTGGAAGTCTGGCAAAGTCACAACCGGACCACTGGACAAAATGCGTTTTATAGTGTCAAAAGCAACCTGACACTCAGGTGTCCAACGAACTTTGTTCGAACAAAGCTTCTTGGTTAAGTCTGTGAGTGGTGCTGCCAAAGTTGCAAAATTTGGAATATAGCGGCGGTAAAACCCCGCAAGTCCGAGAAAAGCTCTAACTTGGCGTTTGGTAGATGGCACCGACACAGACAAAACTTGAGAAATCTTGTTCTTTTCAGGACGCATACTGTTTTTGTCAATCACATGAGCAAGGAATTCAATTTCTTGGAACCCTACTTCAACCTTGCTTGGTCTAACAGTCAAACCGTGCCGAGACAATTCACACAACAGACCATGAATAGCATGCAAATGAGTTTGCCAATCCTCTGTTGCTATTAGTATATCATCAAAAAAATTCACAGCGCTAAATCTTTGAAGGTCTAAAAACCGCATCATGCGAGCAAATGTACTCGGAGCAGTTGACAATCCAAATGGCATACGACAAAAATGAAAAAGTCCTTGAGACGTTCTAAAAGCTGTCTTTTCTTTGTCCTTGTCTGCCATTTTGATCTGCCAATACCCTTTTGTTAAATCAATTTTTGTGAAATAATGTTTGTTATTTAGAAATGCAAACATAGCTTCAACATCAGGTATTGGTTCTGCATCAAACCTCGTTATACGGTTGAGTTCCCTGAAATCGATGCAAAATCGAACTGACTTATCACTTTTACGCACCAGAACAACTGGAGACGCATATGGAGAGGAAGATCGTTCAATTATGTTCATCGCTAACATCTTTTTAACCTCTTCATTCACTGTTTGTTCTGAGCCAAAAGGAAGTGGGTACTGTTTTACATTAACAGGCTTGTCATCGGTAACAGAGATAGTGTGTGTGCATAAATCTGTACTACCAGGCAAATCTGTAAGCATATGTGCATGCTTCTGAAAAACAGTCTTTGCTTCATTGCGCTTTTCCGTAGGCAATGCATCATCAAATCGAATATCCTTGATGGATTCAGATTGAGTTGTGGGCACAACATTCAATGATATTTTTGATACATCATGAGTATCATCCTTGGAATTATCATCCATGGAAACAACAGCTATCATAGCCGTTTGTACAGGCGTTTTCACAGTTCTCTCTTTATATTCTCTGAGAATATTGATGTGGAAAAGTTTGTGTACCCCATCCATATCAACAAGGTAGTTGCAATTACCCCTCTTTTTAATGACAGTGAATGGACCTCGCCATTTTAACAACATCTTTTTGGTATCTGTTGGTAAAAGAACCAAAACTTTGGAGCCTAACTCTAAAGTTCTGTTAGCCCCCGGTTTGAGTTTGTAAGCTCTGTTTGTCCTAGCAGCTTCATGTACCGATTTTTGGGCCATGTCCACCATATCACTCAATGAAGATTTCAAATTTTGGACATATTCTGAAATAGGTTGTGATTGTGCATTACCAGTGCCCGTCCAAGACTCATACAAAAGCTGAGTTGGACCCCGTGGTACCCTACCAAATAGGAGTTCGAACGGGGAAAATCCAGTGGTTTCTTGAGGAATTTCACGGTAAGCAAACAATGCCCCATTAAGATACCTATCCCAGTCCTTTGGTTTGTTTGTCATAAGTTTTTTTATCATTGACTTTAGAGTTCCATTGAATCTTTCTACAAGACCGTTTCCTTGAGGATGGTATGGAGTTGTGTGTAACTGTGATACTGATAGTAGTCTAAGTACTTCTTTCATCATGTCTGAAGTAAATTGAGACCCTTGATCAGACAATACTTCATGAGGTACCCCCAAACGGCAAAAAATTTGGACCAATGCATCAGCAACTGCTTCTGTTGTAATAGTTTTTAGTGCAACTGCTTCTGGATAGCGAGTAGCAACATCGACACATGTGAGTACATATCTGTTCCCTGATTCTGAAATAGGCATGGGACCAATAATGTCAACCGCCACACGTGAAAATGGCTCTTCAATTATAGGCATGGGTTGCAACGGCGCATTGGGTACCTTTCCTTTTGGGAAGTCTTTCTGGCAAATATCACAAGAACGACAGTAGTCCTTGATAGCTTTGCGATAACCTGGCCAGTAAAAGAATGGCGAAATACGTTTAAACGTGCTATTACTTGCCATGTGTCCCCCAAAAAGTCCATCGTGAGCAGCTATAAGAACTGATTCCTGCAACTGTTGTGGAACGACCAATTGCCATGACATGTCATTGTTCTTTTGAAGATGAGTTCTGTATAATAAACCATCTCTGAGCGTAAAGTTCTCCCTATTTTGCATCCCCTTCTGCACGACACCCACTTTTGTAAAACACTGCGCCAAAGACGCATCATCACTTTGCATTTTGCAAAGTACATCTGCTGAGACATCAAGATGAGGAACTTTAGCGGTCAAAAGGGGTCGAAATGGTTTGTCTGCTTTTAGTTTTTGAGCCCTGGTTTGAACTGCATGGGCTAGTTTAAAACAGCCAAATGTACAACCTGGAATGCGACCCAAAATCACATCACAAATAGGCCGTTCTATCACACATGCTTCAACCGTACCTGAAAAGTATGGAGAATCAATGTTAACGCTAGCAAGTGGTAGGTCAATTTTTTCTCCATTAAATTGAATGCAGGAAATAGTGCGATTCAAATACTGATCTTCATGTACAAGACTCTTCTTCACACCCACAGTAGTACACCCTGAATCTAACATGAAAGTAGCTTGCACCTCATTTATTGTACCCTGACATGTTTGAATTTGTTCAGGTAATGCCGAATCAGTTGTCGCTCCCACTAACGTAACCTTGTCTGCAGGTTTTTTAGGACAGTTGTAGATGAGGTGATCAGTACTCTTGCACCAAAAACATGGGCGCCCCCTACCTCTAAATGAACGTCCCCCTGTAACACCCCGAGAACCCGTGTGTTGATCACCCTGAGGTTGGGGTTGGGTACTGGGTTGAGAACTGGTTTGGGATTGTTGTGGAGGGTTTGACCCAGACTGAGATGGAGATCGTGTGTGGTTCACGTTTTTATAGTAGACTCTACCCCCGCGTCTACCACCTTTCTGACTAAACGATCCACTGTATCCCGATCCTCTAGAGGAATCTGATTTTGAGATAGGCACAAAAGAATGAGCTAAATGCGAATCAGATACGTTTTCTCGTGCAATCGGTTCTTCATGATGCACTTCTCTATAACGTTCAGCTAGCTGTACCATTTCTTTCACCGAACTGAAACTTTTTTCTTTCAGAAAAGTAACTAACTTTACAGAACAAGAAGCCAAAAACTGTTCTGAAATGATGAGATCAAAAATTGACTGAAAAGTTTTCTCAATGTTGGACAATTCGATCCATCGCATAAAATATCGATGTAAACGATCAAAAAACACAGGGACAGTTTCTGACGTCTCTGGTTTGGCAGTTCGGAATTTTTCTCTGAAACCTTCTTTGGTATAACGAAAACGTTCCAACAAATGTTTGGTCAGTTCGTCATAAGTACGGTCAGGTTGGGAAGACATAATGTTTGTTTATTGTTTGTTTATTTCATTTAACGTCTATTCACCGAAGTGATTTTAGACAAGAAAATAAAAGGAAGGTGGGGGAAAAGGATATGCGCTACATGGATGGGGGAAAGGAAATAACATTTAAACAAAATGGTAAAGTAACATAACATGAAATAAAATTAAATAAACATTGAGTATTCAAACAATATTTTAAAACTCTTTAAAAAAATTAAATTAAATAAAATAAACTTACTATGGAACAAGTCAAACTTGCGAAATGTGCATTGACAGAAAAGTCAATTTTGTGAGATTGTCATATACGAAGTAATCAGAATAAACTTGCAATTTTTATAACAAATGTCCTACAGGACTATAAATTATAGATTTAGCGATGGTTATCCAATATTTACTATTTTTATTTTGAACATTATGAATGTTCTGTGGAATATATTGTGTTATTACACTGCAATCATGAATGATATGATTTATAGTTAAATTTTCATTGCAAATGCAAACAATATCCTTGCAATATTTTGTCCTCCAAGAATTTAAAGCAAGACGATGTGCTAAAGAGGTTATTGTTCGAGGATACTGTGAATTATCACTATATATTATTTTTAAAGGAAAATTATTTTTTATTTTCTTTTCAATTATACTATAAATTTCTTTTGTTGATAAGGGGATGTCAATATGGCTAACGTTGTGTTGATTTTTCGCCCCTTCTTTTGCTTTCCTGTCAGCCCAATCATTATTATCTAAACCACAATGAGATGGTATCCAACAAAATTGAACATTTGTGCCATTGATAATTAAGCAATGTATAAGATATTTTATTTCATATATAATATCACCTCTGCTTTTAAAAATATTAGAGTCCAGACTCTGAAGAACAGATTTGGAGTCTACACATAATAAGATATTAAAAAAGGTCTTTTGTTGACTCAAGATTTTATGTAATGCCATAAGAATTGCGGTAAGTTCTGCAGTATAAATTGAGCGATCTTTACCTAAATACAAGGATTCACTAATTTTTAAAGCAGGTATAACATAACCAGCCCCGGTTTGGCCTGTATCTAAAACAGAACCATCAGTATAAATTTGCAAATAAGAATAATATTTTTTATCTATATGTTCATAAGCTTCTGTTGCTAACAATAATCCATTTTCTTTTTTCCGTAGAGCAGTATATTCAAAATCAAAGTTTGCTCGCTTAAATTCCCAGATTGGTATAGGCATTTGTGGTATTTTTTTAGAGAATGATTTAGGAAATAAATTTGACCCCTGTAAAAGTTCATTGGTATAAGATGCTATTGTTTGTAAGTAACTGATACCCTGTGCTCTTTTTGGATAATCTAAATCAGATCTTACTTCTAGTTCTGTGTCAGTGAAATTTTCTACAGCAGAGGCTCTAATTATATATTTAGCGCATGATAATTTTCTCCACTCATTTAATGGTAATACTCCAGCTGCTTTATAAGCATCGTCAGTTTTTGTATGTACTGGAATACCCATAACAATTTTAATTGCTTTACTGTCCATACTCTGGAGTTGTTTCAGTAAATATTTTGGTGCTGAAAAATATACCTCTTGACCATACGTTAATTTAGATCTGACAAGCATGCACACAAGATGAATAAGAGTTTTAGTATCACGTCCCCATTTTTGAAAGCTTATAATCTTTATTAAATTTAAACTTTTAACGGCCTTTTCCAACAAATAATGTATATGTTTTTTCCAACTTAATTTAGATGTAAAATATACCCCGAGAAATTTTATTTCCTGTACATATTTCAATTCTTTGATAACCAATATAAAATTTTGGCAAACATTTGGGGTTAATCCCATTATTAAACAAGATCATGTTTGTTTTTTCTTCTGATAATTCCAATCCATTATCCTTCATGTAAATATCAATATTGTTCAGTTCATTTTGATATATCTTTTGAATATGTTTTATTTCATATATAGAAGTTTTCCTTTTTAAAGATACATTTACCCATATGGCAATATCGTCGGCATATTGAACTAGATGAATTTTATTACTTACAAATTGAGGTAAGTCATTTAACAAAATAGTGAATAAAAGAGGTGAAATTATAGAGCCTTGTGGTATACCCATGTTAATGTTATATGTAGAAGAATAAGAGTGACCTACTTTGGCCATTATTTTTCTTCCATGCAAAAACTCTTTAATATATTGAAAAATATTTCCAGAAAGCCCTATATTTTTTAATTTGTATAAAAGTCGAGCATGCCAAACTCGATCATAAGCCTTTTTAACGTCAAAAAATGTAGCTAATATATTTTCCTTCTAGCGAATTGTTTCTTAATGTGTGTTGTTAATTTCACTAAATGGTCTACTGTTGATCTGCCTTTTTTAAAACCAGCCTGATTTTCTGGAATTACTTTATTTTTTTCACAATAATATGATAATCTATTCATTATAATTTTTTCCATAATTTTACCAGCATGCGATGTTAATGCAATGGGGCGATAACTTGAGGATTCGTGTCGATTTTTCCCTGTTTTTAAAAGTGGAATAATTATTGATGTTTTCCAAATATCAGGCAACACATTATTTTCCCAACATTTATTAATAAAAGTAAGAAAATGTTGTATCCATTTTAAAGGCATGTGTTTTAGCAAAATGTATGATAACCCATCTGGACCAACTGCAGATCTTTTAGTGCCAAAATAATTTAAAGCATCTGTAATCTCTGTTATTGATATACTAGAATTCATAAATAAAGAATTATCTGAATTAGGTTCTTTATAATGTTCAGATTTTTCTTCATGTTTTCTTTTTTCGAACTCATCTCTAATTAGGCTACTAGTATTGCTTGCATTTGCAAAAAGTTTTCCAAATTCTTCAGATTTCTCCTTTGGAGAAGAAAATAGTTTGTTAGTTATTTTTATGGGACACTTAGGAAGCTGAAAGCCATTTTTCATTTCTTTAACTTTTTTCCAAACATTATTGACATTACATGTATTTGATATTTCTTTTTTACAAAAATAGGTTCATAATAGTATGTCAAAGCTTTGCCCTTCAAACAGTCCGCTAACAAACAAGCCCAATTTTCCTTTTTCCAACCCACAGATTTTGCGTGCTGTTCAAATCTGAATAGGTAACCTTCAATATCATCAAATCTTTCATCAAAGAATGGAACCTTGGGTCTACAGCGAGCTTGAGCAGCAATTTCAGCATGTTCGTCATCTTTTTTAATCTTGATTTCTTTTAAACGTTTAAGCTCCTCTTGCAAGGCAAGCTCTTTTTGTTTTATAGTCTCATGCAGAGCAAGCTCTTTGTTTCATATCAAGTTCCTGCTGCTTTATTTTCTCAGCTTGAGCAAGCTCTTGTTGTTTTATAGTCTCATGCAAAGTAAGCTCTTTTTGTTTCAAATCAATTTCTTTTTGCTTCAGATCAATCTCCTGCTGTTTTATTTTCTCAATAGAATCAAGCTCCTTTGTTTTAAATTCTCTCTGCATGACCAAAAATCTTTCATTTTTCTCTCGTTCAAGATCAGCTTGAGCTTGATAGTCTCTTTCCTTAGCTCTGGCATCTCTGAGACCGTCTTGAACATACTTAGTGAAAGCTGAACCTTGTAACTCCAACATAGTAGCTTCCCGACTAAGTTCATCATACAAAATTTGAAGTGGATCTTTATCCTCAACAGCCATTATGAACAATTGTCTTTTTCTCACAACGGTGAAATATTAATTGACAAATAACAGAGCAGAAGAATATAACAAAATATACACAAAAACGAATGCTAATGAAATAGATTTTGTATATACAATACTACAACAAATTAACCGGCTGTGACACTGCCAGACTCTATTGGCAAAAAATATAAATAAACAGTAGGCCACTCACATCAAATTCCGCAGTGTTTCGTAGTGCTCTAACTGGAATGCAGCACGTGAAATCTATCCGGAATGCAGCACGTGAAATCCAGTCCACACGATAATATAACCACAGACTGTGCAACCCTCCAGTCAGCTCAGGTTACAAAGGCCACAGCAATGCAACAAATACAAAATCCCAATTAGAAATTATACCAACTGTATATATTATACAGTATAAATTTAACTTAAAACTACTCTTAAAATAACAGTACACTGAAATTTTAAATGTATTTATTAATATGCAGGCTCGCCAAATTGTCACAGACTGCCTTGGGCAGGTGCGCTAAATTTAGTATAAATTAAGATTCCAGACTACAGGCAGTCTGAGCAATAGAAATATTAACCATCACAACACAAACATAATAATTTGACACCAGTCAGTAACTGAGGGAATCAAAGTATTCAAAATACTCAAAAGCATCTCAAACAATTACTGGAAATTCATATACAAGATTTTACGTATATAATATAATAAAATAATAAAGACATTAGCCCCTTTTATTCACCCCCCAAAATACAAATTCATTTCAAAATAACTCAAGCACACAATATACGGCATTCAGTTCATTCATACTGTGCTACCCTACGCTAACTGCTACTAACCCTCAGTTCCCACACTAGGCCTATTCTACACTATACTCCCCCAGAAGACACACACACAGGCATACCTACAAAACTATCACTCACTTTGAGACACGACTTCTTTAAATTGACACGACTCCGACCGGTCATTACAAGCATCAATAAACCTGTAAATATTATAAAATGAAATTAGCAAACTGCTAACCATAAATATATATCTTAACTTCCGAACCGAATTCCGAATTCTTTCAAAGTAAGACTTCTGATAAAATAATCTAACTCACCTTTCAACAACCGGTCGGACCGCCTCCCAAAGATACGCTCTCTCTCTCAGTCATCACACACATCTCCTAGATTCCCTAACCAACTATGTTTATCGTTATGTTTATCAGTTTATAGTCCCCTCTCTTCCCGTAAGGATTTTCAGAGAGGAGACTCTGATTCTAACCAACTACCCAGCATCCCTTCGTTATATACTCCAGTATACGTCACACAAGAAATCGTTTTGATTGGCTGTCCAATCACTACATGCTTAGCACATGCAACACGACTTCTCTATGATCATAACAACTTACCCACGGTTTCGTGACATACTCTACAAAGTTAACCTTATCTGCTTCAAGTGCATCAACCGCCCTGCTTCTTCTTACCTTTCAGACAGCATCCATCTGTACACACCATCAAGCAACCTCCGCTCAGCTTGTGATCCTCTGACTGTTTGAGTCCTTCAAACCCACCTTGTTTCTGCCGAATTCCGCTCTTTCTCTGCCTTTGGACCCTCTGTTTGGAACCAACTCCCACGTTCTGTACGCAGCAAACCCCCAATAGTCTCCTTCGAACAGAACCTAACAAATCTTCTCGTCTTCTTTTGCTCATTAACCATCTTCCACAACAATGGTATGTTCCGCATGGTCTCTATGTATCAACTTTATCTACTTGTTGTATCATTTGCTTTGGTTTTTTTATCGTAATGTTGTTCTTTTTTGCTGTGCAAATGCGTGACAATAACGCTTTGAACCGATTTTTTTAATAGTAAAAAGCACTATATAATACTTTTTTTTAATTGATTGATTTATTGTTGCTTTAGGTCCAGCGGACTCCTCCGAGCCAAATCAGGACCGGACAACCCCCGATCCGCATAAAAGATCTGCTGAAACAACCCTAGTGGGAAAATTGAACGCCCTCCACCGGCCAGTCACTTTACAATAAAGACATCCCACGCGGGGGACGGCTGAGGGTTTACCTCAACTACGCGAACCCCCGGTTACAAAAACAAAATAGAATACAACCATCATTACAAATCATCAACGAAACATTATACATATAAAATGCCTATATTGCTAAATACTAACATCATAGGAAGCCCTAGTGACCACCCAGCAGAAAGCGTCCAACACTCCCAAGCTGATCCAACAGATCTCATACACAAACAAGGAGTCTTGTCCAGGAAGAGTTTTCAAGAAAAAAGGTAGGTCATTGATCTAGCGAAGAAGAAGATAGTATAGCAGAGTGATAGGACAAAGCAGGAATGGGAAAGAGTATATGAGGAAGATAGCAACAGTGGGAATTTAAAGCACTAAATTTCTATAAAGTGGGGATACTATTTATACTGAAACCCCCGGCACTCCAACGGGGGTACTGTTGCCGCAGTGAATCTGTCATGCCTACAAAGGCAAGACAGGTTTTCAACTGGGGCTTTCACTGTTCCCTTTATAGGTTAGAACAATCTACAGTGGCAAGATTGCTCATGACCCCAAGGGGTTATATACTACTACTACTACTACTACTACTACTACTACTACTACTACTACTACTACTACTACTACTACTACTACTACTACTACTAATATATATAGTAATTATATAAATACTAATATTATCTCTCTCTCTCTCTCTCTCTCTCTCTCTCTCTCTCTCTCTCTCTCTCTCTCTCTCTCTCTACTGTTTCTATTTGCTCTTAAAAAAAACTGGACAAACGATTACTGCGTCTATAATCATGTTTGCATTTTGCTAATTCAAGCCGAAACATTGTTGGTCATTCCTCACCCATCCTGAAGGCAAAGAGATATTATCATACCTGTCAAGTGCTACGGATTTTTGCGTAGCGCTACGCATTTTAAACATTTTCCCATTGCTACGGCGTATCACAAAGCTGCTACGCAATTTTTCAAAAGTGACGATAATATTTTTTAACCAAGGGGGTTTTCGTGCGAAAGTAGTCTGTTCCGGTCGAGTCCGGTTTAAAGACACTTAGTAAAAGCACCGCACTTCCGCAACACGTGTTCGTTCAGAACTTCAGTCTACGATAAGTCTTAGTGAGGGAGAGACAGACGGAGTTGAACAAAGAAAATGGCAAAGCCTCCACCTAAAAAACTCAAACGACCAAGAAGGCACCTGCCTGAATGGGAAACTGATAAGGATTTTGAAGGCCTAGTGGAGAAGTCCAAAGAAAGTAGACTCAATAAAGTTTAGTAATAGCCTATGTGTTTACATCTACATGGAAGCCATGTAAATGATGTGATGCTGAACCTGGTCTTGAGACAAAATAGAAGATTTTCCTACCGATTTCTATTTTTTTCTTTTTTTCTTTTTTTTTTTTTTTTTTTGCATTTTCACTTTTATTTTGAAAAACGTACATGAAATTTCAAAATGTTTATAATGATAATGGTAATAGCTAACGTGTTGTGCATTAACAAGATTTTACAATAAATTTGTAAACACATTGGATGTGTGTGTTTATATTGGATGCAGAAGTTTACAGTTTTGTTGCGAATCGCGTGATTCACATTAGTGCTACACCAAACCTCCATTTGCTATGGTTTTTCTGATAAATTGCTACGCCACAACCCCAAAAACCCTTGACAGGTATGTATTATGCAATGCAATGGGATGGAAGCGGGCATGATCGAGGGTGAATAAGATTACGTCCACAGAAAGTAAAAGATCTATGTCAGTCATAGCAAGATTTCTTCACTGGTCAACATTTTAATATCCCAATAAATACAGAATTTGACGTCATTAAATTGTATTTATTTCTTTATTCTTTTTCCCCCGAGGGGAAGTTTCTGTGCTACCTAGGAAACTCCCCGCCCCCACCCCCCCTTCCCTCCGCACTCCCACCCCCCGCCGTCTCCATAATCCACCCCTGCTTTATTTGCGTGTATAGGTTTCTACTAAACGGAAACTCCGAGATCATCCTGCAAGGCACGGTGCAAGGAGGCAGAAGAAAAGGGAGACAGAAAAATAGGTGGGAGGACAACATTTGAAGTTGGACTAGCTTGACACTGAGCGAAGCCATGAGGGTTGCTGAGGACAGAGAAAGATGGAGTACGCTGGTTAAACGATCATCTGTGGTACCCCAACGACTTTCGAGTTACGGGATAGGATAGAGATAGGATAGGATTCTACTCTGACGGTTAAGTGAGAAGTGTGTTGTTTTTAGGTTCTTCATTTAAAGTAGTGAGTTGCAGCATTTCCTTAGTTTTGGCCAACTGTTACTTGATGTATAACCGCTAGATAACGATTTGTACTCATACACAGACAGACAGAGTTGACTGTACACTAGTTAAAAGACCGCCTACTCCTAATGCTAATGATGAATTTTTGTTTTCAGGTTTCAGCGCTGCCATCATGCCTTTCAAGACAACGACTACAAATCCTAAATTCAAAGTTACCGTTGACTTTGACCTACAGCATCACAGCTGAGGATATTCTCATCGATATGTGACATTGACAAATGAAAAACGATCTCATTATAAAGATGAACTGGTATGGACATTCAATATACCAGTCAGTGAAATAAGCATTCAACCAAAGGATAAGTACAACAGTAATTCCAGTTACTTGATTATTTGTTCAGGTCTTACAGCTGCCACACAAACAGAAAACTGCTGGCGTTCAAAAAAGGGATTATTGCTAGGTGCAAAGAAGTGACTACCCGGCGGGCAGTTTGAAGTGAATTGTGATGTGAGAACACGATGATTGGTTCATCTTACACGTCAGCAGTTTACCTTTCATCAGTTACCAAGAAGTGGCGGTGACAACGGCAGGTTTTAAGAAACGCTCATCGATGGATTATAGCACTGTGCAGACGCTGTGTGGTAAAAACCACGGGTGATCACGTGCCGTGTTTATACAAAGGCAACGCTGTGCAGTAGTGTACTGTTCGTTCATGACATCGACGTACTTTACTAAGACAATGTGAAGATTGAAACAATTCCTTGTTGGTTTTACTATGTCTGAGGAAACTAACCACACACACAAAACATCGTATCAAAGAATACAATTACTCGGTTAATGGGACCATTTTCATTGACCGTATTCCTTGAAAAGAGCGTGCCGTAGCCATTAAAAGGATTTCGCTCTAAACGGATCGTTTAGTGTGTTTTTCAGGATGCCAGACGGCCATTTTTTTAAAAAAAACTTGCTTCATTCAGAGACGTAATTGCCCGGTGAAGACATTCCATTGTCCATGCGCCTGCTCTTTGTGTTCTCTGCCAGTCTTTGTTTTAATTTAACCCGGCTTCGTACAAAGAAGTGACAGCCCCCGTCAGGCAGCTGAACCTGACCCTAATGGAGACTGCATTATTTCTTTTGGCATTGTGACGCCTGAATTCCTGTGCTTACGCAACCTTGCTTTGTTCAAAGGAGCGACAGCCCGCTAAGGATTTGAAAACTTGACCATGTTTTCAGCAGGGGAGCTGGCTATTGCCAAGAAACGAGGACGAGGTAAGCTTTGTGTTCGTTCGTTCATTTTGTTTGGCTTTTTAAAAAATATATTTTTGTTTCATACATTCTTTTCTTTCTTATTCGCATATTTTTATATATATTTATTATTTTTTGATTACTTCCGTCGTTTCTTATTGTGGTTCTGTTGTGTTACCTTGTATCTTGTTTCTTCATCCGTTTTTTGTTTAATAATGTGTCACGTATGTATTGATTAATTATTGTTCTTGTTGTTCTTTCTTTGTGTTGAGTTCTTTGTGTGGAACTTGTACATGTATAACACAGAAAAATGATCCTTCCCTTCCATCAGTGCAAACACCCCATTGCTACAAGTTATTAGAGCCGACCGAAAAAAATTTAATTTTAAAAAAGAAAAAAAAGAAAGGCTTTCAAATAATGTGTAAAATGTTTAAATAATTCTCTCATAGTGACTAACTCCGTACGTACAGCAGCCATTAAGACGCAAGGAATAAAATCAGCCAATGGGGACAAATTACAATAAACATGAAAAAAAGAAAAGACAATCATCGTTCTGTATCCACTCTTGAGAGCAGGAGTATTGTATTGCTTGTTTGTTTGTTTGTAACTTACCTCCCTTGGCTCGCTTTAATCCTCGCTCCTTAGTGGCTGGTGGGTGGTGCTAAGCCATTATGAAGGAATGTATTATGAATGTTATGTTGGCATTTCTCGTTGTCGTTTTCCTGATAGCCATTGTTCTGTTTTACCTTTAGAGCATTGTAATACACAGACTTATTTAGTGTCATATTAAATTATTATCGTGAAATGTTACTTTTAAATCAATTGTCAAGAAGTGTCACTGTTGGGACAGTTCTTCTTCTTCTTCTTCTTCTTCTTCTTCTTCTTCTTCTTCTTCTTCTTCTTCTTCTTCTTCTTCCCCACCGCCGTAGCTCAATTGGTAGAGCGTTCGCCTGGCACACCGATGACCAAGGTTCGAATCCCGTGTTGGGCGATATAAAATGTGGCCATTTTCACTGTCCATTTTAGCAGTATGATTGCTTTGGTGGTTCAGTGTTGATTCAGGTCCCTACCCCTCTTTCCCTGGGATGGTTATCCCCGTCTGCCATATCGCCAATGGTGGGTGTAGACGTTAAACCCCAATGTTCAGTCAATCTTCTTCTTGGCAAAATCTGCTTGTAGCGTTCTCCATTATTGTTGTACCTGAACTGTTAAAGACATTAAAGTGCCACTGAGGTCGAAATCCAAATTGCGACACCCCCCAAACCCCAAACAAAAAATAAATATATAATTTCATTTTTTTAAATAAAAAGATTCCCGCTAAGAAGATAATAATTTGCTAATATATATTCACACTGTTTTGTTTTTGTTCAATATTTGCGAAAATAGAATCTGTGCTTCGTGTCTGTGTTCGTGTTCTTCTACTAAAATGCAGTAGATGATCGTGAGTGACTCTCCAGGTTATCAGCGTACGTTGAAGAGTTTTTCTGTTTCTGTTTATGCGACGGGGCCTATTTTATCGTTTAACGCATAATGTATATACTACTGAAAGTGGAAGCTGTAAAATTATACAGGCCAGAAACCAATGGCGCCTGACAGGTGTGGGTTCGATCCAGCATCTGGGCGTTATGTTTCTCCGAATATTATTTACTTTCGACTCGGGCAACGTCCCGGGGGTTTTCTCCGGGTACTCCGGTTTGCTCCCCCAGCAAAATTTCAAAATCAACAACTAATGTTAGGTAGGTTGGGTTTGGGCACGCCACCGGCTGCGACTACGCTTTCCCAGGGAAGGCGGCCCAGAATTTCCCTATGGAAAAAGGACAATGAGGTAAAATAAAATAAATTAAAAAATAAAAATAAAATATATAGATATATAGATATAAATTTATAGACAGCTTTCACCTCAGTGGTGTGGATTAATTATTAACATGTTCTATGGCCATACTATCCAGTGTTAAAGGTCGACCCAACAGACTTCGTTGGCTGTAATGCCTCCCTCCCATAACTGTGTACCGTACTCATTGTAACTGACCTCTTTGACACGTTGAGTGTGGGATTTAGTGTTGCAGGGTATTAGCACTGACCACTGTTAGTCACAGTAAGACAGTATTAAAGTAGCACAGTGCTTGATTTGTCGGGCCAGGGTATGTTGTTTAAAGGACCTTCTTACAACTCCCTTCCCCTTCTCCCATTTTCAGATATTGTTATTGGTTCGTTTTTACTACGCCCTGCTGAGCAACAATACAATTTTGTGGATCGGCTGTCTGTCATTTTATCTTATTGTTTACGGATTGTTGTGGTATGCTATTCTGCAGTTGCTGAACAGTTCGGTTACCTGTCAGTCAGCCTCTCACTCTCTCTCACTCACTCTCTCTCACTCAATCTCTCTCACTCACTCTCTCCTCTCTATCTCCTCTCTCTCCCTCTCTCCCTCCGCCATTCTTATCTCTCACATACATTCACTCTCCATTTGTTGAAGAAGTGGGAAGCAGACGTACTTTGAGTTTGACAGTGACTGCATGAAACTTGAATTGTTCGTCAGGGTAAATCGTTATTGTATTAAAAAAGTTAGTATGCTTTGACTATATCGTCAGATTAAAGCACTAAAGACCAGAAAAATACGACAAACCAATCAACCCAACGAGGACATGAAATCACCATTAGAACAGACGTAATGTGGAGGACGGAGCTTTTAAACTTTGTCGTGTTATTTGACTGGAACGGCACAAGGCCGATTGTTCTTGAAGAGTTTAATAAATACGTAAGTGGTTTGGGCACAACCTTCAAATTTTTTTTGTTAAGCAACGTCGGACGGGGCAACCACCAAACGACACAAAAGAATGAAAGTTGCACAGACCCATCTTTTTTTATAGGGTACCTGGATCTGTTTAAACTGAATCCGCATACTAATTACATTTATAAATCTATGTGTTTTTTAGGCCCACCGCCGTAGCTCAATTGGTAGAGCGTTCGCCTGGCACACCGATGACCCAGGTTCGAATCCCGTGGTGGGCGATATAGAATTTGGCCATTTTCGCTGTCCATTTTAGCAGTATGATTGCTTTGGTGGTTCAGTGTTTATTCAGGTCCCTTACCCCTCTTTCCCTAGGATGGTTATTCCCGTCTGCCATATCGCCAATGGTGGGTGTAGACGTTAAACCTCAATGTTCATTCATTCAAATCTATGTGATTTCTATTTCTAGCACTCAGGCTTACGTAGGACAGGAACGAGTAACGGTAGAACGCGTCTGACAGTTCGTGTGGTCTCGGCGACTCTGCATAGTTAAGGACTTTACTGGTTTATTGTGAAGGGCAAATGTGCCAGATAATGGCGACTTCGATCAATGCTTTCTCGATACAGTTGTCGCACAGGTGATAATCAACACTAAGTGCGTTGCTGTTGTAGCAAGTAAGGCTACTCTTAAAATAGTATCGCAGCCTTTTTGTTTTCAAGAACTGCTGTTGTATGTAATACCGTCACAGGTAAAATAAGGTCGAAGCGATAGTATTGTTTCCCGCTAATTTTCATGTCCGTGACCATCGAGACGTTGAACTCTTATTATTTAGAAAAAAAAATCATTTTACAGTTACACTTACGAATTTATTATTGTAAGTGCAAAGATGCACTAAAATGTAGTTGCGCGAAAACAACGAAAATAGCCATTGTGAATTGGGAAGAGAATGGCTTTCTGCATCTGACAATTTTGAAATGGTACTTGACGATCAATATGTACACTTACGACACAATTTCATGTTAATCATTATCCCGGTGATCTAATAGCACATGTACAAGATTGAATCTTCGTGTGGGATGTTGGCAATGACAGAATTTCACGAACAACGCATTAAAACGTGTGCGCGGCGCTGTTTGACGAATGGCTGTGCTGGATGTAACTAAAGATAAGGTCAGTCCCGGGATAATGAGTGTTAAGTACAGCGTCGTAGAGCTGTAATGAATCTGGTCCTAGGCTGGCGGGTCGGCGGTGGATGGGAGATTCTCTTGCAGCAGACAACAGTAAACAACATGGCAAGCCATTCAAATGTATTTCCAGACACACGCACACATAGCCGACTATTTAAAAGGATTTTCACGTAGCATCTGGAAATACAAAATCGCGTCTTTTCTGTGATGATGACGCTGATGATGATAATGACGATGATGATGATGATGATGACGCAGATGATGATGATGATGATGATGATGATGATGATGATGATGATGATGATGATGATGATAGGGATGATGAGGATGGTGTAGTAGCAGAGAAGACCAATGGTTCGATGATCGCTGGGCGTGTAGGAGATCCAGGTTCGCATCTAGACATTATATCCAGCATCTGGGCGTTATGTTTTTCCGAATATTATTTACTTTCGACTCGGGCAACGTCTCGGGGGTTTTCTCCGGATACTCCGGTTTGCTTCCCCAGCAAAATTTAAAAATCACAACCAATGTTAGGTAGGTTGGGTTTGGGCGCGCCACAGGCTGCGACTACGCTTTCCCCAGGGGAGGCGGCCCAGAATTTCCCTATGAAAAAAGGGACAATAAGGTAAATAAAAAAATAAAAAATAAAAAAATAAAATAAAATAAAATAAATATATTTAATCTCACAGGTGTCGGCTTATTGTAAGGACGCTTTATACGTGGTTCAAGTCTTCTTCTTCTTCTTCTTCTTCTTCTTCTTCTTCTTCTTCTTCTTCTTCTTCTTCTTCTTCTTCTTCTTCTTCTTCTTCTTCTATCTAACTATCTCTCGCTCTCTCTCCACAACGTGTTGTCGCAGCGGCACGTTAAAGTACTCATGTAATTTAATCCAAATGAACCTGCTGAAATAAGGGAGCTAACAGTAAGGTTAGTGTAGTAGGGTGTGTGCATATTATGTATAGAGATCACAACGCGCTCGGTGTTGTTGTTCACGAAGGTGAACGCTGGTTACGACTTCAGTTTATCCCAAGTTCATTTATCAGTGGGTGGAAACGAAAGACGGAGGTCGCTGGTGGACTGAAGTAAACAAGGCCCTGAAAGCAAAACAATAATGATCATCGCTCCGTTGCTAATTTTGGTTTACAGTGCGCTTGATAACGCAAGATGGCGTTTTGAATAGTTTGAGATGGATCCTGTTTTCGGACATTTTGGTTTCATTATTTTATTGCTAACATTTGTTGCTACAGTTAAGACCGGGGTTTATTTATCATTGTTTGCTATTCGTTTTGTTTTGTAGGATTGTTATGTACGCTGTTTGCTATGCGTAATTCTCCTGTTCGGTATTTTGGAGCAGTCTAAGTATGCATGTAATATATAAAATCCATGTAGCCGTAAACCAAACAAAACCCGCCTGAAATTCAACAACTGAACTGTGTGTGCATTCTATCCTAGATAAGTTCTGAAGTGTGGTCAGAGATGCTTCTGGCACCGAGGTAGCAAGAATGCAGGAATATGCCTAAGAGCTCTCGAAGTTTATTTAAACACAAATACACACAGGGCAGTGCTAATCATGCCATCCATTTGACAGCTTGGAAAAAGAAACCAAGCAAGTGAGCGAACTAACAAACAAGCAAACATTAAAATGCATTTTTGTTTTAAAACCGTGTGAAGAAGATTCTAGGGTGCAATGTACAACGACGAATTACTTTATTTGCACTTTACATTACATTACATTACATAATTGTTGCTTTAGGTCCAGCGGACTCTTCCGAGCCAAATCAGGACCGGTTATTTGCACTGGGGCAGGGGTTAGGAGAGGAAGAGGGAGAAGAATGAAAAGAAGGAAACGAGAGAGAGAGAGAGAGAGAGAGAGAGAGAGAGAGAGAGAGGAGAGAGAGAGAGAGAGAGAGAGAGAGAGAGAGAGAGAGAGAGAGAGAGAGAGAGAGAGAGAGAGAGAGAGATAAGAGTTGCAGACGGGGGCAGAGACGAGGAGTGACTTGATTCCGGTGGGTGATGGCGTTGATAAGCTCCATATCATATCGCACACACACCCACACTCGTCAATTCAATAGTACTTGATGGGCCACTCGGGCGGCTTGAGTCATCGGTCATCGCCTTGAGCAGCTCTTGAGCTAGAAAAGAGCTATATAAGAAAGAGGGATTAAATTTTTAAAAAGAGTTGTCTGTAGTGACAGTGGACAACGAAGAGACCAAAACCTCCATCAACTCTCAGCCTGTAACAACAATCATACTTAGTCTTTAACTGGGGAAGTCAGCTTGAGGTCTGTTGTCCAACATGTAGGGGGAAGAGGGGGGTTTTGGTGCACGTCAGGTGGTGTGGATGGGGGTCGGTGGGTGGGTGGGAATCAACCCTCAAAGAGATATTTCTTTAGATGTGTTCTGAAACCATCTAGGCCATCTACATCCTTCAGATTTTGTGGCAACCAGTTCCAGAACTTGGGACTATGGTGTGAGAAAGCGTAAAAGCCAAATCGCTTCTTTTTTGGTGGTTATTCACTGATAGAGTGCGCAACTGAAATAAATAAATAAATAAATGTTAAAAAATACAATTTTAGAAAGTTTTTAAATAGCGCTTTTTCCCGAGAAAGAATGGGCTCAAGACGCAGTTCTCACAAGAAACACATGGCAATAACATAAACAACAAAGTTAAATGAGAAAAAAAGAATGCACACACCGATAGCCACACTATATTGAAGACGTGACAGTTATAGTAGAGACCATGTACAACAAAGGCCACCGTTCTGTGAAGAAAAAAAAATTAATGAGCAAAGAAAATTAAAAGGAGAAGAGTCTGTTAGAGGGAGGCGATTGCGAGTTTGGTGCGGAGAGTCAGTGGCAGTTGGATTAGGCTTTGACTTTGCTGAGGCCCGTAGTTCCATGGATGGGCTGTAGAGGGCAACTATCTGTTGAAGGTCATGTTTGTTGGGCGACAAGTTGGTGGTTAGTGGTAAGACATGAATCACTCTCTCTGAATTTCACAAATGCAGTTAAAATCGGGTTACGTTTTCAGTGGAAACACAACCCAGATGCATCCTATCATATCATATTCTATCCCATCCTGTCCTGTCCTATCCTATCCTGTCATATCCTGTCCTGTCATGTCCTATCCTGTCCTGTTCTATCCTATCCTGTCCTATCCTATCCTGTTCTATCCTATCCTGTCCTATCCTGTCCAGTCCTATCATGTCCTATCCTGTTCTATCCTATCCTATCCTGTTCTATCCTATCCTATCCTGTTCTATACTATCCTATCCTGTCTTGTCCTATCCTATCCCCTAACGCAAAGTTCGTTGGGGCACCACAGATGATCGTTTAACCAGCGTATTCCATCCTTCTCTGTTCTCAGCAACCCTCATGGCTTCGTTCAGACCAGTCCATACTCGAATGTTATCCTCCCACCTCTTTTTCGGTCTCCATCTTCTTCTGCCTCCATGCACCGTGTCATGATGAATGGTTTTTGCAAGGCCTGATGCTCTGGTGACGCATCACTAAGCGCCAATCCAGGGCAAGAGGGAACAGAATCCACCAAACTCTCATATGTTAGACAGGAGCGTTTTAACCCTGAGGCAGGAAACATTGAGCAGACTATCTCATCATCCTGACCGATCATTTAGCCTTTGGCGTGATGAATAATATAACGATACAGTGGTTTTGCTATGTTAAAGGCCCCAAGTCCAAGGCATTGTTTACCTTTGGCCAAAACGCGTTTACCCTACAATTGGCATTGTTGTTACATCAAACAATGATAAAGTGGGCTTTGTTGTTACATTAAATAATGATAAAGTGGGCTTTGTTGTTACATTAAACAATGATAAAGTGGGCTTTGTTATTACATTAAACAATGATAACGTGGGCTTTGTTGTTACATTAAACAATGATAAAGTGGTCTTTGTTGTTACATTAAACAATGATAAAGTGGGCTTTGTTGTTACATCAAACAATGATAAAGTGGGCTTTGTTGTTACATTAAACAATGATAACGTAGGCTTTGTTGTTACATTAAACAATGATAAAGTGGGCTTTGTTGTTACATTAAACAATGATAAAGTGGGCTTTGTTGTTACATTAAACAATGATGAAGTGGGCTTTGTTGTTACATTAAACAATGATAAAGTGGGCTTCGTTGCTTAAACCAACCGCTAAGGTTGGACTTTTTCATTTGTGTTGTGACAGGAAGTTATTTCCTCTGTTTTAACAGTATAACCTTTGACCCTATTTGTGAGAGAACCACGAGGCTTGACGTGTGCGCCTTTGGTGTGTGGGGAAAGCCTAAGGCCTATTTTATCAACCTACAACGAAATATTTACGAGCAATTGTTTTACGGGTTCTGTCTCTTACTGGCTTTGGAGGATGTTATTTTTAGCTCAAGAATGTTAACTAACCCTTGCTATTAATAGGCACAAAAACGACAGAATTTATTTTAAAAATCACCGTATTTTCCAAAGAGTTATTTTTTGTTGTAAGCTTTTTCTTTTTAGTCGTGCAACACTCATGTGAATCCCCCGTGGGGGTGGCGGGGGTTTCTGTATAAATAATATCCCCCGTGGGGGTGCCGGGGGTTTCTGTATAAATAGTATCCCCCGTAGGAGTGCCGGGGGTTTCAGTATAAATAGTATCCCCACTTTCTGGAAATGTAGTGCTTTAAACTCCCACTGTCGCTGTCTTTCTCCTTTGTTCTGTCTCATTCCCACTCTGTACTATTAATCTACTATATTATCTTCTTCTTCGCCAGACCAGTCACCCGCCTTTTTTCTTTGAAACTCTTCCGAGCCAAAACTCCTCATTTGTGTGTGAGGTCTATTGTATCCTATCCTATCCTGTCCCGTAACCCGGAGGTCGTAGGGGCACCACAGATGATCGTTTAACCAGCATACTCCATCTTTCTCTGTCCTCAGCAGCCCTGATGGCTTCGCTCAGTGTCAAACCAGTCCATTCTCGAATGTTGTCTTCCCACCTCTTTTTCGATCTCACTCTTCTTCTACCTCCTTGCACTGTGCCTTGCAGAATAGTCTTTGCAAGGCCTGATGATCTGGTGACGTGGCCATACCATCGGAGTTTCCGTTTCTTCACCACTGTGAGCAGACCATCGTGTTGTCCAATGGCTTGTGTGATGGTCTGTCGGACTTCGTCGTTGGTGATGTGTTGGGTATAGGAAATGCCCAGAAGTCTTCTGTAGCACCTCATCTCCATGCTTTGTATTCTTCGTTGGAGATCTGCTGTGAGGGTCCATGCTTCGCAAGCATATAGGAAGATGGAGATGACAAGGGAGCGCAGCAGTCTTACTTTGGAATGTAGACTGATGGTCCTGTCTTTCTAAATGGGCTTCAACCTTATTGTATCAGCTTGGGAATATTGAACACTTTCTGCCAAATGGTTGTTAGGGCTTCCTACGATATTATTATTTAGCAATGTAGGCATTTCATATGTATGTGTTTTGTTGATATTTTATAATGACGTTTGTATTCAATTTTATTTTTATAAACGGGGGTTCGATAGCGTCCCCTGCGTGGGATGCCTTTATTGTACAGTGACCGGCTGGTGGAATGCCTTCAGTGTTACCACTGGGGTGGTTTCAGCAGATCTTGTCTGCAAATCAGGGGCGAGCCCTCTTTCAGCCAAGTTGTGGTCTTGATTTTGTGGTCCTGATTCGGCTCTTTGCAGTCCCCTGGACCCTATAAGCAATGAATAACTAACTCACTGTGAATGTTAAAATAATGTGTGGAGGTGGCATGGTCAATATGGGTCCCTTTAATAGATTGCAGTAGTAAATAACTGTACGGTCACTACTACCATACGTGCATACACACTACGTCCAACACATTGCTATTTCCCTATGTAAAACCCCATCTCTCTTCACCTTTCCACTCAACAGCTATTGCCTGTTCATCGTCTGCCTGGACATCCTGCTTTTATCTATAAAGATGTTAAGCTATTTCAGTAAGACATCGTTAACATCGTCGTCTATGTCGCCAACGACAGCAACGTTTTATAGAGAGTTGATAAACTATTCGGTTATATACCCAGACAGTACGTAGTAATGAAGTAAAACCACATGTTGGCCATAACAGCGTTACTAAATTTATTTGATGCTAAAGCACAGAAGACCGTGAAGAAGATTTGTGTTCAAAACGCTTTTAGAGTCAAGTCAATTATCAAGCTCAAGCACAGGCGCTGGATGTGAGAGCGTCCCAGTATGTACTATGTATACCTGTATATCGAAAGCGGGGCTACAGGCTTTGGCGTCTTTCTACTGGAGCCTGTGTCATCAAGCTAATGTACTTTTTCCCGGGGACTATAAAAGTAATGCAGCTTCCTTCTATATAGCGACGTCCACTTTCTATGAAGATCTAGCGTACAGCACTGCCCGGTGACTCTTTGAAGGCAATTTTATATGCAGGACACATCCGCCATCCAGATGAGTTTTCGCTGACATAGTGAAGCGCGATAGACATATTGTGATCCGTCTGAATTTTATGCGTCTCTCTCTCTCTCTCTCTCTCTCTCTCTCTCTCACACACACACACACGCACGCACACCCACACACACACACACACATAATGTTGTTTTCTGGACGGGTTTCTGCTTCACTCACGTGCCTGGAGCAAGTCGACGTTCACATCACATCACATTCTCCTCCTCCTTTCCTTCTTCTTCCTACAACTCCTCCTCCTCATCATCGTCATCATCATCATCATCATCATCATCTTGTGCCACTATTATGCCCTCTAAGCACATTTGTGAAATAAGCCTCAACATTCTCCTCCGCCTCCTTCTTCTCCCCCTCCTCCTCCTCCTCATCATTATTATCATTATTGTCATTGCATCATCATCATCATCATCATCATCATCATCATCATCATCATCATCATCATCATCATCATCATCATCATCATCATCATCATCATCATCATCATCATAACGGGTTGTTCGTGTGAGAGACTGAGTATCTTGTAAGAGAGCAGATACTTTTTTTCTGAAGTGTTAGAGATAGAATAAAATGAACTCAAAATTTCACTTGTGTGAATTCTATTTCGGAAACTTTGTAATAATGAAAACAAAATTTATTGTGTAATTTGTTTTTGGCGAAAAATTTACTTAGTAGAATTTCAGAATTTTCGGTATTGTGTTTTGTCTGCTTTGTTCATGAGGGAGTGCTATGATTTTTGTTTGTAATTCACTTGCAAACCAGGTGAGGTATTTACTTTGAATAAAGTGTTTGTCGATGAATTATATTTGAATAATACATTGTTTAGATTAATTGAGTAAGCTTAATGTATTGTTGTATAATTCATGTAGTAAATCGAAAAAATATTATATTAAGAATTAAAGTTTAAAAAAAAAAGTAATTTGTGTGCGTCCGTCATTATTAGATTAGCTTATAAAAATAAAATATCTTTTGTGTGCGGTACTTTATTGACCATATTCTTGTGCTATGAAATAGTGTCCACTTTGTGGACCATATTCTTGTGCTATGAAATAGTGTCTACTTTGTGGACCATATTCTTGTGCTATGAAATAGTGTCTACTTTGTGGACCATATTCTTGTGCTATGAAATAGTGTCTACTTTGTGGACCATATTCTTGTGCTATGAAATAGTGTCTACTTTGTGGACCATATTCTTGTGCTATGAAATAGTGTCTACTTTGTGGACCATATTCTTGTGCTATGAAATAGTGTCTACTTTGTGGACCATATTCTTGTGCTATGAAATAGTGTCTACTTTGTGGACCATATTCTTGTGCTATGAAATAGTGTCTACTTTGTGGACCATATTCTTGTGCTATGAAATAGTGTCTACTTTGTGGACCATATTCTTGTGCTATGAAATAGTGTCTACTTTGTGGACCATATTCTTGTGCTATGAAATAGTGTCTACTTTGTGGACCATATTCTTGTGCTATGAAATAGTGTCTACTTTGTGGACCATATTCTTGTGCTATGAAATAGTGTCTACTTTGTGGACCATATTCTTGTGCTATGAAATAGTGTCTACTTTGTGGACCATATTCTTGTGCTATGAAATAGTGTCTACTTTATGGACCATATTCTTGTGCTATGAAATAGTGTCTACTTTGTGGACCATATTCTTGTGCTATGAAATAGTGTCTACTTTGTGGACCATATTCTTGTGCTATGAAATAGTGTCTACTTTGTGGACCATATTCTTGTGCTATGAAATAGTGTCTACTTTGTGGACCATATTCTTGTGCTATGAAATAGTGTCTACTTTGTGGACCATATTCTTGTGCTATGAAATAGTGTCTACTTTGTGGACCATATTCTTGTGCTATGAAATAGTGTCTACTTTGTGGACCATATTCTTGTGCTATGAAATAGTGTCTACTTTGTGGACCATATTCTTGTGCTATGAAATAGTGTCTACTTTATGGACCATATTCTTGTGCTATGAAATAGTGTCTACTTTGTGGACCATATTCTTGTGCTATGAAATAGTGTCTACTTTGTGGACCATATTCTTGTGCTATGAAATAGTGTCTACTTTGTGGACCATATTCTTGTGCTATGAAATAGTGTCTACTTTACGGACCATATTCTTGTGCTATGAAATAGTGTCTACTTTGCGGACCATATTCTTGTGCTATGAAATAGTGTCTACTTTGT
>CM072519.1:3917255-3919755 GCA_036898135.1 Oncomelania hupensis | reverse complement strand
TTTACTTAGGTCAGCATCAGCGATCGAACCACGCCACAATTTCTCACAAGAAAATCACAAAATTCAAGTATTCAAACCAAATTTCAGCAGGGACCATCGTTGATCGAGCTCATCACATCGCTCTTTAACGGGAAACATTATTATAAAAAAACAACAACAAACAAACGCCAACATAACTGCAAACATTCAATCAAATCTAAGACATTAAAAGTTGCACCGCAACCATACAAAACTGCATTATTGCACAAGTTTGGCAACTGCGGACATGGAAACTTTTCTCTCCATCTCTGTCAATATCTCTTCTCCTTCATTTGATGCAATCTGGCCCGCAGCAGTTTGTACATGTACTGGAATCATCCATCATAATATGACCTTGTATTAGGCTACATCAGTCTGCCAGTTGTAGAACTGAATTATCATGCCGCGGTCTTCAATTTTTCCAAGTCTGGGGGTGGTATTTGGACAGCTGATCACAGCGACCACGTTCACAGAGCGCAAGTGAGTTACCAATTGTACAGCTCGCATCAATCTTGATCAACCCACACTCCAGTCAAGCCAGTATTACCAACATAGGAATGTTTATGATACGTCGTGTCACTGTATTTGGCGGCGCGCGCGTGTTGATTACTCAGACTTTTTGTCATAATTATGAGGATAATCTTATTGTAATTACCGCGCCATTGTCTTTGAGGAAGTCCATGTGTTGTCAGTACCTTTGGAGTGTATGGTAAAGTGTTGTTTTTGTTGTTGATGATGATTGCATCATTTCAGAAACAAGGATTATATTTTGGAATGAAAGTTGCAGATCCGGCTTACTATTTAAGTATCCGTTGAATTTAACAGTTGGGTCACTTTAAAAGGTGGGGAAAGGGGGGTGAGAGAGAGAGAGAGAGAGAGAGAGAGATCTTCCCATTTCCATTCGGAAAATGCAAATGTATGAACGCTATGTAACAAAATGGCTTCTGTTAGCTGAAAACGTAAATGTCGCAATAACCTTTGCTTTTTTTGTAAGCAGAAGATACAACATTTGGGTAGATGATAAGATTTAAGAGGTTTTGGGGGTTATGATAGGGTTTCTGTGATCTGTCGTTCTAATCTTGTTTATACGTTAAAAAATCACTGGGAGCAAGCAAGAATGAAATGAAACGAAGCAAATAGTAGATAAAGATGCAGACTCTTAGACAGTGAGATGCATACAGTTCACTCACTCACATTGATACGGGCCACATGTGCCCGCGCGCACGCACGCACGCACACACACACACACACACACACACACACACTCATTATTATAATTTGTCAAAGGGGATTGCACTTAAATTTGTTGTTGTGTGCCCATTACGTCATTCAAGTCCTGTTTGGCTTGTATCATTAATAATATAATTTTTGTATAAACCACACATATTCACACATACACACGCATAAACACACTTTCTTTCTTTCAAAAACACACACACACACGAGCGCACACACGCACATACACGCACTCACATACTCACACACGTTAATTACACACTCACACATACACACACACGGACATTAATACATAAGATAATGCACACACACACACACACACACATACACACATACCGTTTTGGATATGTTGCTATGGTTTTTAGGCGGCGCTTATCCAGCTCAAGGGCTGCACAAGGCGAAGGTCGGTACAAGATCTAGCTGGAGCCGTCACAGGCGCCCACTTGCTGACTTTGAAGCATTGTCTGATGCCCAGACAACTGAGCACCGTCCTGGATGATCGGGGATGCTTGTATGTTAGAGTAGTTGCTGTGTGTGGCTGGTACTTGTATGTTAGAGTAGTTGCTGTGTGTGGCTGGTACTTGTATCTTAGAGTAGTCGCTGTGTGTAGCTGGTACTTGTATGTTAGAGTAGTTGCTGTGTGTGGCTGGTACTTGTATGTTAGAGTAGTTGCTGTGTGTGGCTGGTACTTGTATGTTAGAGTACTTGCTGTGTGTGGCTGGTACTTGTATGTTAGAGTACTTGCTGTGTGTGGCTGGTACTTGTATGTTAGAGTACTTGCTGTGTGTGGCTGGTACTTGTATGTTAGAGTACTTGCTGTGTGTGGCTGTCACTCCTTGTATCTTAGAGTAGTTGCTGTGTAGCTGGTACTTGTATCTTAGAGTATTTGCTGTGTTGCTGGCACTTGTATCTTAGAGTAGTTGCTGTGTGTAGCTGGCACTTGTATCTTAGAGTAGTCGCTGTGTGTAGCTGGAACTTGTATCTTAGAGTATTTGCTGTGTGTAGCTGGTACTTGTATCTTAGAGTAGTCGCTGTGTGTAGCTGGCACTTGTATCTTAGAGTAGTCGCTGTGTGTAGCTGGTACTTGTATCTTAGAGTAGTTGCTGTGTGTAGCTGGTACTTGTATCTTAGAGTAGTTGCTGTGTGTGGCTGGCACTTGTATCTTAGAGTAGTTGCTGTGTGTAGCTGGTACTTGTATCTTAGAGTAGTCGCTGTGTGTAGCTGGCACTTGTATCTTAGAGTAGTT